>OX375883.1:42820787-43298287 GCA_947359465.1 Metellina segmentata
ATGTTATTCAGCATGTTTTTTTATAAAACATTTCCACGAAGATGAAGCAAATTCAGTTTTGAAATATTTGAATCAGAATAAGTATGCAGCTGAATTTTAGTTTTGGTGTATCATGTCTTGAATTATAAATGTTTCCTTCAAATATATCCTCCTACGCATGTGGCACGGAAATAGACATTATTTTTATGCCTAAGAAAGGCAACGAATGTATGTAAACAAAATAAGATCAAGCCCTACGGGATTACTTCTCCGTTATTTGCCCTTCTCTTGAAAAAGCCGCCTGATTTGAGCTATGAAGCTACCTAATATGGCTTACTGCGAGGATAAGATCACCGCTTTAATGGAATTCTTCAGCTGTCTCATGGCATAAGGAAATGAGAAATTTGTATAAAAGAATGAATAAACAAATCGAATATAATTCGTATTCACTTGTTAAGGGCAATGCCGTGGATCACACAAAAATGCAACCTAAGTGAACTGTAAGTTTAAAGTATTTACTGGCCTTGCTTTAAATTAATGTACTATCCTAAGTGGTACACAGATTACTCTATCATAAGAAAGCACATAACTTTACTGTACCATTCTACGTACACAAATATTGCTCTAGGAAATGATTGCTGATAATATCATATTGCGTTAAAATCTTTACACTGGGGCGATTAGATTTTTTCAATCATCTCCCAGAAAAGCTATTTTGCCTGCAAGTCAGACCCCATACCGAAAAACCTAACTTGAGGGATAGAGCCTTGAGTGGTATTTAAGACTGACGCTTTCCTTTCATAGTATTGTGTGGCGTATCGTTTAGCGTGATATAGATATCACCGGAGCGACCTTCTGCCCCAAAGCGTTCACACCTCACAGTCGACAGGGTATGATACCAAACAAAAGAAGGAACCTTCTAGAAGGTAAGTTGCTGACAGCTCGTAAAAGGTGATCGATGCCAACGGTCACTTAAAAGGGGGATAACATCCACAGTACACATATCTATACCATATCGCTGGCGTAAACAAAATTGTAGCGGTCTAAGGTTAAGAAATAAGACCCGTCGACCTACTAATGAAATAAACGAAATATGAGCTCTCAACTTTATGATATTTTCCCCCGTTCGCTCGGATCCACCCAAAGACCGGCGTGTACTGCATATATACGGGGTTGGTGCATGTTAAATCTGTCATGGCATGAGATGTCCTCGCGTTAGCGTAGTGTGGAAGTTTGGAGAGTAGGGTAACAGATTAGGTGTGACCTCGTCATCTGACCGTAGTTTATAATTATATGGTGTCCTGTGATCTTTACCTTCAAATTTTGAAAAGATTCCATTTACCCTTTTACTTAGAATAGAATACTATGGAAACATTCTAATTACTATTTTCCTTAGAATAAAGTACACGGAGAGCTTCCAATTACTACTTTTCATCGAATAGAACACTTTGGAAATAGCCATTTCTTTTTTTCCTGGGACTATAATACTTTGTAAAGTTTATATTTATTATTTTTCTAGAACAAAATACTTTGAAAAGATTATATTTACTCCATAAGAGTAATCCTTTAGAACATAATATTCTGGATGGATTCTATTAAATCCTATCCATAGAATATAATACTCTTGAAACATTATTTTTGCTCATTTCCTTAGAATATAATCTTCTAGATGGATTCAATTTATTAATTTCCTTGTAATAGATTACTTTGGAAAGATTACATTTACTTATTTCCTTGGAATAGAGTTATTTGAAAATATTCCATTTACTTATTTCCTTAGAATATAATACTTTTGAAATATTACTTCTATTCTTTTCCTTAGAATATAATATTTTGGAATGATTTTATGTACTCCTTTCCTAAGAACATAATATTCTGGATGGATTCTATTAAATCCTTTCCTTAGAATATAATACATTGGAAACATCATTTTTGCTCCTTTCCTTTGAATTTAATCTTCTGGGTGGATTCTATGTATTCCTTTCTTTATAATATATTACTTTGGAAATATTACATTTACTTCTTTCCTTGGAATGGAATTATTGGAAAATATTCCATTTCCTCATTTTCTTAGAATATAATAATTTTGAAATATTACTTTTAATCTTTTCCTTAGAATATAATACTCTGAAATGATTTTTTTTACTCCTTTCCCTAGAACTGAATATTCCGGAAAGATTCCATTTACTCCTTTCCTTAGAATAGAATACTTTTGAGATATTCCATTTACTTCTTTACTTAAAATAGAACAATTTTGAATTATTACGTTTCCTCCTTTCATCAAAACATAATACTTTAGAAATATTTAATATATTCTTTACCTTAGAATGTAATACTTTGGAAATATTTTTCATACGTTCTTTCCCTTAGAATATAATACTTTGGAAATATTTTATTTATTACTTTTCATGAAATAGAATTTTCAGGATACATTCCATTTCCATCTTTCCATCGAATAGAATACTTAGAAGAGATTCCATACACTTATTTCCTTAGAATATAATTCGTAGTAAAGATTTCATTTCATACTTTTCTTAAAATATACTCCTTTCCTTCAAATACTCGTAATAATTTGGAAAGATTTCATTAATTCCTATCACTAGAATAGAATCTTCTGGATGATTCATTTTATTGTAATACAATCCTCTGGAAGATTCTATTGACTCTGTTATTTAAAATGTAATTTGTTGGAAGGATGCTATTAACTCTTTAATTTAGAATATAATCCTTTGGAAAGGTTATATTTACTCAGTTATTTAGAATGGAAAATGTTATGTAAATATTTTATTTACTTCGTTAATTAAAATTGAATCTTTGGTATGATTTGATTGGTCTAGAAGGATTAAATTGGTAAGAAATCATGCCGAAAAGATAAGAAGTCATATGGTAGAATTATACATGTCAATCAATCCCTCAGCGAGTTAAATTATACACTGAACACAAATTTCAGTGCTGTTTTACTCCTGACGACGTTACAAGGTAAGCAATCCTTGACATTTTATGTCCTACCAAATTATTGGTGTTTCTCCAAAACTCAGTTTCAACTCCCCTTACGGATGATTGAAATCTTATTTGCCCTTGTTTCAACATTCGAACAAAAATCAAAGCTGAGATCTACAATCTTGTAGAAAATGTTATATATTCTTTTCGCAATGCAAAGAAATCCCTACGCATTTCAAGGAGCCAATTGAATGAAAATATATTCTCAGGCTGTATAAAGTAGATTTGTTCTCCAAACACAGATTTTATTTGCTATAAAATAAAAGTTTCTTCATTGTTTTGCGAATATACCGAGATCCATGCGAACAGATACTGCATATAAAACTATGTCTCTAACAGGTATTTGATTGCAAAGAGAATTATTTATATTTGAGATGTTGACTAAGAAAAGTAGCAGTGCTTTTGTACACTTAGAATAATGATAAAGAAATGGCCTATACGTAATAAATGCTAAAATGCTGTGAGCAGAAAAATACTTTTTTATGCTATTTTGTGTGATATAGTGGGATATAGTAAAACAATAAGTACAATTTCTACACTGTGCCCAAAAGCAAGGGACCAGAGGGATTGACTCCAGTCGTTCTCAAGCAAGGTTTACAAGTCTTACCTGCATCATGGCGAACAATATTAAACTTCAGAAGAAAAAGGATACAAAACTAATATGACAACTTCTTTATTTAGATTCGGAACTAAGGTCCAGGGATTCTGCGAGGTCCGGCAAGAACTATAATTTAGAAAAAGGCTGGAGTCTGAAAACTTCCGTTAAAAAAAACCCAAAACGAAATACCGCCATTTTTAACCGTACGGCCAACTCTGCAGTGCCGAAAAGTTTCCCCGTCGGGTTTTTAAAAAGCACCGCTTCGGTACTAACCCGTGTTGCCAGCTGGGAAAAGAACCTAGTAACCCTGAGTGGCTGACGCGGATAATTTTAGGGTTGCTAGAATGCAACGTAAGAAAGAATTAATGAAGAAATGTGACGAATAACGTCACATTTTGTGCCGTTATTAATTTTATTTCTATGATTCCCTCAACATGTGTTAGTTATTTTTTAACATTTTTTATTTGTTCCATTTCTGTGTATCTCGTAAATCTCAATCCAACTCAGCATGGAATACAGACTATTTCTAGTAATTCACTTTTTTAGATATCACTCTTTTGGGGTATGGTCGCGGTTGCCTGTATGTTAGAGTTCGAATCCAACCAAAGACCGACGTGTACAAAGGGGGCTGCCGCACGTTATATTTGTCGCAGTCCAAAATGTCCTCACGTTGGTTGGCGTGGTGTGTTTCCAGCTCAGGTGTGTGACCTCGTCATCTGATCATGGTTCAAAATTATTTGGTGTTTTCTTCTTACATTTCCCATCGAATTTCGTCGTTAGCACCCCGTTGTAATGTTTGTTTCAGTGCAACGATAATTAAAATACATACCTACATATTCATTCCTTATACTTCTCTGGATCCTATCAAACCAGTTTTATGAACATTCGATGGAATTATTTCGAGCAGTCGATCTATTTCTTATGTTTTGTTTTGGGGAAAGACTCACACTGCTCCGAAAAATGTGAGATCAGAAAGTTAATCCTTAACTGCTGTGTCACAAACCGTCTCGTAACTAGTGTGGAGGGGTCTCCCAGACATCACTCACTAAAGTGTGTATAATGTTGATTTATATAATATATTAATGAAAGATTCTATAGATAATTATTATTTATACATTTTAAATTTAGATAATTCAATTCTTAGCATGAAATATATTTTATATTACTATATAAGTTAAGTAGATTCCATGTCTCTTCAGGCTCAGCTTTCGGATCTAATTTTGCAGGACGTTTCAACCCTGGAAACTATAAAGCTATGTTGTGTTTTGGTGTTCTAACGGCACAGTTAGCTTTCCCCCAGGCATCCCATTTTAAGTAATTTTTGCCTTAGAAATATTCTTCTTGTGAAGACGTACTTGAAATGTCTTCATCTTCATCAATTTCCGAATCCGTTTCATGTTCGCTTTCAATAATATTATCCGAAATTTCACTGCCACAGTACTCTATTTTCGATCAATTATGCACATCCTCCTGAATTTCTTTTTGTGTAAGATACACTAGTCGTTTCTTAGTTCTCTGCCGAAATTCCCTAATCCAACTTAGACGATTTCATTCAACAAGAACGGTAACGCAAATCCTGTGAAGGGGTCTAAGAGACCACGCGGGAAATGAAATAGTGTGAAATACGAAATAGTTGGGGCAGCCAAACCAGTCTTGGAATGGGCTTCTGTTGGACGTAGTTGGAAGGTACTGAATAGGCCAGGGACCAATTTTCAGTTTAAGAGGGTAGAAACGACGCGTCAAAAATGACTCGGGGTCTGTGAGACCCATGACAGTAGTTAAAGGTTATGCTTTCAAATTTTTTCCAAGGTATCGCGTCTATTAAAGTCTGAGAAATTTTGCTAGTGACGCGATAACTTGTCCTCAAAATGCTACCAACTATTTGATTACAAGTACATGAACGCTTAGTCCGATTTCTTCTGATGACCATATATATCATGCATCAAGATCAGGTCAGTTTTGCAATGAAAATATACCTCATTGATTCAACCATCAGGAAGGTTAAAAATAATATGAAGAAATGTACTGACTTATTACTTTTCGTATTTTTCTACTATTGGATTGATTGTAATAGAATAGGCTTCTTATTGTTTGATCCTTGCTTTATGCCATTCATCAAAAGCTATCTAATCAACCAGGTGCACACATTTAAAAAATCCTAGAAGTATAATCGATACACTAATTCCTCAAAAATGTTTTTTTTTTTTTTTTTTAATGAACGGCTTGCTTTTTATTTTTAACTGTTAGCAGAATTGACAGATAGATGAGCAATTAACCTTAACGCTGAGTTAGGAAGACAATTGTTACCACTACAATTTCGTTTGCACCAGTGGCATGGTATAGATCTGTGTAAGGTGGATATTATTCCCCTTTTAAGTTATGGCTGGCATCTATCATCATTTACGAGCTGCCTTCTAGAGCAGGGGTTCCCAACCTTTAAGTAATTGCGTACCACTTGAAATTTTTTGAAATTTTTGGCGTACCACCAGTTTTATATTTTTTAGAAACATGTCTAATGACAGAAAAGTGCCCAATGGCTTGTTTTATTTTAATTAAAATACTAAGAAAGCTTCATATTTTTATAAAAAGTAATGCAATTGTATTTCATATTAATGATGTTTTAATAACGAAAAAAATACGATTATTGAAAATTACATTTTTATTTTTTACTCACATGTCTAAAAACAAGTATTTTTAAATAATTAGTACAAACTAAGCAAACAAAGATTAACATAATCAAAAATCAATTTTTAGTGCGAAACTTGTTGTTTATCTTTTATTAAAATATCAATATAAGGAGCAATGGAGCTTACCTTCACGCTTAAGTCATCTTCAACTACTCTGTTTCTATATTTAATTTTTCGGTACAAAAGTTCAGAAAAACCACTCTTACACAAGTAACTAGTAACAAATGACGTAAGAAATAGCATAACGTGGTTGTACATATTAAAAAATCGAACAAACTTCGTAGAATATTTGGGTTGCCCGTATCATCCTTGCGTACCACCTGAAACGTTGCCGCGTACCATCAGTGGTACGCGTAACACCGGTTGGAAATTCCTGTTCTAGAGGATCGCTTCTTTTCTTTAGTATCTTACTCTGTCGACCGTGAGGTGTTAACGATTTGGGGGAAAGGCAGAAGGTCGCTCTGGTGATATAAGCACACGATACTATGAAAGGAAAGCGTCAGTCGTAAATGCCACTCAAGGGTCTATCGCTCAAGTTAGTTAATTAGGTGGGCGGGGGACATACTGTCGATAGAGCCGTTCCTGGAGACGATTCAAAATATCTAAGCGCCGCAGCGTAAATGTTAATTAGATGAACAGTGTGCGTTTTGTTGTGGATTTCTTGGTTTTGTAAATATTTCGCAATTTGGCTTTATTTAACCTTTAGTAAAGCTTTACCTAGCACCTCACTTTTCACTAAATGAATTTCGCATGGATAAATATCCAATCATTACATATATATACGAATGAAAACAATATTTATCTATGCATACACTATTTATCTCTTTCATCCAATACGTTTCACTGAAAGCCACAATAAATTCTCATCAACCAGGTACAAAAAAAAATCAATAAATTGTTTCTTTATCAAATATGTATTTTGAATGAATAGTTTACACTTTATTTTAATTGATGTTTGAACGATGAATGTATAAAAGAACTAATGAAAAGATTAGACAATACATTAATATGACGAACCTTTTATTCTTCAATTTTTACTGTTTACCTATGATTTTTTTTTTGATATAGGGTTGTTGTGTTTGTAAGATCTGTGGTTAGAGCTGTTGCTTCTTAAATATACAAAAATAAACACACATACCTTTCAGAGTAACTTAGCTAAACACAATTACTAATATTGGGGAAAAAACTTCGGCGTACCTCATACAAGTGCACTTAAGATAAGGAAATATCCCCTCAAACAATTATCCCTTTCACCAAAAGCTGTAGCGAGCTGTCCAAGCTGTCTATGTGATCAATTAGGCCACGTTCACATGGAGTTTTTCAAACTCGCGTTACAACGCGCGTTTTCGAAAAGTCCATGTGAACACCCCTTTGCGCGTTTTGCAAGGTCGGCTTTCCTTAAGCATTAAATTATGTTTTTATTCCTCTAATTAAAATTTCTATTTTTGCGATGGTTGAAGATAGAGTGAAAATTTCAACGGATTTCGAATCTGCGTAAAATTCTATGCCAGATCAACACCAAAAACATAAAGTTTTTCATTAAAAAAAAATTAATTTTCTGTAGTAGTAACTAATTTTTTTTGCGAAACGCATTTGGCTAGAACTTATCACATGCATAGAAAATTTTTTAGAAGCACGGTGATGGCGAAATAAGAAATGTATATGACACATTTAGATTAAATTGAAGAACTTTACAGAATGTGATTATTTTCGCATCGAAACGCAACGCAGACAATTCTGCAAGACAGATGAAAATGTTATCTTTTGAACAGATCAAATTAAATCTTGAAGTTGAAAGTCTTTTTTAAACTAATTAATCTATTTGTATTTTGTTTATTTAAAATATAAACTCTAAATATATTAATAGATATAAGTTGATTAGATGATATACTCTAAAAATGAGTAGGAGTGCCGCAGAAAACTAGTAAGTTGGAGGGTGCCACTGTTTGATTACAAAGAAAAAACACGGTCTATTTTTTTATTTCTTTTCCGGTATTTGGCATCTGGATGCTCCTTTGCTGATTTGCACTACAGTTACAAGGTCGGCAAGTCAACTAACGCAACTTTGATTAAAAAAGTGTGCTAATCAATTTGGAACAGATTAAGACCGATCTGTATGCCAGAAATGACAAATGAGAAGTGGGAAGAAATTTCAGAAGGATTTAAAAAATACGCTATAATTTTCCGAATTGCATTGGTGCAATTGAAGGAAAGCACATTCGAATTATACAGGTTCTCTATATTACAACTACAAGAATTATTTTTTATCGCCTTGTTAGCTGCATGTGACGCCAAATATAGTTTTCTCTAAGTTGACATTGGAGCATATGGGGAAAACAGTGACTCGGCTGTTTTGCAGGAGTCTTTATTGTACAAAAAACTTATAGAGCATGCTTTAAAAATTCCAAATCCAAAGCCTATAACCACCGTTGATACCATATTTTTTCCTCATATACTTGTTGGGGATGAAGCTTTTGGAATTTCGGAAAACGTCATGCGCCCTATTCGTGGAAAATCTCTAACATACACCAAGAGAATTTTCAACTATCGCTTATCAAGAGCACGACAATGTATCGAATGTACATTTGGAATGATGGCGAATATTTCACAGGGCAATGAAAACTAAAATTGATACAACCGAAACTATAATTGGGGCCTGTTGTGTCTGCACAATTATGTAAGACCGAGATGGGTATCAATATGAAGATACTCTTTATGAAGCTCCATTTACAAGCTTTAGTACCAGAAATATACCACGGGGAAACATGTCAGCTAAAACTGTAAGATAAATATGCCGATTACTTTGTGAATGAAGGCAAAGTATCATGGCAGGATAAAATGATATAAAGGTTATTAAATATTAAAAATAAAATACAATAAAGAATTTACCAAATATTTTCATTTTTTATTTGCTGTTTCCAACTTTAGAAAAAACTACGACAATATCTTCCCAAGATGACTTTTTCAAACCTCTGTTCTTATGAGTAGGGCACTTCATATTCCAAATAGTAGGAATTTTATGTATTCCATCAATTAAAATATCGGTATCACAGAGCTCTGCTTCCATCGTGAACGATTAATCCCTTTTTCCGGTGTCAGTAGAACGCTTATCAAGAATTTGCTTACATTAAGGAGCAGAGCAAGGTCATTTATGGCGCCAAAAACTAACAGATGAGTCATGTAACGAGTGTGACTGTGAATGTTCCAGCAAAATAGAAACGAAATCAAAGATATAATGAATATAATTACTACACTCAATAGTGATAAAATTGCTCTAAAAATGTCGTGAAATGGCTTACAATAGGACTAATCAAAAATCGTGAAATTGATTATCGATTTTCCATCTTCATGAAAATATGATATAAAAATTACATTAAACGTAGTAACATTAATGATAACAATAAGATTGACAGGAGGATTAGAATATGTTGTATGAAAAACAATGCCAGTAAAGCATCGAGTGGAGGATTGCGAGTTCGAATTCAACCAAAGACCGTCGTGTACAAAGGGGGCTGGTGAACGTTAAATCTGTAATGGCCTAAAATGTAATCACGTTGTTGTGGAAACTTAAACGGATATTCGTCCGTATAGGTTATCTCAAAACTAAAATTACATACTAGTCCCCTTTGTTGGAAACTATTTTCAAAACACCGAATGAATTAATTTGCATCCTATTTTAATGATATTAAATACAAAGCAGTAAATTATGGCACCCCCATACATGGCCCGCACGACAACAACAACAACAACAGCAGTAAATTAAGGCAACTAAGTACTCTATTCAAGAAATATATTTTCTATGAAACGAGATAAATTGTTATTTTTGTGTTCGTAGTGATTATCTTCGTCAATTGCTTCCAAATTCGTATTGCGGATATATAAAATTTACAATTGAAAAATTATTTATTTAAAGAAAATCGCATTTAAGGTATCGATCTTAACTAGAATTTTCCGCTGATTTCAAATCCGTTGAAATTTTTACTGTATCTTCAACGATTGCGAATATAGGAACTTCGAATAAGGAATTAAAAAAGTGCTGACGACAGTCAAAAAGCGTGTCATGTGAACAGCTTACCATATTCCTATGTATCTCGAGCTTCAGCCGAAGCGTTCGAATTATCGGTTCTCCTCGGCCCGCGGAAGCAATAAAAACGCCCGATTCAGCAGTTTTCTGCATGTGAACGCTCCAGTAGAACTCTATGTATTTTGGCTACCCGCGTTTTGTGTCAACATCAAACGCGCGTTAGATTTCGCCTCATGTGAACGGGGCCTTAGGCAAACACCACACGTTGTTTGTCTTTGTAGTAACCTTGTTTTGACATTTCATTTCTAAATATCCGAAAATAAGCACATCAACCACACACATGCCTTTCAGAAAAACAAACTATAGAAACATACAACACTTCATGATTAACAAATGCATTTTACGTAAATAAATATCCGCATAGAATATCTTTCACCGAACGCTATTACGGATTCTCATAAAACAGGCCCAAACGACATCCCAAAACAGATACAATGGACGCGTTATTTTCTTATAAATGTCTTATAAATGAACAATTTACTCTGTATATTAATTGACAGTTGCACAATAAATAGATATAATTAATTGGCATTTAAGCTATTAATGATATGAACAGTTTAATCCTGTTTTTCTTTGTTTACCTTCGTTTGTTTTTGTTAGTTTGAGGTTGCTTGTCTTTGTAGTAACCTTGATTTTGCACCGAAAATAAGCACACATAATTTTTAGAATAACTAACAATCGAAACATACATCATTCCATCTTTCATCCCAAATATATTTTACGTAAATAAATATCAGCAAAAAATATATTTCACTAAAAGCTATTACGAATTCTCATCAACTAAGCCCACTAAATACAACAGAAAGCAATCGATAAATTATCCCGATGGAGATGTCTTTAAATGAGAAAAAAGCGACGGAGAAAATGTAAAACGAAACTCACTTCCGAGACTTTTCCACCAGAAAACATCCGCATGGCGGTGGAAAATACCATTAACTAAAATTTCCAACCTCCTAGATATTTCTGTTTAACTGCTATATGACCAGACAATGAAACTCACAGAAAGACTTCGCCTCCATTTTTTTTTAATAAAAGCGCGTTGAAAATAAAATTGTGTTTATTTCTTTCTGGAAACTTTTCCCTTCACTTTCGAGCAGCCATTTCAGAGGAAAATATATTTTCTCTTGGAGAGAGAGAAAGAGAAATGTTTTGGAATGAAATAAAATTCTCGCTTTTTTTCCGACATTTTTTTCTTGGAACGTGGAAGTTTCCAACCAGCCTAATATTGCAAAGACGACTATTGCTTTGTTAAAAACTTTCTACTGAAAAAGTTTCCCTGAGAAATAATATCCAAATTTTCGGATATGAAAGCTTTTGGTGGGAAGTGGGCGGTATGAGGAAATTTGAATATTGCATTAAAGAGGGCTGTTCTGAAAGAGTTGGCTGGATTTTAAAAGCGGGCTGTATTTCTGTTTGGATGTAATAATAAACTCTATTCAGCAAAGAAATGCAATTCCTGAAGAATTATTTTGGGAAGCTGATAAAGAGTTTGAAAACAATTTATGCTTTAATTATGTCTCTAGTGGTATTTGCAAAAATGGAATCATAAAATTGTTACAGGAAATAATAACCCCATGAAATCTACTTTTAAATTTTTAAGGAATGGTGTGTTTAAGGTGGTTGTGACCTTAAAATGTAACACGCTAACCCTCCAAGTGGTTTATACAAGATATTTCGTCATCAAGATCTGTCCTTTGTTAATGGCAAGATATCTCGCTCATCAATATTTGTCCATTGTTAATGGCAAGATGTTTCGTCCATCACGATCGATCCATTGTTAATGGCAAGATATCTCGTTCATCAATATTTGTCCATTGTTAATGGCAAGATATTTCGTCCATCACGATCGGTCCTTTGTTAATGGCAAGATATGTCGCTCATCAATATTTTTCCATTGTTAATAGCAAGATATTTCGTCCATCACGATCGGTCCATTGTTAATGGCAAGATATCTCGTTCATCAATATGTGTCCATTGTTAATGGCAAGATATTTCGTCCATCACGATCTATCCATTGTTAATGGCAAGATATTTCGTCCATCAAGATCTGTCCTTTGTTAATGGCAAGATATCTCGCTCATTAATATTTGTCCATTGTTAATAGCAAGATATTTCGTCCATCACGATCGGTCCATTGTTAATGGCAAGATATCTCGTACATCAATATTTGTCCATTGTTAATGGCAAGATATCTCGTTCATCAAGGTTTGTCCATTGTTAATGGCAAGATATTTCGTCCATCATGATCTATCCATTGTTAATGGCAAGATATTTCGTCCATCAAGATCTGTCCTTTGTTAATGGCAAGATACCTCGCTCATCAATATTTGTCCATTCTTAATAGCAAGATATTTCGTCCAACACGATCGGTCCATTGTTAATGGCAAGATATCTCGTTCATCAATATTTGTCCATTGTTAATGGCAAGATATTTCGTCCATCACGATCGGTCCATTGTTAATGGCAAGATATCTCGTTCATCAATATTTGTCCATTGTTAATGGCAAGATATTTCGTCCATCAAGATCTGTCCTTTGTTAATGGCAAGATATCTCGTTCATCAAGATTTGTCCATTGTTAATGGCAAGATATTTCGTCCATCAAGATCTGTCCTTTGTTAATGGCAAGATATCTCGTTCATCAAGATTTGTACATTGTTAATAGCAAGATATTTCGTCCATCAATATCTGTCCATTGTTAATGGCAAGCTATCTAGTCATCACAAACTATTGCCAACAATTGTTGGTGACGCGATCACGATCTGGTTGAGTTTTGAACAAATGATCGTGATCACATTTTCTTTTATTGAGTAGATATCTCAGTCCACCAAGATCATCTGGACCAGAGAAGAGACACTCTTTTTCACAAGGCATTGCCTATTCCCATCCTACCTAACGAGGTTTAAGAAAATCAAGTCTGAAAACTGCTACTGTGGTGAAAATTGACACACCTCTAGATTACATCACAGTTTGCCCTCCTACAGCCTCATGGTATATGACAACGCCTGCCAACCACCTTAAAATTACATGGCTCAGGAATATTACATGTAACAAGAGCTCGAGTGTTACACTTAATAACATGGTGAAATTCATTGAGAATCATCAGGACTTAATTATGCTAAGAGACTAAGTAAAACGAACTTTCCTCCCCTTGCCAAGTTATCTATATAAATAAGAATGGAGTGTTTGTTTGTACATTCAATATTTTCGACCCATTTCAAGTCTTCTATCCGTTTTGGACCCTTCTGATGCCGAATCCGCCTTTTTCTCGTTTGGTGTCTGTCTGTCTGTCTGTCTGTCTGTCCGTCTGTCCGTCTGTCTGTCTATCTGTATGTTGTGCCCTATACACGTCCACGCGGTTTAAGATATTTTCATGGAAATTTGCATACAGTGAGTACTTATCTTGATTTAGTGAGTGGAATTGGTTGCGAAAGTCTGTCTGTCCGTCTTTCTGTTCTATGCTCGATTTTGTGTTTGTGTGTTTGTGTAGGCATCACATGAATTGTATTCCAGATATTTGATTGCAGTGTATTTTATTTTATACATTATCTATTAATTTAGTGAATCCAATATTAAAAATTTCTTTATTGTTATATTTAGATGAGTTTCATGCTAAAACACCTGAGTAAGTATACTTAAATCAACCATAATTTGGTAGTTTTGGAAAAATTGGAATGTCTATTGAATATTACGATTACTTCGATTGTTGTTTTACCAGTACTGCTGAAAAAGTAATTATTCTTCAAAAAATTATATTTTTTAATGAAATTTCAGCTCTGATACTTCATTTATTTCGAGTCTTATTTTTGTTCTTAGCGCAATGAAAACGATTTCGGAATATTTGTGACAGACGATATTTTTCAACGAAACGAGAATGAACAAGATCGCGTGAGCAGTGATATTTTATGTTTCTTTCGCTCTGAATTAATTTCACATTTCTAAATTTTGTGCACTTTTAGTTGTAAACTGTGGCAACTGTGCGAGATCAAGAGACAAAAATTAATCACAAATTAATATCTTTAGAACAATTTTTCCGACATCTTTTATTTTGTTCTATTTCACTGTTTTCTGTTTTAAATATTTAATATTTTAATAAATGTGTTTTCCTTCTCATCACACGCAACAGCACCACAAAGTATTAAACTTAAAAATGTTAGGTAAGTCAGTATAAATTTTCAGTAAATTGTAAGTGTAGTTATGCCATTATTGAAAGAATAATGCCGTTATTTAAAGAATAATACCGTTATTTAAAGAATAATGCCGTTATTTAAACAATAATGCCGTTATTTAAACAATAATGCCGTTATTTAAAGAATAATGTCGTTATTGAAAGAATAATAATGTTTAAAAATCCAAACTAGAACTTTTTCCAACATTAAAAAATTCGTTGCAGTAATGACAGGAGAAAATTGCAAAATTTCACAATGTCGCATACCGGAGGCAAGAGTGCCACAAGTAAAAAAAAATATTGTTTTGTTGACTGTGAGTGCGAGAGCACTCGCCGTAAATCGTAATTTTAATTAATTGAGTTACACATGAAAAGAACTCAAGAACGGGAATTCCAAATCTTCCTATAAATCGTCTTTTATAGTAGTAACCTTAGTATCACCTTTCGTCTTTTTGTAGCTTTGTCATACAGCAATTGTGCGATGTATGTGAAATGTATTACATGAATGGATATGCATGTGTAGGATTTGTGTCCAAAGTAAGTTGTAGAAAATATAAAGATGGCGAAAGGTGTTAAAATAAATTTTTATTCTACAAAAAACGTAAGTCATTATATATTTTGATTATCTCTTCAATCTAGAGTAAACGAATTCAAACCGAGTAAGGTCGGGTATTTTGCTAGTATATATATATATATATATATATATATATATATATATATATATATATATATAATGTAACCTTGTACAGGGTGTCCATAAAAGAATGCCCCAGTTTCAGTGGTATATTGCAACTTTTTGATTTAGACTATTTACAACAAATCATACATCAAATTGAAGGTAAACTCACCTAGCTTTTCTTACAAATGTTCAATATGTGCATCTTTAGTTATACGGCACAAATCCAATCTAAAGCCCAATTCTTACCGTAACAGGGGTGGGTTATCTGGATATGTTGAAAAAATGGCTCTTTTCCCAATTAATAGAGGGTGAACCTGTAAACTTTATGTGGGGACAGGATGGAGTCCCCCCCCCATCGGAATCTCTTTGTACGAGTGTGGTTGAACGTCGAAGTCCCTGACCGTTTGATTGGTCGTAATGGTCGAGAGGACAGAGCTCGTTTTCACTGGCCTCCACTTCCACATGACATTACACCTTGCGATTTTTTTCCTTCGAGAATTTATAAAAGATCGTGTCTACGTTCCGCCGCTACCTAATGATTCGCCAGAGTTGAGACACAGAATTGCAGAGGCTATTGCTCCGGATTTGTTAACCAAAGTGTGGTAAGAATTGGGCTTTAGGTTGGATGTGTGCCGCATAACTTAAGATGAACATATTGAACATTTGTAAGAAAAACTAGGCGAGTTTACCTTCAATTTGATGCATGATTTGCTGTAAATAGTCTAAGTTAAATTGTTATAATATACCAATGAAACTGGGACATCCTTTTACGGACACCTTGTATTATGATTTAATGTAATTACTGTATAGATGTAATGTTGTCGATATGCATGTACTCTAACATTCTGCGAAGGCATGTCACTTCGGTGGACTGCTCTATTCAACCAACCACACTTATTTAAACTGGTGTGTTGGTGTTAGTAAGTTAGTCCAACAAGATCTGGTCAGGTTTTCTAATGACGAGATACCTCGTCGAGACAACCTACTCTAGGGTTAATTTTATGTTATTTTAAATTTGACATAGGATGATAGTAAAATAATCATGATAACTCCAACACCCCATTTAAATTTTAAGTGGCATCACGAATGAAAGGAATTGTATGAAAGGAATTGTCCCAAAACAAAGTTTTCTCAGTAGTATGACTGACAGTATCGTGATGGACGATATATTCCGTCAATTGAAGAAATAAACAGATTAGATCTTAATATATCGAAAACGAATATTCATCTGCAAATATCCTATAAAAAGGATGTATATGGATACTACGTTATTGTTCCAAACAAATGCACATATATCGTTATTCCAAAAAGATTTACTTAATTTTCACTAATTTTAATTACATTTTACGATATTTTATAATTCCATATCGCACCCCGGCACTCCGACATGAAAAGTGACATACTCAAAATTGCAGAATTTGAGAAACATCAACTTAAAGGATACTATAAAACTTATATTGAAATAGTATACGCTTCTCTTTTAAATTTTATGTAAGTATTTATGGTGGTAACTTTTATTATATTCTATAGAATAATATTATAACACGCTGGGGAACCTCACACATATTTTTCAATGACATAACATCAAAATTTTATTTTTTTTACTTGTGTCACTTTTCTTGCCGGGATGCGATATATAAAGTCAAAATGCATTTAATATTTCCATGTAAATGTAATCTGACGCTTGCTAATTCGAAACGCATTCGCAAATACTCACTTGTCCAAAAGATGAATCTGTATATTTTTCAAGAAAAATAATTCACTGACACTTGATACTTCAAAATGAATATACATCTACTTTTATTACAATAAGTAATCTCTCAGAGCATTCGACAGTGCTACGAAAATGAAGCTTTGAAAAAAAGGTTTCGTTTTCGTGTTAGGGTTCTGCATGCTTCTAACTTAAAACAAGCTTTGGAACTGATTCAAAACAGGTATAAATGATACCTACTAATATAGCAAGTAAAACTCTGGAAAACTTAAATAATAAATTAAAAATATATATATATAAGTACATCAAGTATTAAAACAAACACAAAAACTAACGAACATCAGTAGACTATTGTTACACGACCAAATGGAATTCAGTAAACATATTCAATATTAATATACATATATAAACAGTCACGATGCTTTTAATCTCTTAAAATAACTATACTATAAACGCAAACAATTGAAAATAATTCAACTTGCGAGTAAATGCGCTCCATCGTATTCTTAAAAGTCTAAATACAACTTTTAATCCGATTATATGTAATTATCTCCGATATTTATTAGAATTTTTCTATTTCTGGGAGGCATTGTTATGTTCTATTGATGTCAATTAGTACTTATTGAAAGTTTCCAGCTTAAATTAAATATTTCACCACTGCAATGAAATGAAATTAATTCTAAAATACATAAGCTACATAAGTAAAGATAATTTTTGGGAGTATATAATTCCTTTAAAAAGCAATGTTTGTTTTCAATATTGTTTTACTTGTTATAGTGCACACATTATTTTGCGGTTTAATTTGTTGTAGGTTTCTGCATAAAAAAGGCATCAGAAATATTTCAAAATGTATAATGTCCAGAGAGATATAATACTAAACAATTTTATTTAATTTGGGCATATTTAAACACCTATTTGTACGGTTTAACAATTTTCGTTTAAGAAACTAGTCTAAAGACCAGTGACTGTCACGTTTTATTTATGAATTTTGGTATAGAAACTACTACATTTACTTTAACATTGTACACACAAAAATCGTTTTCATATTTTCAAAAGAAAAACGATTTCATGTTTTCAATATCGGTATTAAATACGAGTTGATTCTCATTAACCTGAAGCTTAGCTAGTCAAATTACGTATTTAAACTATATTCCTATAAACCCTAAGCAAGTAGTCAAGAAAGGTCACTGTGCGTAGGTAGTTGTCTACTAGTCTGGAAAGAACTCATTATAAGAGCAACGAGACTGGTAGGAGTCAGTTGCATTGTAGTAGGAATGCAAGGCAAGACTGTCAGGAGCCATTCACAATCCGGTATTCAGTTACGAGAAAATTAATAGAACAGACACTTTTTCCCCTGGACGCCATTGAGAGCTGACGTATTTTTTCCGAGCAGAGACGACTGCTGCAGATAATGACGGAACTGTTTTAAAATATAACTCAACTGTACATAATAACTGTGGATATTAATTCATTAAATGTCAATGTGCTGTAAGATTCGAAGTCATTAATATAGACCTTACCAAACAGAACAACACGAATCTTACATATATATATATATATATATATATATATATATATATATATATAATCTTTTGGTAGAGAAAAATTTATACACTGTCTAAAAGTTATACAGATCTCGAAGTCTCACGCATTTGGATATCTACCATAGTATAGATAAAAGTTACTACTGCTAACCATTATACTAATAGTAACCAGTGCTGTAGTCGTAAAAAAAACAGATGGTATACCACGAGCGCCCGCAGAATTTTTTCCATGGTGAAACATATACTTACTACTTACACTTTCTAGGGGGGGGGGATATGTACTCACACGCAAATACATCTCTACTATTATGAAGGGAAGTGTTTGACTGTTTGTTGTTATGTTTAAGTTCCTGACGAATCTATGGCTCTTACAGTAATGGGATTTGGTACACTGGTAGTACGAATTTTTTGCAATTTTTGGACGAGGCCCGAATTTTAAAATCCAATCTATAACATTTAAAAATCAATTTAATGACAGATAATTAAAAATGCTTTCCATAGAATGACAACATCATAAAAGATCAAAGATTAAAAAAAAACATTTAAAGTTGTTTTATTTCATATTTATTGTTTGAGGATATTAGGATGTGTCACACAAACATATATTATTTAATGTATTTAATACATATTTGTAGCTAAAGCAAAACATTTAGTTTTGTCCAAATAATTTCTTTTAGCATATACAGTACAAAGTTCCAAATTCATATTCCAAAGTCCCAAATTCATATTCCGAAATCCCGAATTGTCCAAAATCTGGACTATTTGCTAACCAACGTTTGGCGAGCGTAAGCGAGCAGGGGGGGGGACCCTTAGTTTTCTAGGAAAAGCAAAACGTGTGCACATTTTTTAAGAAAACGCAGAGGGTATACGGAATTTGCTGGAAAGAACCTGAGGGTATACGGTGTATACCGCCGTATACCCTTCACTACAGCCCTGGTAGTAACTATAGTGGCAAAAAGTTTGGAATTTAGCCGCAGCATGTGATAACAGAAACTGTTTTTCTTTAATCACGGCATCATGCGTCACGGCTACGTTGTCAATAAGCCTTTTCTTCACACTTGGCCGCTAAAGGCACCATAGAACTATTTACGCTCGTAGTAAAACGGATATCGTCTATTGACACTGACAGGTGGTGATAGGAAGTGAAAAAGAAATTTTCCTGCACTTTTCATCAAAATTTTACCGTCAGAAGATCTTGTGACGTAATACCACACCCGGCCAATCACCAGGAAGATTAAGAATACTTTCCTAACACAGAAATACATTTAACTGTTGTTGTAAGAAAATGATTAAATAATTACCCGTAATTTGAATATGCATTTATTCTTGTTTCTTTATAGTCATTTTAACGCATCTGTTTCTGTTTTCCATAGAAGAATAACAAGTCAAAATCTATGGATGTTAGTCAGCACACTACGGGTATCGTATTTACTGTAACCGAATGTCTACAAATCGGCTTACGCATACAAATATGAATATATTCGTAAAAAAGTTTAATTTTGTGGTCCCTAACGTTTAACTTAAAGGTTTACACAGTAAGTTTGGAAACACCCGTGGGGAGTTAGTACCTTTTAGACCTTGCGTTGCTCGCGAAAACATACTTTTTTCGATTCATCATTTGAAAGATGCACTGTAAAACCCAAATGTTTACACCAAATTGAAGCACATGAATGACTTAATTCTATGAACTAAGGAATTTGTGATAGTTGAAGTAAAAATATTTATAAAAATTGAAAATTTTAAAATAAGTCAACTTTGAAAATTTTTTAGTTATGTATGGATCAATAAATAAAAAACTATAGCTCTCATACACAAATCCATAGTTCAGAGAACTAAGATCTTCTTTTAGAATAACCATACAAAATTTCTTAACTCTACGTTTATTAGTTTTTGTTTAAACTTGAGGGAAAGTTATAAGTGAGTAAATTTCAAAACGAAGAAATTGTGTATAATGTTTGCTAGATTTTATAAAAATAGATGTTTTTAATTACAAATATGACTGCAGGTTTTTCAAAAGCCATACAATTATCTTTAAACTGTATCAATTTTATACTACAATATAAAAAACTCAATTATTTATGATGAATCGAAAAAAAGTATGTTTTCGCGAGCAACGCAAGGTCTAAAAGGTACTAACTCCCCTTAACTTATATTCTCA
The DNA here is from genome assembly GCA_947359465.1 of Metellina segmentata. NCBI lineage: Eukaryota > Metazoa > Arthropoda > Arachnida > Araneae > Tetragnathidae > Metellina > Metellina segmentata. The sequence goes on from OX375883.1 coordinate 42,841,395, forward strand.
TATGCCAATATGGTGTTTCCTTTCAAATTCCAATTCCATCAAGATTACTAGATCTACTTTCTGTGTTCACAAACTAAATGGAAAACGGAGATTTTACTTCCGTTATGAAATGCTATCGTACGATAGGTTTGCTTAAAACTATTTATAGCCGCCTAGATAGCACTCGACTTTTAAACTAGTAGGCGTTCATCAATAAACGATCATATATCACTCCGGAATTCATTCTTTGGTATAGATCTTAGCGGCGTGTTGAAGTAAAAATGTAGTTTGGTTGATTGTTTTGGCGTTTCATTGAGTGTGTGCTAATGGAGATGATTGGTAATCCAACCTGAAAGGAAAGATGGAGGACATCCTCTCGTAATTTTGAACTGTGGTCCAATGAGGGAGTCAAGACTTGAGCTGACACCCCGCTCTCCAAACTTTCAAATCAGTGCAACGCAATAATATTTCATACCACTGCAGATTAACGTGCACCATCCCCCACATTCACCACGGTCTTTGGATCAATCAAGTTTCGAAATCGCAGATCTCACATTGCTAATCAGCGACTCTACTAAGTGAGCTACCATGACACCAATAGAATCACGGTGCTAAATAAATGCTCTAACAGGATACACATCGTTTTGAAGAGGGTCACTCAGTGGGTATTCACACTGCGAGGACGCTGTTTCGATTCTTCCTAGGTTCAGTATTTCTCTTCGTTGACCGTAAAACTTTCTTTGTGCGTGTTACCACTATTTAAAGTTGTCTGTCTTGTAATTTGTCCATCATACCCAAATATGGACTTGTGCCATAACACCCAATCAACTAATTATATTGTTAGGCGTTTATTATAATATGCGTTTAGTAATCAACTGCCATATATTATATTGAAATTCATACAGGTGACCACAAAAACACAAACGCTACATACGAGTACATCTAGCTTGTCAGTAAAACGCTACCTACATCTAGCTTGTCAGTAAAATTAATATTCCTTGGAGACGTGCTTAAATCGTATTACAAAAACAAGCCAAGTGACGTCACGTTCGGAATACGTAAAGGAAGCTCGTTCAGTCAAACAAACCTAGACGCTTCTTACATCTAGCTTGTTAGTAAAATTAATTTTCATTGGGGACGTGCTTAAATCGTATTCCAAAAAACAAGCCAAGTGATGTCACGTTCGGAATACGTAAAGGAAGCTCGTTCAGTCAAACAAACCTAGACGCTACTTATATCTAGCTTGTCAGTAAAACTAATTTTCCTTGTAGACGTGCATAAATCGTATTCCAAAAACAAGCCAAGTTTTGTCACGTTCGGAATACATAAGTGAGAGCTCGTTCAGTCAAACAAACCCAAACGCTACCTACATCTGGTTTGTCAGTAAAGCGAATTTTCCTTGGAGACGTGCTTAAATCGTATTCCAAAAACAAGCCAAGTGACGTCACGTTCGGAATGCGTAAAAGAAGCTCGTTCAGTCAAACAAACCGAGACACTACTTACATCTAGCTTGTCAGTAAACTAATTTTCATTAGGGATGTGCTTAAATCGTATTCCAAAAACAAGCCAAGTTACGTCACGTTCAGAATACGTAAAGGAAGCTCGTTTAGTCAAAGAAACCAAAGTGATACCTACATCTAGCTTGTTAGTAAACAGAATTTTCATTGGGATGTTCTGAAATCGTTTTCCAAAAACAAGCCAAAATGAGTAACGACTGGAAAACGTAAGAACACCCCGTCCAAAAGAAACACTGACGCCACCTACATCTATCTTGTCAGAAAGATCTACAGCCAAGAATACGTATACGTCACATCCATCCATCTTGTATCAAAGAGAACTTTATAAATTAAGAAGAATAAGGATAGTAGGACTGTTTTTATTGGAGGCAAGCTGAAATCGTGTTCTAATAACCAGTCAAATGACATCGTGTTAGGCATACGCAGAGGAAACTCGTACTATCAATGAAACACTTTAGTCACCTACATCTATATTATTAAAAAGCCGACTTATGACTGAGAAAAATACAATAGGAGAAGATTATTTTTATTGGAATACTGAAATTGTGTTCATAAAACATAGCAAACGATGCTACGTCCGGAATATGTACAGTCAGAGACTCACAAAGGCCACCTACATCTAGCTTGGCAGAAAGAAACCTCCCATATTCAAGAAACATTTCAGACATTTCCAAACGTGTCCACAAATGGAGGAACTCTTTGATTATCTCCCCTTTTTCTCCCACGCCTTCTTCCAGAAAAAGCACACACATCCAAGCAAACCGTCAAAGATGTGTGCTTTTGTTTGACATTCCATTTTTTTTACGAAATGTTTCTCCGCCGTCGCCATGACGACGCATTGAGGTATTCATCAGCGGCAAAAATGCGATGCAAAATAAGCAGATAATATTCATAGCTGGCCCATCATAAGGCGTGAGGAATTCCAGGTGGGGTGCAAAAGGGGAAGCTGCCTATCAGGAGAATTGCTTCTTTCAAAAGTGTCTCGTCAGGATAGGCTAATAAATGGGATTCAACGCTGCCGACTCGATATATGCGAGATTTCTTGGATATATTTTTTGTTACTTGAGGATTTTTTGTCAGAGTATATGTACATTAGTCAATTGCAATTTCTTGGATGAATGTGGTGTCACAAAAAATATTTCCCGTTGCAAATTGATGCGCTTTTTTTGTGCTTTTGCCCGACGAGGTGCAACCACTGTGAGAAATTTGCTGAATTCGGGTAATAGTTTACGTTTGGCTCATTTTTTAAGGTGGAAATGAAGGTACCACAAGATACATGTTGTTATTGGAGACATTATTGATAAATTTCCTCTATAAGGAAAGTAGACGGTGGGTAAGTATTTTTATTAACGTCGCACTGCAGCGACACAAAGGGCTATTAGCAACGATCCGGGATCAATCTCCAAGAAAAATAGACAAGTGTTAAGTCGTCATCCGACCAGGGGTTTAAAACTACGCGGTATCGGATATTTTCATGGGGGATTGATACCAGATCGTCGCCAATGTCCCTTTGAGTTGCTGCAGAGCGATCTTAATAGAAATATCTGTCCAAAAGAAAACATACATCGTAATTTTGAGCCATGGTCAGATGACGAAATAAAACTTGAACTGGCTACCCGATCTCCAATCTTCCACACTATGCCAACGTGATGATATATGAGACCACGACAGATTTACAGCACACCTGTCCGTTTGTTCACGAGAACGTACTTTGATGGGCTCAAACTTGAAATCATCCGGGATCAATCCCCAAGAAAAATAGTCAAGTGTTAAGTCGTCATCCGACCAGGGGTTTGAAACTACGCGGTATCAGATATTTTCATGGGTGATTGATCCCAGATCGTCGCCAATATCCCTTTGTGTTGCTACAGAGCGATCTTAATAGAAATATCTATCCAAAAGAAAACATACATCGTAATTTTGAGCCATGGTCAGATGACGAAATTACACCTGAATTGGCTCCCCGATCTCTAATCTTCCACACTATGCCAACATGATGATATATGAGACCACGACAGATTTACAGCACACCTGTCCGTTTGTTCACGAGAACGTACTTTGATGGGCTCAAACTTGAAATCATCCGGGATCAATCCCCAAGAAAAATAGTCAAGTGTTAAGTCGTCATCCGACCAGGGGTTTGAAACTACGCGGTATCAGATATTTTCATGGGTGATTGATCCCAGATCGTCGCCAATATCCCTTTGTGTTGCTACAGAGCGATCTTAATAGAAATATCTATCCAAAAGAAAACATACATCGTAATTTTGAGCCATGGTCAGATGACGAAATTACACCTGAATTGGCTCCCCGATCTCTAATCTTCCACACTATGCCAACATGATGATATATGAGACCACGACAGATTTACAGCACACCTGTCCGTTTGTTCACGAGAACGTACTTTGATGGGCTCAAACTTGAAATCATCCGGGATCAATCCCCAAGAAAAATAGTCAAGTGTTAAGTCGTCATCCGACCAGGGGTTTGAAACTACGCGGTATCAGATATTTTCATGGGTGATTGATCCCAGATCGTCGCCAATATCCCTTTGTGTTGCTACAGAGCGATCTTAATAGAAATATCTATCCAAAAGAAAACATACATCGTAATTTTGAGCCATGGTCAGATGACGAAATTACACCTGAATTGGCTCCCCGATCTCTAATCTTCCACACTATGCCAACATGATGATATATGAGACCACGACAGATTTACAGTACACCTGTCCGTTTGTTCACGAGAGCGTACTTTGATGGGCTCAAACTTGAAATCATCCGGGATCAATCCCCAAGAAAAATAGTCAAGTGTTAAGTCGTCATCCGACCAGGGGTTTGAAACTACGCGGTATCAGATATTTTCATGGGGGATTGATCCCAGATCGTCGCCAATATCCCTTTGCGTTGCTGCAGAGCCACCTTAATAAAAATATCTATCCAAAAGAAAACATACATCGTAATTTTGAGCCATGGTCAGATGACGAAATTACACCTGAATTGGCTCCCCGGTCTCTAATCTTCCAAACTGTGCCAACGTGAGGATATATGAGGCCACGACAGATTTAAAGTACATCTGTCCCTTTGTACACGAGAGCGTACTTTGATGGGCTCAAATTTGCAATCATCAGGTTGCAAACTACTCCGTTACTCTACTAACTGAGGAAGCTTAACCCTACAAGAGAAGTAGAAGCGCCCTGTAAAAGAAACTTTTAACCCTCGTGGGGATTGTCTCGAAGAGGTATCTCGTCAATAGAATCTCGTGGTTTATTCGACAAAATCAAAACTACCCATATTTTGATGGACGATCTATCCCATCATTAGATGAAAGTTGCCCAGATTTCGCTCGATGGACAAGATACAAGTACTATATATATGCATTAGAAGACAACTGACCTTCACCTGGTCACTGTCAAAAATTCGGTAATATTTTAATGATGAGGTACCTCGGTTTTAGTAAAATTGGTCGAATTTTGATGAAAGATATTTTTTGTAGTAGCATCTTGGAGGGTCAATTTCACATTTATATTAGGAGGAAAGCATCTTTTGAAACCAGGAGTATATATGAATGTGTGTTGGCTTGGATTACTATCGCAGATGTTTAATTTCTAGGGCACTAAAGGACTCAATAAAGGTCCTCTGGAGTGCTTCAACGTGACTTCAACACTCGTATTAGATTTGGACATTTGAGACTACGTCAGATTTTAAGTGCACCAGCCCATTCGTACACGACGGTATTTGGGTTGGACTCAACCTCGCAACCTTCCGGTTGCTAATCCGTTTATCTTCCATCCGGGCTACCGCGACCTACAAAGCTGTCAAATGACAGCGGAGGGACAACGTGCTTACATTTGCTTAACCTTTACGCTGTGGTGCTTAGATTTTTTTTACAATCGTCTCACAGAACGACTCTTTCGCCTGCATGTCCGACCCCTTACCTAATAACCTAACTTGAGCGATTGAGCCATGAGAGGCATTTACGACTGACGCTTTCCTTTCATAGTATTGTGTAACGAATAGTTTGGCGTGAGATAGATATCACCGGAGCGACCTTCTGCCTTTCCCCCAAAGCGTTCACCCCTCACGGTCGACAGGGCGGGGTACTCCGAAAAAAGGAGGAACCCTCCAGAAGGTCAGCCGCTGACAGCTCGTAAAAATTGATCAATGCCAGCTGTCATTTAAAAGGGGTTAATATCTACCGTATTCAGAGCTATGCCATGTCGTTGTTGTAAATGAAATTTTAGTGGTAACGATTCTTTAACTACAGCAACGTATTAACCCTCTGACTGCTCAATTTGTAGACCGAAATCGCTTCAAAAATCGTGTTTTTTTTTTGCATATTAAAAATCTATATATATTGGAGAATTGAAATATGCATTTTTTTCTTTCTAGAAAATATTTTTTATATAGATTTTTATCATGAGAAACTAAACTGTCAGAAGTTATTGTTAGCTATATGCACAGTAATTCCCGGATTTCCACGAAAAGGAACTGGAGGAGGAATATTCTTCATATCAATTTTGCACCACTGCCTAACGCTTTGCAAGTTTATTGAATCATGATCAGATTCATCGCTATCTGAGGAGCAGTCCGAAAAATCTATATAACTATCACTATCAAAACTGAAATCACTTTCAGAAACTGATAAATCATCAGGAATATATACTCTGTCAATCGCTGAACGTTTTCTAGCAGCCATTTCTGATTAGAAAAAGGCGCCAAACAAAGGAGCGAAGTTAGAGCGGTAAATACAAAGTACCTTCAAATGCCGCAATTTAGTGGACGACTAGCGACAACTGTTGACCAAAATCTAAATTTAACGTCTAACACTGTATGTGATTTACTTCATTGGTTAAACAGTGAAAAAGCGGGATGCGCTCCTCAATAAAGATAGAAAAACACCTGCCCTCGAAAATCGCGGGATGAGCAAATTTTGCTACATTTGAGTTGCCCGTGGAAATCGCGGGATAATCAGCCAGTGGGTTAAGGGTGTTGTCGAAAGCTAATATCGCACTCACATGGTAAGATTTAGTCCCTTCAAACTAATACATTTAAGGTAGCAGTTTTCTTTTCAATATTCTAAACTAGTTTCAAAATATTTTAAACGTTCTCTGCTGGGATTAGTTTATGTAGTTAAAGGAAAATATTTTCCCCATTTGAGCCAAATACAAGGTACACATCACCACGTAATGGTCATACAAGCCATAGAATATATAAAATTACTGTGACCAAAACTAATAGTAAAGTGACCATCGACTTTTTGGTCCAGGGTGACGTTAATTTTAATTCCTACCTACGTTCCATATGTTTTACAAAACCAATTTTAGGCCCTATTAACCCATAACTGCTATGTCACAAACCGTCTCGTAACTAGTGTGGAGGGGTCTCTCAGACCTCGCTCAATAAAGTGCGTATAAAGTTCATTAATATAATACATTAATTAAATATTCTTTAGATAATTATTATTTATACATTTTAAATTTAGGCAATTCAATTTTTAACATGAAATATATTTTATATTACAATATAAGTTAAGTAGATTCCATGTCTCTTCAGGCTCAGCTTTCGGACCTAATTTTGCAGGACGTTTCAACCCTGGAAACTCTAAAACTATGTTGTGTTTTGATGTTCTAACGGCACTATTAGGTTTCCATTCCCGGGCATCCCATTTATAGTTTTTTTTTTGCGTATAAATATTTTTCTTGTGAAGACGCATTTGAACTGTCACCATCTTCATGTGCACAAATTTGCGAATCCGTTTCCTGTTCGCTTTCAATATCCGAAATTTTACTGTCTCAGTACTTTCCAACCAATTATCAACAATATCCTGAATTTATTTTTGTGTAAGATACACAGGTCGTTTTGTAGTAAAGTTTGTTGCCATTTTAGGGTCTCTGCCGAAATTCCCTACTCCAACTTAGACGATTTCATTCAACAAGAACAGTAATGCAAATGCCGTGAAGGGGTCTAAGAGACCACGCGGTAAATGCAAATACTGTAAAACTCGAAATAGTCGGGGCAGCCAAACCAGTCTTGGAATGTGGATTCTGTTGGACGTAGTAGGAAGGTACTGAATAGGACAGGGACCAATATTAACTCTAAGGAGTGGAAACGACCTGTCAAATATGACTCGGGGTCTGTGAGACCCATGACAGCAGTTAAAGGTTAACCCCATATTTCCGAAAAAAAAACATACTTGACACGGCCGAATTTTATTTTCAAAATCAGCTACAGCATAAATGCAATTCAGGTTGACTTAGGCTTATTTTTATTTTTCAATTTTTGTAACAAAACGCTGAGGAATGTTGTTTGGAGAGTAGATAATTAAGCATATATTCTAATATAATCGAATTGAAAACAAGAAACTTTTTTAATTTAAAGAGGGTTCAGAGTCAAAGAAAAAACGTGTTTGTATTTATGTTGGTTCTAAACTCTGACATACTCCTCTGCAAATATTTTCGGATACCTGTTCAAATATTTGAACAGTAGCATGCCTAAAGATCAGGAACTAAAGGATGATATACCTTATTTATTTACGAAGTGAAAATCTAAAATGTTGTAAGCGATACGTTTAAAAAACATTATTTAATTTTAACAAAATATTTATTTTACTATTTCTTCGTGTAATAGCTTAGCATAAGGCGTAACATATTTAAATTTTTTTTAGTGAATGTTTATGTTCAAGTATAAAATAACATTTTTTTTCTCTCTGAAGTAAATATGAGATTGAGTTCAAAATACAGAATTTTTTCATTTTGCAAAGGAAACAAATTAACATACATAAAACATTTATCACGTCTAATAAAAAAATGTATTGTCTTCTACTAAAATACACACATAATTTGAATTGGAACTCGTAACCCTACGGTTGTTAATTCGATGTCTTTCCACCCGGGATAAAGTGACCCTATGTACCTGTTATAGTAGACGTGACAATAACGTGTCGAACATAACAATCCACCCCACATAACTATCCGTTGTTTGATACTTTGTCGAGGTAACCAGCGGGGTGAATTGAAACACTAACCTGATTCTCGAAAAAGGCTTGGAAGGCTAATTTAATATAATTATTTCAATTATATTGTACAAATCTCTTACACGGTATTTTTATGTTCATTTTAAAACACAATACTTTCGGAAATTTGCACAACAATTCGTAGGAATAGTGTCTTTAAGATAAAAGGTAATCAAAAAGAAAAATAATTCTATAATCCTAAAAGCAGTTATCGTTGGTATCGTTCCTATACTGTATTGCGGGTTAATTCCGAGTGTAGATAGTGAATAAGTAACACAAGAAGTTCATTTTATATTGTCTGCTATCAAATCAAAAACATCGTTCCGAAAAATAAGTTTTTGTCGGTATCGTTTCTTCACTGTATTACGGGTTAATTCCGAGTGTTGATAAAGAATAAGCAGCACTATAAGTTCCTTTTATATCGTCTGCTAAAAAATTAAAAATATGGTTCCGAAAAATACGTTATCGTCGGTATCCTTTCTACACTGCATTGCGAGTTAATTCCTAGTGTAGATTAAGAATAAGTAGCACTATAAGTTCCTTTTATATCGTCTGCTAAAAAAATGAAAAACATGGTTTTGGAAAATACGTTACTGTCGGTATCGTTTCTACACTGTATTGCCGGTTAATTCCGAGTGTAGATAAAGAATAAGCAGCACTATAAGTTACTTTTATATCGTCTGCTACAAAATTAAAAATATGGTTCCGAAAAATACGTTATCGTCGGTATCGTTTCTACACTGCATTGCGAGTTAATTCCGAGTGTAGATAATGAATAAGTAGCATTATAAGTTCATTTTGAATCGTGTACTAACAAACGAAAAACATGGTTCCGAAAAATAAAAATTAAAGGATTCTCTTCCTTAAACAAACTGAGGTAGCCCAGTTGGAAGAGCAGGGGATTAGCAAGCGGGTGTTTGCCAGTTCGAATCCAACCAAACACTTCCGTGTAGAAAGGGGGCTGCTGGATGTTAAATCTTTCGTGGCCTAAAACATCCTAATGTTGGTGTGGTGTGTAAGCTTGGAGAGTGGGGTTTCATGTGAGGTGCGAGCTCGTCATCTGACGGTGTTTCAAAATTACACGGTGTTGTCCTCGAATCTTTCCCTTCGAGTTTGATCCAGGACAGTGTAACGTAAATTAAATACCTACCTAAATTATCATTAAAATAATCAGCGTTAAGTTGATGACTACATCTGGTTTTCAGAAAATTTGTCAGACATTGGCGCATGAGTTGGTAATTGGTAATTAGTAATTTTAGTTAACGTCCTACAAGTGCAACACAACGGGCTTTTGACAACGATCCGGGATCAATCCACTAAGGAAAAAATCCGAAGACAACTCCACGTAATTTTGAACCACGGTCAGATGACGAAGCAACACCTGAGCTGGCACCCCACTCTCCAAACTTCCACACAAACCCAACGTGGCACATGAGTTACCTCATCGAAACAGCTTGAAGGGTTAACAATGTATAATTGACACGTAAATATGATTTAACCTTCAATGTGGTTATCTGCATGTTGAAACTGTCCAGGAGTAGTCTGATGTTGACACCTATTCCAAACTACCACCAGTTCTATGCAACCGACTGCTTATTTTTCCAATTTGGATCTACATTCTCATTGGAATAATAGGGCAGTTTTGAACAGACGAGATATTTCGTTCTTAGCATGATTAACCAAATCTTGGACGTACAATCTCGTCGAAACATTTCGAGGGCAAGAGCTACGATTCTTTGAATTTTTTCACTAACCCCTACATCTACGTATGTCGTAGTCCAACATTTTAACACATAAGAAAAAGCTGTTTCAGTTAAAATCTACTATTATAAAAGGAAGTGTTTATCTGTGTGTATGTGTCTCGCCATGCATTGTCCTGACGAATCTAGGGCACATAAAATAATACAATTGGACACACAGGTAGTCCTAATGTTTTACGAATTTTTAAATTTAATCTAAAACATTATTTAATATTCATTAATTAGTATTTTCCCCCTCCGTTCATTCTTTTCGCGGCGCTGACATCATCACTCCTCAATTGAAAAAATAATAGGATGCTGCTCTTTTCGTCCTTTGGACTGTGCCAAGTTATGCCGTTACTTTTTGAGAGAGAAAAACAGCTCTTGTTTTTTTCTTAACGGATTTTCGATTCTAGCGCGATTTGTTTTACGTTGTTGATTAGCATAATTTTCTTGCTAGCGATTATAACTTTCTCACGGACAAGGACTATTTGAGGTTCGCGATCGTTAAAGAGAGAGTAAAAATTTCAACGGGTTTGAAATCTACGGAAAATTTTATACCAGATTAATACCTTAAATGTGATTTCTTTAGATAAATAATTTTTCAACTGTAACCCGTGTCATGTCGTGTGAAGGTGGGATTCATTCTAAAAATTATTTTTATTTTAAATGATTTCAGTATCAGTCAGGACACGAACATAACTCTCACGGACAACACCGAGCTTACTTGCTCTAGTATTTTAATATACAATACTTTAAATTACATATGCATCATCAATCGTCAGTGTATAGTAAAATGCCATCCGTTTTAATATAAATATCGTAAACGTCCTAGTGTAAATAAATGGAGCATGTTTTTCGAGACTTTTGATTAATGGAAGTCTCCTTAAGTGAAATAAGTTTTATTGTTAAACAGATTTCTTATAGGAGAAATAATAAAGAGGCCTTCGAGAACCTCAAACTTCTAAACATCTCTTTTGCTTATGCATCGACTACAGATCGATTCTCCATTTAATAAATCGAGATTCGTCTGATAAAGACACTCGATTCAGTGGAAATCCCTTATTGCCAATCGTTAAATGACCGAGAAAAAATCAATCGTCATCGTTTCGAATGCTGATTATTGCATTTTCAGAGCATTAGTCTGCTCTTTGATGGAGCTTTTTTCTCCCTAGATTGTCCGCATCGCCGATAAATCCCTACAAATTCCTTTTAGTTTTCCACGGAAAGCGCAAAAAACCACAAACATTGTAAAAACAGACCGAGAAGACAAGGGGAATACGTTTCCTTTCCCCTTGTGGTTGGAGGGAAATCTTTTCCGTTTGTTCTCCCTTTGTTAATATTTTTCTTTCCTTTTTTTTAGGCAAAAAGCTATTAGAATTCTGCGACTCAGCAATCCATCATCTCAGTATAATGAACACGGCAGGGAGTTGTTGAAAGGTTTTGCGAGAAGTCGATAGATGGCGCTCCTGTATCTCAACAGATGGCGCCACTTCCCTTTTATGATGATGAAGGAATATTTTTTCCTTCGTCTTCTTGGAAGATACGGATATCGGTATTTTGAAATTACGTACTACTGAAGCAACACAAGGGTCAATTGATTACGGTCTGGGCTCAATCAAAATAGGAAAGAACCGAGGACAATAGCGTAATTTTCTACCACGGTCAGATGACGAGGTAACACCTGAGCAGGCACCCACTCTCAAACGTCCACACATGAGGACTATGAGGCCACGACGTATTTAACGTGCAGCAGCCCCCTTTGTAAACGATGGTTTTTTGGTTTTTGGATGGATTTGAACTCACAGCCTTTCGGTTGGATACTCATCCAACTGGACTACCTTCGACCTTTCTTGGAAAGACGAAATATTTGTTGTCTGTGATCTATTTTGCGTTATGGTAGGTGTTTTACTTGACGTCACACTGGATCAACGGAACAGCTACACTCTACGTTTATGAGTGATGACAACGGCTTTGGCGATTTTTTGGTGCACTTCTAAAGTCGCCAAGGAAATAATTATTTCCTAACTCTTTTGATGTCACAATTTTTTTTCTTTTTATAACACACTTTTTAAGCATATTTCAGAACGTTTTAAAAAGTATATTTAAAAAAGTTTCACAAAAAGTAGTAAGCTTAAGCACATATCAAAACACATTTGTGAACCAGCAGAGAAATTAAGCTACGAATGGTAATAATACCCTGAAACTTATCAATTACACTAAATACAGTGAGCTTGTTGAAAAAGGAAAAAGATTTCCAAAGAAAAAAAGCAATAAATAATACCTGATAAAGTCAGAATTCTCTCGTAAAAAAATAATGAAAACAAAAATGGTCAAAAAAACAAAACTCTTAATCCTGTAGTGAAAACTATTATAACAAAATTAAAATTATACAACTGTCAAAATACAAATAAAAGGACCAATGGTATCACAGAAAACGATTTAAAAGGACCAATGAAATCAAAGGATATTTTAAAAACAAAATAACCAATGGGAAGAAAGAAAAATTTCAAACGAATCAATGAAATCAAACGACTTTAACGGATTTTGGAAGAACTTTCTAGAATATTCAAAATGAAAATTGAAAGTTTCCGTTTGCCGAGGTTGCCATGAAAACCACAACAACAGCAAGGAAAGATGGATTGCCTTAATTTATCGTAACTCGCTACTAGAAGTGCGCCAAAAAAAATCGCCAAGCCGTTGCCATCACTCATAAACGTAAAGTGTAGCTGTACCGGATCAACACATCAGTTTATTGGTGATGGTCCGGGATCAAATCCGAAGAGAAAAATACTAGAACAACACCAAGTAATTTTGAACCCCTGTCAGATGACGAGGTCGCACATGAGCTGTCATCCCACTGTAACTAAGTTAAACAACTGGGCTGAATAAGTTTTGGCAGGAAGGATATTTTAGGTAATCTGAACATTGTATAGAAAACAAATATTCTTTTATTTCTTGTTTATTAATATTTATACAGTGATGATCTGTTGAACAGACAATTTCAAAACATAACAAAGAGTCTCCATCGGAGACTTCCAAAGTCTGAGTCGTCGCTAGTTAGAAGAACGATGGAACTCTTCTCGAGTCTGTCAGAGAATCTTCTCATTGTTGATCCAACCCTCTCTGCTCCAAGCCTCGAAGATCACGTACAGTGTCAAAAACCCTTGGGCAGTTTTTCATCGTCTCAAAACTCCAAGAGGCGAGCTCCTCCGCCTTTTCAGTTCTATTCCAACAGAGGGGCTGGCCACTGTCCGACAAAGAACGATTTCAGCCGGCCAGGCGACTGGTGAAACAAGATGTCCTCTTTTATCACTTCGCCACACCACTTCCATGCTTCTACCCCACGTTAAGGTGAGGACATTGATACCACTATTTCTTTAACTTACACCAATCGCCTATGTACGTGATGGTCTTAAGTTAGATTCGAACTACACCCCTCGGGATGTTAATCCGTTACTCCTTCAACCGGACAATCGAGGCTCTTATTTTACATTAAATATTTAAAGAGGTTCATAAAGGTAATTTATTTCCAATTGTATGTAAGTGAACCTTACATGAATGCATTTTGTTTAACATTTAGTAATCTTAGGTTTCGTTCTTCCTGATTCAAGAGGGCCGCAGTTTCCCGGTTGCTTGAGTAACGAATTACTAATCGTATGGTTGAGAGTTCGAAATTTAGTCCAGCTAAAAGCGTCGTCTACACGGGGACCGGTGCACGTTAAGCTGTTTGGGCTTCAGATGCCGTGGTGTACGAGTTTGGAGAGTGGGGTGTCACCTTATCGCCTGACCATGGTGTTTTATATAACGTTTATATTACATGGTGCAGTCGTGTTCTTCGTAAATCATCGCCAATGGTTGTGTTCCTTCAGTGCAACTTTAATTAATTATCACCATTACCTCCTGTTTCCACCTTTTAATGTCCCCGTAGATTCAAACTCTCCTGGATGTTATTTAGAAGAGGTATCTTGTCATTAGAAGTAAACTCACACATCAAATATCCATGGACGAAATGTATCGTCATTTGAACAAAACTCAGCAGATCTTGATAGAGGAAATGTATCGTTATTTGATCACAACTTATCGGACCTTGATCTCGTCAGCTTGAAAAAACTGAGTATATCTTGACGACTTTATTTCTCGTTAGTAGCAAAATTGGTCAGGTATTTCAGTAACGTCATCCCGGAGCTATGGTAAGGGACCAATCCCGAAGGGAAAGATTCCAGGACAACAACGGTCAGATGACTAGATCACACCTGAGCTCTCTCTTGCACCCCACTCTCAAAACTTCCATAAAAAACTAAAGTGAGGACATTTGAGACCAGGAACGATTTAACGTGTGTCAGCCTCCTTTGTATAGGACTGTCTTTGGTTGGATTTAAACTTTCAACCCTCCTATTGCTCTTGTAACCGGACTACCGTGGCTCCCCAATGTAATAGGAGCTTATGTGTTATTTCATCATTTGACTGTGGCTAAACCTTCGGTGTTGTCGTCGTATCTTACCCTCGGGGAATGATCCCGCACCCTCGCAAATAGCCCTTTGTGTTCCCCCTGTGCGACGTTAATTAGAATACCTACCATACCTTAATTTAGTCTACACTTAAGTCACCAACTATTATTATCAGCGCATTTGTCTCGCATAATTCGTCCCACAAATGTTATATGGGGTTTATGTCTGGACTCTGAGCAGGGCAAGGAAGACGTTTTACATCCATATATTGATACCACTGCTTGGCAGAGTCTGTAACATGACTTGAAGCATTGTCGTCCTGGAAGTAACATTCTTCCATTCCATAAAATTGCCAGAGCGTAGTAAGAATTTAACTGTCCAAAATGTTAATGTAGGCGTCGATGTTCAATTTAACAGGAACAACATGCAAAGGTTCCAAGCCATACCACAAAAAAACACCCCAAACATGTAGTCGAATTTTATGTAAATTCGCTGGCACCCGGTTCATTATTTTAGAATAGTGTATTTGGATGCTTTGAAATTGTTACGAAATTTCCACACAAGTCCGATACCTAAACAAGAATTAAATATTTAAGATTTGTTTACATTATTTTTATGTATAGAAAAGGACATGTGTGTATTTGTGCATATTTTCAATACAAATGTAATGCGAGCGCGGTACACTAATACTTTCGAACACTGCTGAAACAGGCTATTACTTTCCTGTCTTGACACCAATCTGTAACCATGAAATTGGCACACAGGTAGTCCTAAATGTGCCTCTTGAAGCCCCAATTTTAAAATCTAAAGTTTGTTTGCCTGCAATATTCTGTTTGTATACTATATGTCTTTGTGTTTTGTAATTGCAATATGTTATTTAATTATTAAATGTAGAGAGACTATTCACACATTTTTTTAGACAATGTATATTGTAGTCACAAAACTAAATTGCATAAAATTCTTGTGTTTTAAATGTTCTATTTGCTAGCCCTTATTCTGAACTATCTTTCGACACCGTAATTTAAAGGATAATAATGTCTTTTGAAATCTCAGAAGAGGTATTCTATTCCATTCCTCCTGAACAACTTTCCAGAGTCCTGTAAGGGTTGTGGGACGATGTGTGACTGCTAGCTTTGTCTTGATGGAGTTCCACACATTGATGGCACTGTGGGTAAAGCGATGGTATTTCCTTCAGAAAAATTGGCGTTAAAATATGTTCTTGAGAGTATTTGGAGTTAATCTTGAAATTTTTTTTCCACTCTCTTTATTTTTAACTTGTCATTATATGAAAAACCAGCAACAATCATGAATCCCTTAAAAAAACTTTCTTTCGATTCTGTGAACCATGTACTTAAATTTTTTTCTCCCCTTTTATGATAATAAATGGCTCTTTTTAGCTGCAATCATTTAAATACACCCGTGATTCATCTATTGTGACAATCTTTTTCCATTTTTCTTTGGATAAGTGTTTTTCATATAGAATTCGGCAGCGTGTACTGCGTTCAGCGATATGCTTTGGAGAAAGACGATGCACATTGCGTTTTTTCGTTTTCTTAAGATTTAAATCAACGTTTATCATTTTGTTTACAGTGGACACCGAGAATTTTAATGATTTTGCAACTGTCCTTTGACTAGGGGATTTTCTTTTAACATTAAACAACGCACCTTTGCAATAGTCGAAGATGTCAGTTTTTCCTTGGATACTTGTTTGGAATTTTTGTCCCACTTGAGGCTCCAATTTGACGTTTTTTTTCCTTTCTTGTTGACGATATTACCTATCGACGCTTTAGATATCACAAAACCATGACTCTCACATCGTTTTTGGGTAACGGAATATAAATATTTCCTTTCGGAAAGAGCATAAATATAGCCTTGGAACCACTGCTTCGGTAAAAAACGCCATTTTGAATAAAAACAAACCTCTCAAGCCGCAGACGATAATTTTGACTTTTTAAAACATAGTACAACTGCAATTATTTCTTTTGCAGCAAACGATTTTTTTATTACCGCTAACCAAAATCGTCTATAAAATGTGCGAACAGTCTCTGTGTATTTGCATCAGAATTAAATCGTTGAAGATATGAAAAAGTTAAAAAGTATTTTTCGTACAACTTAAATTATTGCATTTTTCTATGTAAGAAAAGTGATTATTCTAATTCACTTTTCAATCAACATTTAACCAGATCAACCCATAAAATTCCGGGTTATTCATCTAGTTATTTATCAAGTGCTTTAGGACAAAGCAATTCAAATTTCAAATGTCGTGCTCTCACTGAGGAGGCCGGGGATCGACAATATTAGTCTGCACGGCAGCACACATTTCCGTGCGGCACTTTTCCGCTGTGATTTGGTTAGCGGATGACGCAAGATCAGTATTTACAACATGTTTTATTTAATGGGGTCTATTGATCGCGATATCTTTCATATGTATTATTTATAGTTTTTAAATCATTAATTTTTTTGCGATCAATATTTTCCCTGGCACTCACAAATTTTTGTTCGCGGTTTCGAAAGGTAAGACGTATTTTACGTTAAAAAGATAAACATAAAATCTAGATGTCTTCAATTTTTCAAGGATGACATTTTTCTCGTAAGCAGCTTCAAATTACCCCGATAGTGATCTTAACCAATGGTGTGAGTTTCAAATCAAATGCCGTATTAAAAAGATATTTTCAATATAAAATTAATTAGGATTTTGCCATGATTTTAAATAAGAGAACATAAATAAGAAAATCCTAAACATTCGATGTGAGTTATTTCCAACTGTATGTATTTATGACATATTATTTAGATTGGTGCTAATTTACGACTATCTATTAAGAATGGTGCGTATTTTTAACATATTACTTAAAACGGTGTGTATTTGTGGTACATAACTTAGAATGGTTCATATTTGTGATACGTTGTTTAGAATGTTGCGTATTTGTGACATATTATTTAAAATGTTGCGTATGTGTAACATATTTAGAAGGGTGAGTATGTTGATGCATTGTTGCAAATGGTACGTATTTGTGACACAATATTTAGAATATTGCGTATACATGACACATTATTTGAACGGTGCCCTTTTGTGACGCATTGTTTAGAATGGTGCGTATTTGTGATACATTATTTAGATTGGTGCGCATTCGCGATGCATTAATTAAAATTATGCGTATCTATGACAAAAATGTGCGTACTTGTAATACATTTCGAGTGGTATACATATATAATAAATTTGAATGGTGCGCGTTCATAATAATTTATACCGTATGGTGTGTATTTATGACACATCATTTAAAATAGTTCGTATTTATGGCACATTGTTTAGAGTGGTTCGCATTTATGTCACATTATTCAGAACAGTGTGTATTTATTCGTGAGTTTCTTTGCTACAGTCGGTAGATGGCGCTACCGTTGGTAGAAACATACATCTCCTTCAAAGGACGAAACTGGTATTGTATCTACAAATCTATTACGCATTAATAAAAAAGAAAACAAGGCATTATCGTCCATAAGTACACAATAACGTCGATCCGTGAAGAAGCAAATGATAGTTACAAAGCGATACGATCATTTGGCAGAGTACCAAGGATAAAATAGCTGCAAAAAAGTAAATAAAACCCATCTTCAATAGATATGTTTTGAAAAGAATATGTATCGTTTATTTTTCTTAGTGTTAGGTAGGCTGCACGAAGAAAAATATATTTTTGGTGACGAAAAAATAGTTTTGTTGTTTTTATTTAAAATTATTTTTGTTAGCATAAACTCCACAGGGTTTTTACAAATATTTTTGCTCATGAATTGGCTATTTCATGTTTTTAGTTTAAAGATAAAATACATGCTTTAGAAATATTTTATGACACATTTCGTTTCCCATTATTGTGAAATAGCTTGGTGATTTTATACTTTAAAAAATGAACATTAATGAAATGCTTGATGTTGATGAAAATAACTCTAAGTAATTCACTATAAAATAAGATTTTAACCTTCAAAATGTTAAGACGAATATATCTTGTTCAAGAGTTGGTCAGTTTTGCTAAGTACGAGATTTCTCGTGGAATGAAAACTGCCCCATTTGAAAATGAACATAGGCCGAGATACCATACCAGAACCTACCAGAAGTTATTTCAATCACTGATCATGAAACGATGCGCAATTAGATATCTAAACCTTTGAGTTATATTAATAAATTAATGAACTTTATGTTCATGTAAATGAGAAAAAATACAAACAAAAAAATTGTAGCAGAACGCCAGTATGTTTCATTCCCAATAGGAACGAGTAACTGTCTATCAGCTGTTTCCATGGACACATGTCTGTGCTCCCTTCTGCACATGCGCCCCATTTGAATGTACTAGCGTCTATTCAGTTAAGAAGCGAGAGTGCAATCCTTTTGTTATCGGTTTGGAGATGTATACTGTTTCGTTTCTTGTCTGTAAATAAATGTCCTGCAAATATATAGCTCACCTGATAAGTTTCTATGTAATGCTTTTCTGTGTGTGATTGAACTATAATTCCCCCAAACCAAACAATAGACAATTGCTGGCTCTAAAACAATTTTTAACATTGCTCAACTCACTCTTTTAATAAACGAACTAAATACGTATACAGCTCACAAATCGACGCGTATGTTCAGTCAATTTTTGTGTTTTTTAGAATACATTGTAGAATACAATATCCTAATCACTCTATACTTTCACATCCTGAACTGATTTGAGCTCTTCATGATAATAATTAAAATGGTGAACGCATTTTTAAAAACATAAACTAACGAAAACGAAATAATCAATGTATAAATGATTTTAAATTACCAAGCAATTTACATGTCTTCAAATTGGATGTCGTGATTACTTATGTGTCGTGCAATAAAATAAAATAAACATTTTTTAAAGTATCCGAATTCTCTAAGGATATGCAGAGCTTACTGCTATACAATATTCTAATGAATACTGTTGAACTTTGTTTTTAATATGCAAAAGGCGGATAAGAATTCTGAATTTATTAAGACACGTTAGAATTTGTAAGGTAATATACTAGGACAAGATTATTCAAACTTGAAAGAAAAGGCAAAACTTACCTTCGATAGCGTAGCGATATTATGTATACAATCAGGTACGAAATGCAAATAAGGTTCCGAAGAACGGGATATCAAATAACTCCTTGAATTCTGCATATTTCAATATTCCGAATTTATCCCCTGGTAGTTAACGTTTTTTCTATTCACTCTTAGTTACAGAAGCGAGTGAAAAGTAATTTGAATTCTTGCCGAGTGTATATAACACTCGAACATGAAATATTTATTTTAATCATGACTTAAATCAATTTATGCCATTTTTTTTCTTTCACTAGTGGGAGGAATATATTTCCTGTTGAATAATAATGTTTGCTTTCCAAATTAGGCGTTTGTTTCACTTCTATGAATTAGGTTGTAATTAATATTTATTCTTACGTACATTTTAATATGTCTCTGATACAATGTTGGTTTAGTCATTTCTTATTAGCAGTGTGTTGGACTCCGTTTTTAATGTTGTAGTCTATCGAACAAAACAGTTTAATTTTTCTTTACGGTATAAATTACTTTGTTTTCATTAGTCTCCTTTGTAATAGTAATACATGACAAAACTCATTTTGTTTTTTCTAATTTTAAATTGTAGTGTAAATGAGTTTATAACTTAAACCTCTGCATCAATTTGAAAATTTTTGGTTTTAATGTATCAAATATTGTGATTGAAATTTTAAGTTATACAATACGTTTTTTTTTTAAATTACGTTGAGGAATGGATCGTAATGACCACCATTCCCCTTCGTGCAACCCAATATAAACTAGCCTATGAAATATAGTTGTAAAGAGGTTGAACATTAAAATTTGAGTTGTACAAAGTAGCACTAACTGTCAAGTTGCTAAAATTCATAGTCTCTCCAGTGGAACACGGAGGGCAGTCAGGAATGAATTATTAAGAAAAAACTTATTGTTATCTTAAAATTTGAATCACAATAAGTATATAATAAGTAATAGTCGGAAAATAATTTTACTGAAAAAGTGAAAAGCATATATATATTTAACACTTGTAGAAAAAGAAACACATATTGTAAAGGACTAAGTTACTATAACACTTTTTAATAAAAATGCTCATAAATGCTATATAATAAGAAAACTCATAGTATATTAGGGCCAAAAATATGTGTCTCTGATGCAGTAAAATTTTTCATGATCAGCTCTAGCTTAAATTAATTTACACAGCTTATTATGTCTGCAATTTGTAGATCAATACAACTATTTTCAGTCCGCTAAGTCATTTTATTTAGAACCATAGAAGTAAATTTTAATGTAGAACATTAAGCACGAAAATAGATACATTTTTAATACTACTCGTATATATAAATCGTCACACGCTATCACAATCTGGGTCATACGAAGAGGAAAAATAAATTCGCGAGAAGCGGAATGAAGCTCAAAAAGCTTGTCAACAACTCAATGAAACTACAGAAGAAACTGAAGGGCGAATTTGTTGTCTGGCGCAGCAAAAAGTAACGGGTGAAGACTGGAAGTAAATCTAGTAATTTTTAAACCTCTAAGGTGTTTGAACTAGAATAGACCATGTCGATTAATATGTAATGCATTTTAATGTACATTTGGTAGTAAATTGACAAAATGAACGGTTCACTAATAAGGACTGAACACTGTATTATTATAATTATCGTAATATTTATTCTACCTTCTATGATTTGAAGTTGACTATAAAAATATCATATGATTGAATTTATAAAAAGAAGCTTAGTTTTAAACGGCTGCTTAAAACAAAGATCAATTGTTGGTACTGGTAATATAAAAGTACTTGAAGACATAAACATTTCTTTTGGTTCTGTATTTGCTTCCACAATTTGCTTTTTTAAATATCACGCTTTTCATAAGGGTGTTCAACAAATACAATAATAATTAGATAATCACAAATAATTTCCTTAAAATCTTAATTAAAATTGTCGCGTATGACACCTAGAAAAAAACAATCCAGCAAATATTGTTTCTCCCTTGACACTTAAATTCAATAAATATATCTGGATATATGTAGCTATAAAGGCATTATAGATAAAAACGTAAGGAACTGATTTTCATACAAATGAGTAGTTGGAAATTCACTCAAAATCAAAAGAAATCCCACAGCAACCAAGTAATCAAAAAGTGATTCAGTAAGAATTTTAAAGTAGGAAATATCTTTCCATTTCTGACGCAACGATGCTAATTAACTTCTTTAATATTTTTTTTCTATAACCTCCTGGGGTGTGTATTATAGTTATAAATTCTTTCCTAATTTTATAACGCTTCCAAAATGGAGATCGTAACACAATTAAAAAAAGCGTGTGCAACAATATGCCGAAAAAGAATTCCGTGTTTATGTAATCATAAATACGTACATCCAGTGTTGAATTCCATGAGGTGGTACAATTAGCTAGAGCTCGAAGCCCTTTAATACGTTTTGGACAAAGATATGCCTTCGGCAATTACCTTTGGAACGACAACTTAACTTGCGAAAATTAAATATTCAGATTTTCGTGGATGGAGCAGGAGATGTAATTGCCTTGTTAAGTTGTGATAAATGCCAGTCGTCGTATTAAAGCGTCACTTTTAGGAGTTATAATTTCATTAGCCATATTTTTTTTCCAGTTTTATGCGAGAAGAATGAATTTGTTAGAAACTTTAGATTTTTTTCGTAGGTTTGATTTAGAATCGTTGTCGAAAGCCTCAGGACACGTTCTATTTGTTTTCTGGTAACAAATGTTCCTTAATTATATTGTCATAGATTTCAAATATGACTGAATAAATTTGAGCACTGGAAAGAATTTTAGCATTTGTGTGCTGCATAGGAAATACATAAGCACCAGGTTGTGGTAGTTATAAGAATTTTAGAAGGATTTTTATAATGCTATGTAATTGCCTTGTTGCTTAAAATGCTCGATGGAATGAATCTTAATTACGATTGGCTTCGTCTACAACTCGAAGGTTGCTTACGCTGTGGGTATACCCACTGAGCAACGACGACCCCGAAATATGACTAGGAACTTTGAGTAGAGGAAATAATTGAATAATTTCTGCGGTGCATAAGAAACACATAAGAGCACCGCGTAGTGCTAGAAAGGAGAATTATAAGAGAAGTTACATCAGGTATTCAAATTACATCGATGGGAAGGATTTTAAATACGACTGGAAACTTTGAGCATAGGAAAGGATGGAAGAATTTGTGTAGTTTATAAAACATACATAAGCGTCGAGTAGTAGTAAAAATGAGAGTTAAGGAAGGAATTCTAAAATGCTCTATAAGTGACATGGTAATTCCAATGCACTGTAATCTCTGTAATTCCATCAGATAGTACAACTAACTATAGATCAAAGCATTTAAATGCGTCTTTATAAATAGATATGACTTTGGAAATTTCTTTTGGGACGACCTAACTTGTGAAAGCTAAACATTCATACTTTACTTGAAAGATCAGGAGACGTAATTAATTTTTTAATTTGCGATAAATTCCCGTCGACGTATGAATGCATCACGTTTAGGAATTATAATATCATTAAGGAGGTGTTTTTTTTTTTAATTTGATGTGAGGGGGACGTTTACGTTGGAAACTTTAAAACAATATTTTCCTTTTTAGTTGGTTTGACTTTGAATTATTGCCGAATTCAATACGAAACACACAATTTAATAGCTTTTAAATGAACTATGCTTCTTTATCAAGAGAAAATCATAATGTTTTTTCTTTCCAATGGCGGACACTGGACTTTTTCCTTGGCCACTACAAGGCCGGAAGCAATATGGTCACTACTACCAATGGCGGCCACTAAGGACTTGTCCTTGACCACTACAAGGCCGGAAGTGATGGTCACTTGTGAAGGGGCACCCAGTGGGTGGACCATCATTGCCCCTAACAAAGGACAGCACAATTTACATCCATGCTCCGACCCCGGATTCGTACCAGGAACCTTCCGATCCAGAAGCCAACACCTTAACCACTAGACCGGTAGGTCAGTGAAAATCGTAATGTAATGGATACGAAATACTACTAGGAAACTTTGAGTAGAGAAAAATTATGAAAGTTATTGTGGTGACGCAAAATACAGAAGCGCATCGTTGTGGAAAGGATAATTATAAAAGGATAGGTAGGTAGCTAATTAACGTCACACTAGAGAAATGCAACGGACTATTGGCAATGCTCCGGAATCAATTCTGAAGAGAAACCTCCACGGACAACGCCTTGTAATTTTGAACTGCGATTTGATAGCAAGAACAACACTTGTACTGGCACCCTACTGTCCACACCACACCAACTTGAGGACATTTGATCTCACAACAGATTTAACGTGCACCAACCCCCTCTTAAATGACGGTGTATAACTGTACCTTGTTTTTGCAGCACAATTCTCCGGTTACTAATCCGTTTCGGCTTCACATTTCTTCGGTTACTAATCCGTTTCTGCCTCACAATTCTCCTGTTACTAATCCGTTTCTGCCTCATAATTCTCCTCTTGCTAAACCATTTCTGCCTCTCAATTCTCCGGTTACTAATCCGTTTCTCCCTCACAATTCTCCTCTTGCTTATCCGTTTCTTCCTCACAATTCTCCTGTTGCTAATCCGTTTTTGCCTCACAATTCTCCTGTTGCTAATCCGTTTCTGCCTCATTCTGTTTCACAATTCTCCTGCTGCTAATCTGTTTCTGTTCCAACTGTACTCCCCCCCCCCAATTATAGAAGGAATCCTCAATATTTAGTGAAGTAGCGTATTTGCCCACTACACTAACAACCTGTGAATTGCAGATTTTAATTGCGATAGCTACCAAAGGGCTTTTTTTTTCTCTTATAGGATAAAAGTACACACACAGTAAAAACTAGCTAGATTTCAATGTAAACTTGAGACGGAAAAATATGAATATACCATAAAAAAGAGATACATTTTCGATTTCACGCCATGAAACAATTTTCATCCATAGATATATGGGCAAATATAACATTATAAACTAAAATAATTGTCGAAAACTATGGATCGAACTTTTATTAAACAAATAACCTTAAATGATCACATATTTGTTTACTCTGATACTTGAAAATATCGCTATTATCAAAAGGGTTGATTTTTATGATGGAAAATATCAATGGATTTAAACCAAATTAACACGGCAACATTACCGACTAATTGGGTTTTAAAAAAGACATTTTGGGAACTAATGAGGGGAAATATCTTTTATTATACGCCATCCCTACTTTTTTTTATTCTTCCAGGGTCTTTAATAAAAAAAATAAGTAAATATCGGTTCAAAGTAATTGGAAAAAAAATTTTCAGTGACAGACACGATTTTTTATTCTTGTAGTTGTGAAAAAAGATGTTTGCATCCCGTTTTTTAAGTAACTAATTTTTAAGTACGTCTTGCTACCCAGGCGACTGCTGTAAAAAAAATTAAGCGTAATGTTTTTTAAAACTCGTTGAGTTGTTTCCCTTGAGAATCCTTTCTGTTATTTTTTTTTAATTACAAACTTCATGCAAAAATGGTTTTTTTTTTTTTTTCGAAAATCAGTTTTCTTCTAAATATGATTTCATAATACAATAACATCATGACGTGTGTTATGGGAATTTTGTTTGGTTTGAATTAAATTTTGATATGATTAGTATTCGTAACATTGAATCTTATGTACTGGTAATATAGAGTCCGTGAAGTCTGTACAAACTTGAAAGGGCACGAGCTATCTACGTGTATTTGCGACTTCAAAAGTAACTACAAATGTTTTTTATTGGTTGGATTGAGTTTAATGGCTTAAGGGGGAAAAGATTAGTATGGCTCATTAAAAGAAAACTAGCCAGATCTTGACGTTATAAACAAATTAGCCACATCTTGACGATAGAAACAAATTAGCCAGATCTTCACGTTATTAGCAAATTAGCCATATCTTGATGACGAGATATCCTGTATCAAAATTGTTCAGAAACATGCCGTAAAATATGTTTAGATGATAATACCTCCCATTTTTTATAACTAATTTATTATTGAATCTAATGTGTGATGGTAAAGAAACTCGATTTTCCTCCTTAGCTAAATTGCACCAAGTTCTTACCCTTGGATACCAATATGTGAAGAGATGAAGGTATATCATGTTCCTTGCACACAGACATAATTTTCCTGGTGATGTTTCTGCTGGTGGCTGTGAGATCTTATATGATCACTTGATGAGATTCTCTATGACCACTTTGAGAGACCCTCTATGAGCACTTGTAAAAATCTTCTATCACAACTTGGTAAGATCCTCTATGACCACTTGGTGAGTTCTTTTATGACCACTTGGTGAGAGCAATAGAACTTCGGTTATCTAATAGGATCCAAATAACCTTACCAACCTAAACTTCTCGCCTGAGATAAATTATAATAAATTTTTTCCCCTTGAAAACCAATTTGTGAAGAGATCCATTGGAGATACATGATGTTCCTCGCACGCAGGCATAGTTTTCATGGTGATGTTTCTGCTGGTAGCTGTGAGAACCTCTATGACCACTTGATGAGATCCTCTATAATCTTTTGGCGAGATCTTCTATGACAACTTGATGAAATCCCTTATGGCCACTTGGTGAGAACAATAGAACTTGGGTTATATATGAAAAGATCCAAATAACCTTATCATTGTGAGAACATTTACTTTAAAGGAAGTAAGATACATTATTTCACAATAAAAACATATGGTAATTACTTCATCATGTCAATCCTCTTGGCCATTGTCACGAGGACGTATCACATTAACAAAATTGACCAGATCTTGATATCGAGGTACCTCGTTAATAGAATAAAACTTGACAGATCTTGATAATGACATCATAACAAATCGGCAATATAGTGATGACGTGATTTCTCGTCATTGGATCTAATGTATCTCAGATCGCACTTGCGTTGCGGCAGCGGTGCCGCACGTTTAAAAACCGGATGCGTGCACTCGGCCTTAGTGGTTCGTTGGTCGATTAGGAAGTTTTTCCATCTTACAGGTATTTTTTTTTTGTGTGTCTGGGATGAATGCACTCACCGATGTTCTTACACTTGCAGGATGAAATGTCTAACAATGCTTTACTGATACGGCGAAACTCTTCTAATTTCTTCTTCGGTATTTTAGGGTGAGATTTTAAAAGATTTTTGAATTTCTGATAATACGCCTTCGACATCGCTTTCACTCGTTTATTTTAGAAAGTAGAATGGAAGCTCTTCACTATATTTCTTCAATTTCATTCCAATGTCCTCTATTTTCTTAATCATGGGTTCTTTATTAGTTTCATTACCACGCTTTATCCTATGCCGGTTCCATTTAGAGAACTTCATAACAACTTCGTGGGTTGGTAACATTGCATTCTATATCACTTGTGTGTGTGAGCCACTAAACAACGGTAGGTAGGTATTCTAATTCACGTCGCACTGAAGCAACACAAGGGGCCAATCAACTAATAATTACCAAGCAACGGACATTTCCTCTTTGAACGAGTACGATCCATGATAAAAATGGCGCAAACTAGCGCAACACAACCTCGCCTTATTGCAGCCGGAACTAAACTTGAAACGTGGGTGGGGAGCACGCGGTGTTCCTTTTTGATACCAATCCAGAGGCAGTTAGACTTATTAGAATATATAATAATATTTCACACATGTTGTTGTGAGACCATTTAGCAACTTAATATCGCAATGCCCCTTAAAAAAGTAGGAAAAAAAATGACCCACCCTACTAGATACGTCGGCATTAGAAACAAGCTTAGAACTTGATTTACAAGATATCTCGTCAAAATCAATTGGATGGTTAGTTGTGAATTCATAGCCATACATGAAAATACATCATTGCACTAGAAATTAACAGTTCTTGCGTTGAGTTCCAAAATATATTGTTAGGAACGACCCAACATGAACATTCTTTACGAAGCGTCGGTGAAATCAGCGCGCGTAGCTCTTTAAAATAAAAATCACTAGTACTCAAAGCGGAGAACTCAGAAATATCATACTTTAATCTTCAACTCCGTGCAACAGTTTGAATATTCACAAAGAACCGAGCAGTGTAACACAATGCGCCCTTACTCTATTTTATGACTTCTCGGAACTTAGGAAAAAACGAAGCTCTTTTGAGATACTCAAGACACTTTCCAGCACTCGTTATTCAGGAACAGAATGTCGATATCCAAGTTTTTTTTAAAGTAGGAAGTTTGATTGTTAAGGGTTTGACGTTCGGATAAGGGTAACAATATATCCTAGAACATTTTATACGATGGCTAGAGAAAATATCGAGTCAAAAGCAGATGTATCCGGCTTACGTTTCCATCCAGCCTTTGAAGGCTCTGGATGTAGGAGATATAATCTTCGGGATTTTGCTGTTTTTAGCACACAGAATTAAAACTTTGTCGACGGATGTTATTTCCGGGCATTAATTCCCTCGTGAACTGGATATGTTTACTTATGGAATCTTTCGAGAGAAATATCGGTTGTGAAAGAAATCGATTTAATGTAATAGTCTTTTTTTTTAGAAAAGTTTCGATTTTTCAGTTTCTGTTTTTAAAGGTGGTGTTAAGTTCGTTTTATCAATAATATTATATTAGCATTTTAATATATTATATCAGTAACGTTTTATCAATAATTTGTCAAAAACTAGAAAAATATGATAAGTCCAAATGAATCTGTAAAGCCATACAAAGGTGGATGACTGCTATGGTGGATAAACTTAAATGAACACTATTATTTTAAAGCCATCTTCTTGGTTGTCTCGAAGGAGTATCTTGTCATTAGAAAATAACTGCTCACACCTCGATGAACGAGATATCTCGCAATTAGAAACAAATCCAAACAGGTCAAGATATCATTATAAAAAAAAACAGTTGATATATTGACGATATATCTCGTAATTAGCGAATGGCCATTAATGTTCTTTCCTTGGTGTGATGTGGTACTATGGAGAGTGAGGTAAAAGCTCGCTGGATGCCCTCGTCATCTGACTGTGACCTCTGATTACTCTCATCTGATTCTTTTCCTTCTGGATTGATTCCGGAACGTCACCAATAGCTCGTTTTGTTACTTCAATGTGAAGCTAATTCAACTAATTATCTACCAGAACATTGGGAGGTGGTAAGGTATTTTCACAACTGTTCCACTGGACAACACAACTGGATATTAGCAAGCCAGAAGGACAACTCCACGTAGTTATAAACCACGGTTCAGATAACAAGGTCACATCTGAACTCGAACCTCACTCTCCAAACTTCAACACGAAGCCACTGTGAGGATATTTGAGGCCACGATTTATCGCGTCCCATTCCCCTTTGTACACGGACACTTGGTAGGTTACAGATTAGGAACCGGAAAAATGCATGTGCGATTCCAATAAAAGACCTTTTCCTTCAAAGATGACGAATTTGCTTTGAAATCTGCTGTTTCTACAAACGTCCTAACGTTAGCCAAGTCTGAAAATTTTTGGAAGGACTTGTTTACGTGGAGGCTGCTTTAGCCCCAAATATACTCACGCTCAATGAGGTACTTGCACATTTTTTTTTTATAATATGGAAAATTAAAAAATAGGATGGAAAGTATCTTTCTTTTTTACTTTTACAGCCCGAAAAGGTAAAATTAAACAAAATTTCAAGTTCGCACTATTTACTTCATCTGGAAAACGCTAGTTTTCCTACGCCGCTTCCTGTGACGTCACAGTGCCCCATGAGGTTTGTTTAATTTGATAGCGACGTTGAAATAGCAAGCGGTATTTCTTTCCTGTTGATCCTTTCTCAAATCCGGGCATTGGAGCCACTGTAAACAAGAAAACAATAAGAAAAGCAAGTTAAAATTAAGAGAGTTAATACATAATTATAAAATAAACGGAAAAAACTACAAAAACAAACAGCAGCACAAAATAGCAAGAAAAAATTATTTAAATTGATTGTTTAAAAATTAAAAGAGCAAGCAATATGAAATTTCAACTCGCTAGACAAACGTAAACATTACATCGTGGCGCACAATGACGTCAAACCAATCACGGAGCGTTTTGATGTCATGTGCTTTTGCCGTACTTTTCGGTAATTTAAAACTTGAAATTTTAATTAATTAAGTTCATTGTATGGCTTTTAATCATCGTTTTCGAACCTTTTGAAGATCAATCTATTAATAAAACACATAAATGAGTACTTAAACTCACAGGTGCAAGATCCTCATTGGTAGAAGTTCGACGGTTGGGGTGCCAGCTGTGGTTTTGACCTCGGCATCTGTCCGTGGTTCATAATTACGTGGGGTTTAAATTGGAATTATCCCTTCGGTTTAATCTCGGACCGTCATTAATAGCTCGTTGTGTTGCTGTAGTGTTACGTTAACTAAAAATATACCTACCTGAGCTTTTGCCAATAGCCCATATTATTGCTTCAGTGCGACGTTTATTCAATTACCTACCTGTGCTCAAACAAAATTTTATTAACCTTTAATACACAGTCCAGTCACATTAATGTGACCACCACCTACTTTCGAGGTCCAAGTGAAATAACCAATCACAAAAGACAGGCGGCAGCACATTGCAGTGGAGTGTATATAAAGGATGTCCTAGGGCATCGGAAAGCATTTCAATCGTTGGCGTAATGCAGAAACGTAGCGATTTATCCGACGTCCAAAAGGGCATGATTATTGGCTTTCGGGCCAAGGGTAGAAGCATTTCGGAAACGGCTAATTTTGTGAACTGTTAGCGTGCCGCCGTGGTAAAAGTATACCGTGCATGGTAAAATGGCACTATCCAAGATCAGCGGCTTGGCACATGTGGTGCACCATGGTCTATAGATGACAGAGGCTAACGAGGGCTACGGAGATGCTTTCGAGCGAATAGGCGTGCAACTGTTGAGCAACTGACCGCCCAGATGAACCAAGGGGCTACCAAGAGTGTATCCTCAACAGCGGTTCAGCAAACGTTGCTGCGCATGGGCCTCCGCAGCAGACGCCTGGTTAATGCACCTATGCTGACTGCTGTTCATCGGCGATGAAGGCTGGAATTTTCACGCCAGTGCCGCAACTAGACGTCCACAGTGGCGACAGGTGGCTTTTTCCGATGAATCACTTTTTATGCTCCATCGGACAGACGGACGTTATACGGCGTGAAATGTCTGAATGCAACAATTGCCGGAAGGATCCAGGCTGGAGGAGGGAGGTAATCTAGCGCAGCTGGCCACGGCACTGGAGTCGGCATGGCTCAACATCCCAGTGAACACCTTCAGAATCCTAATTGACTTTCTTCCTGCAC
Source organism: Metellina segmentata (assembly GCA_947359465.1). Classification (NCBI taxonomy): domain Eukaryota; kingdom Metazoa; phylum Arthropoda; class Arachnida; order Araneae; family Tetragnathidae; genus Metellina; species Metellina segmentata. The sequence continues at coordinate 42,872,339 of OX375883.1, forward strand.
ATCTCGCAGCGGTCCGCTCTGCCAAAGGTGGTTATTCTGGCTTTTGACATTTGGTCACATTAATGCGACTGGACTGTGTATATTTATGATTTCGTTGGAGAGTTGAATTTTTGCCGCACTGTAGCAACACAGCCGACTATTAGCGACGTTCAGGGATCAATCCCAAAGGGATAGATCCTATGTTTGAGCTGGCAACCTACTCTACAAAATAGCATATCATGCCAAGGTGAAGACATTTGAGGCCACATGAGATTCAACGTACATGAACTACCAAGTACGCGACTATCTTTGCACCGAGCTAGTTTCCAACTTGCTACCCCCTGGTTGCCAAACCGTGACTCAACCTATTGGACTACCGAGTCCCTTTTTTTTATACACGAAGCGTGTTGTACTCAGCTGAATATAGGTTGTGATAGAGTTTCTGCGGCAGTGTGTTTCCTTTTCGTATTCCAAATTTGACGTCACTGACTAGAATTGGATTCAACAAATTTTGCCGAAACAACGATAGACTACATGTTGAGGTAACTGTCGTATGTGTCAAGCAAAAAGTATTTGGATATTAATTAATCGCTTTATCTTTGGTTTGTAAGTAAATATTTAAAGTCTCTCTCTGAACTTTATTTTTGGAAACTTTTTGAAAAGTACAAAAACGATACGTCTTATAAGAAAAAATATATATATTTCTACTGGATAAAAATAAAACCGCTACTAGATGGTGTACACTTTTGCTGCTACTACTGAGCAATTTGGTCAAATACAAGCTTTATATAAGTTTGTTACCTTAACTAAAACCGAGTACATTAATGTATGCATAATTAAAAATTTAAACCTAATTACGAACACAGTTGAATTGTCACAAATTATGTTTCAATCGATGTAAAGAATCATCTTCGTGTTTTTATGAAAGAAACCTAGACAAATTGCTTTCATGGAAATGAATTTTTCTGTATAAAAATATTGTTTTCTAAGTACTGGTTCCATGTTAGAAATATTTTGATTTATACGTCATGAAAATTATTTTAATTTAATTGAATTTTCTTTTGAAAATATTTTTACTTACCTGCTACGCATTTTAAACCCCTTCCCGCACTACATTGACTGCAATTGTTATCTATGTATAGATATGATTTATTCTTCTGCATAAGGAGTATTTTAATATCAAACGCGCTCTTGAAGCAAACATTTTTATTTAATATAAGCGTGTTTGTTTTTTAATGTTTAAGTTTTTGTTATTTCATGCTATGTTTTATTGATGTTGATATAAGAGTCATTTGGGAACATGAAAAGTCTTGCTCGTGGTTTTAAGATTTATTTTATAGCTTTCATAACAAATTTATGATGAATATAACATAAACCGACATTTTATTTATTTATTTCCCTTTATTACCTTAACCTTTAGCCAACCATCCAAGTGGTTTCAACGAGACATCTAGGTCATCAAGATCTAACCAATTTCAATAATGACGATATATATCTTCATCAATATACTGACTAATTTTTAATCACAAGATCAAATATCTGGTCAGTTTTTTTAATGGAGATACCTAGTTGATTAAAACCTGGTAATTTCTTTTCTAATGACAGTATACCCCATCAAGACAGTCACCAGGAGGCCGTAAAAATTAAGGTTGCGGTGTACTTTTACTCGCATTATTCTCTAAGGACGACTTCACGTTGTAATCGATTCAAATGCGCTGATCCGTCGACTCTGGGCGAACCTTTACCCTAAGCAAACCACGCTGCGTCATGAAACCCATTTCAAAGTTGCAAATATTGCTCTTGCAGGCAATAAATATTGGTTCACCCTAAGCGTCAACTATTGCCGTCACCAGGCAACCGACCATCGCTCTGTCACTTGCCTACCTAATGTGTAGTTGTCTGTGTTTCAACCTGCGGAATGATTGAGAGGTTTGAGTGGACTGTCAGTGGTGTAATTTAATACGTGAAGGTGGCCTGGGATATTGAAGTTAGATTCTATTAACGGCCATTAGTAGTGTATGGCAACCGCTATGCGTATGTTAGATTTCAGAAAGTAGAATAGACATAGTGGTATACTATTTTAACAAATTGGTAATTAGTATTACCCACCTAGACGGTTGTCCTAACGAGTTACCTTATCACTAAAAAACAATTAGCCAGATCTTGATGGACGCGATACCTCGTCTTCCATAAATTAACCAGACATTGATATCAAAAAGATGTTTGCATTCCGTTTTTAAAGTAACTAATTTTTAAGTATGTCCTGCTACCCAGGTGACTGCTGTGGAAAAAAAATTTAGTGTCATTTTTTAAAATACTCGTTGAGTTGTTTCCCTGGAGAATCCAGTCTGTTATTTTTTAATTACAAACTTCATGCAAAAATGTTTTTTTTTCGAAAATCAGTTTTTTTTAAATATGATTCCATATTCCCATAACATCATGACGTGTGTTATGGGAATTTTGCTTGGTTTGAATTAAATTTTGATATGATTAGTATTCGTAACATTGAATCTTATGCAATGGTATTATAGAGTCCGTGCAGTCTGTACAAATTTGAAATGGCACGAGCTATCTACGTGCATTTGAGACTTAAAAAGTAATTACAGATCTTGATGTACTTAAAAACAATTAGCCAGATCTTGATGGACGCGATATCTCGTCTTCCGTCGTTAACCAGATACTGATATCGTCGTCATGAAAAGAAGGAAATATCTTCATGACGACCATCATAAAAAAACAGAAATTCAAGGCGCATTATAGATGACGAGATATCCGTCATTATAAAGTTGATTAGATCTTGATGGACAAGACATTTTTCCATTTGCAAAATTGACACATTAATGTGATTGAACTGTGTATCTTGTTGGACAAGATACACAGTTCAATCACATTAATGTGACCACCGCCTACTTTCGACGTCAACGTGAAATAACCAATCACAAAAGGCAGGTGGCAGCACATTGCAGTGGAGGGTATATAAAGGATGTACTAGGGCATCGGAAAGCATTTCAATCGTTGACGTAATGCAGAAACGTAGCTATTTATCCGACGTCCAAAAGGGCATGAATATTGGCTTTCGGGTCAAGGGTGGAAGCTTTTCGGAAACGGCCAATTTTGTGAACTGTTCGCGTGCCGCCGTGGTAAAAGTATACCGTGCATGGCAAAATGGCACTATCCAAGTTCATAGCCGTGGCACATGTGGTGCACCACGGGCTATAGATGACAGAGGCGAACGAAGGCTATGGAGTTGCGTTCGGGCGAATAGACGTGCAACTGTTGAGCAACTGACCGTCCAGATGAACCAAAGGGCTACCAAGAGTGTATCCTCAACAACGGTTCAGCGAACGTTGCTATGCATGGTTCTCCGCAGCATACGCCAGGTTAATGCACCTATGCTGACTGCTGTTCATCGGCGACGAAGGCTGGAATTTGCACGCCAGTACCGCAACTGATGATTTTAATTCCGATTCCCAAATACGCTATAAGGGCTACCTTCAAATTAATTTTATCTTCATTTTGATAGCGTTTGGTATTTAATATAATTGATTCTAATTATTGAGAAATCAACATATAAATGAGCTTATGTGTGTGATCGAGAGTCCCTAGAAAGTGTGAAACATTGGTGTCATCATTAAAACTGATGATAAGTTTTAAGATTGTTCATCTACAATCTTATCGTTGACCATCCTGGTAGTTGACTAGACATGGTATTTCGTCATCAGCAAAACTGACCGAATCTAGTTGGAGGAGATAGCTTGTTATTAGAATATTTACTAGATCCATCGACCTTGAAATAAAATTCACGGATTATGTGGCTGGAGTCACTGTCGTAAGACCTCTGAAAGGAAAACAATGCGTGCTTACTGATCGCCTTCACTGATTGCCAATCGAATCGCAGACAAGAAGTTTTGATCATGGTGCATAATCAACCAACCATCAATTAAAGATGCTTACGTTTACCCACAACCACGTTGTGACGTTATTCGTCACATTTCTTGATAATTTATTCTTTTTTTACGTTGCATTCTAGCAACCCTAAAATTATCCGCGTCAGCCACTCAGGGTTACTAGTTTCTTTACCCAGCTGGCAACACGGGATAGTACCGAAGCTGTGCTTTTTGAAAAACCGACGGTGGAACATTCGAGACTCCGGAGTTGCACGTATGGTTAGGAACTGCAGTATTTCGTTTGGGGTTTTAACAGAAGTTTTAAGACTCCAGCACTTTTTAAATTATAGCTCTTGTCTGATCTCACAGAATCCTTAGACCTTATCTCCGAATCATAAAATAAAGAAGTTCGTGTCGTTTTGCTTTTTGTGTCTTTTTACTTCTGACGTTAAATTTAGAAGTTTGCCATGCAGGTAAGACTTGTAAACCTTGCTTAAGATCGACTGGAGTCAATCCTTCTGGTCCCTTGCTTTTGGGCACAGTGCAAAAATTGTACTTATTATTTTGATAATTATTCAACCTTTTAACTCCCCACTATATCACACACGTGAAAGATTTTCAAACTGAGTAACAGGAAGAAATAACGTGAATCTGTGGTACATGCTTCGTCTACTTCATTACAAGGTCAGTGACTTGATCGTGATCTATTCATCATAAACTCAGCAATTTATAGATATCAAGATATTCCATCATTATCAAAATTGGTCAGATCTTCCGCTGAACGAGTTGTATCATCGAAGCTCCGAGGATTGTTAAAAGTCTCAGCGTCAATGGACACTATCAGTTTCTTCAAATAGACATATTTCAAACCACGCTTTTCTCACTCCAGTCTATGCAAAAATGTACCGAGGATGACGAGTTCCGAAGCCAGACTCTTTCAAAAAACCCATAAAGTACGAAATAAAAAAAAGAATCCATGCGAGAAAACTCGGACGCGCTTGAATTCAGAAACTCAGAAAGTTATTTTCTGTGTCAACGTACCTCTTCTCAAGGGACAAGCCCAAACGCCTCGCACTGCAAGATCCTGCATTGAAAAGACTTCATTTTACCCCTGGGAAAAACGAGACGGGACAAAAAATACACAGCAAAAAACTTATCTGCTCCAAAACTACTGTATCTATGTCGCGCCTACATATATTCTCGACCTCAAGAAGATATATGTACATTTCAAGGGGGAAAAGTGCTTGCAGAAATATTCGACTAACATGGGAGATCTAGATTCGCATGGGCGAAAGCTTTGAGTCAAGCAGTCTGGACTTTAAAAATAAAATATATTTTCCAAAGAAAGTTTTACCTTTTGAGTTGTAGGACTCGCTAGTCGGGACTCTCAAAGCAACTCGGGTATGAATGGTAGGGATAGATTTTCGGGGAATTATACCATGACTTACGTGGGTGGTAGTTGAAGGATTTTAGATATAGGTCAACACATAGAGGTATCTGTTGGAGTAATGTTCAGTTACGAAAGAAATGTGGGGTTTTGTGATGCGATATCTGTGGGCCGAGTCTGAAAATAAACCGTGTGTATGTTATTTGTTTGGGAGATAAGTTCAAAGAGGTAGATTTAAATTCGGGCCATTTTTTATTCTTTTATTTTAGAACAAGTCGAGATATTTGAGGGAATAACTCTTCCGTTTTTTTGGATGGGTAAGTGTAATACTTAAAACGTTATAAAATCTATTTAAAATAGTTTTCGATGAGGAAGTAAACCTTGATTGTTTGAACTAAACCTTCAGGACTTCAAGAGATTTTTTGAGTAGTGTAGGGTTGTGTGCTTCTACCACATAACATTCAAAAAGACTAAACAGTTATATCTATTGGTGAAACAATCTTAGGAGGTATTAGATTAGTCAATATCACAGCTGGAATTAGAATATTAGGATATATGTAGGTGAGACTGCTGATGTCTGAACGTCTGTACATGTGTGGGCCCTTTAGAGGGTTGATATACCAGAATACATCTTGCTTTAAGGTGTTTATTACAAAGAAAATATAAGAAAGTTCTACAGAGAGAATATAAGCACATAAGAGAATAAAAGTATTTTTGAAATATGCGCACTAAATGCTCTCCAGAATAATATTTTAACGTAAATAATAAAAATATAGGTGGACTAGTAATGATTTCTCGAACACATATTTTACAAGCCCAAAAGCCTCAACGGCAAGTAGGGAGTACAATCCGACACGATTTTCAATCCGGCTGGATCCGTCCGGATTGGTACTTTGTTAATAAGTCTATATAACCAGTATGTATTTTTCCAAAATTGTCTGAGTGTGAAAGTAGGTAAAAAGGAAATTATCCCAAATTGACGAACAAAACGTTTATTTTAGCATTGGAAAATCAACTTTATTAATAATTATCATCCATAGGTAGAAAAAATCAATCGCCGACAATTAATTATAATAACTACTAGTACTACTTTGATGATGATCAGTCTTAATAGTTTCCACACAAAAAAAACATTAGTTTGTTTTATACGTAGTACTTTTCTATTTATCTAAAATTAAGTTGTCTCTATCTCTAATGTTGTTGAGCAAATGACATATGAATTGTACCTAACCTTGTATCATACTAACATAAAAATATAATTATTGGCTTAAAAATATAAAAATTGGCCATAAAAAGCTAACCTTTTGGATCAACATAACAAACAAGGGAACTCTTAATTCTTCTTAATTGCTTAAATCAAAGTTATATAGTAATGAAAATCATTTTTGAGTTTGAAAGAACGATATAACGAAAAAAAATCGTATTAATTGTGTCATCCCCCAACCCGCTTCTCAATGAACTGCAAATATAATCAGCGGCCGAGAAGGCCCTCTCAGCTTCGACACTAGTTGGTTTAACTAGTTTATTAGTCGTACATAGTAGGAGACAAATATTTTCCTTTGACTCCATTTCATATGAAATCATTTCTTTCTTCAGTATTTTCTCAAAATCTGTTTCTTTTCTACGGTTTGTCTTTTTGCAATGGTCTTCATTTTCTTGCAGAATTGGCTTTTTCTAATGCCTCTTTATTAAAAAAGTATTATTGATAATTTAGTTTATTATTTCTGCTAGAATTCTCCAAACTGATAATTGAAAAATATAAAATCGATTAGTTCACAATCGATTGCTTAATAAACTATTTTGCGACTTTAAAGTTGGGTTTGAATAATCGATTATTTAATTTTAAAAAATTGGGGTTTATCGGATTCCGTTAGATGTTGCTGAATCCGATAGGTAGCCAAATGATTCAGTATCCGCCGGTTCGGATTGCAATCCCTAACGGCGAGGCGTTATAGGTGTTTCTACCATGCCAAATGCAGGTGATTGGTAGTGGTTGTCTTTGTGTGGTGATATGTGTTGCCTGTACATATTATGAACGTGACATAACTTGACTTTTTTCCCAATACGATAAAAGTACTTTGCCAGTAAAAAATCCAAAAAATTTATTCAGAATTGATGTTTACTGAAGTGATATAGTATATGGGACAGATTCCTCTCTGATAGCGCCCTGATCCTACAACTCCATCTCATTCTTTGAAATATTAATACATTTTTTGAAAATTATATACCTTTGTATAATTGTTGACATTTCGTCAAGATCTAGCCAATTTTAAAAAGGACGATATACCTCGAACCACGATTAGATATTTCGTCCATCAAGTTTTGGTCAATTTTGAAAGACGATATACCTTCAACCACCTGGCTAGACATAGCCAGGTGATTGATATAGCCTGGTCCTCTATCCAAATCTTCAGTCACCTGACTAGATATAGCCAGATCCTCCATCGAAATCTCGTCAACTTTGCAAATGATGAGATACCTCCAACCACCTGGTAATATCTCTTCCATCAAAATCTCGTCAATTTTGCAAATGATGAGATACCTTCAACCACCTCCAACTTCCTCCTCCATCAAATTCAGGTAAATTTTGCAGAAGATCCATACTGGCATTTATTTTTACTTTTTGCAAATACGTGTTAAAGTATATCATTTTATAGACAACTATAAATTCCTTACAATTCCTAACCTTAAACCTATGTTATCAGGGAAGACGATTACACAACATATATATGTATGTACATGTTGTGTATACATGTCTCGTTGACCCTCATAGAGTTAAAAGTTAATTTTAATCTGTGAACATATATTAACCCTCCAGGTTGGTTGGTTGGTGTCGTGTCATGGATAGAAAATAAATTTAAATTGGACCAAAGGTCCCATATACATCATCTGCGATTTGAAGGCAATTTTCTTCATATAAGTCCTCCCGCGGATAGTCACTTATTTGCTGCAATTGCGCCAAAATAGCGGGACAGGTGAAAAGATGTTTGGGGGTTAGTTCTTTGTCTTGGGCAGTTTTTGCAGAGGCAGTAAGTCCTTGTCCCGTCTTTATTAATCTTCATCTCCCTTAAGTGTCCCGTCCGGAGTCTTGTTAGTGTGCTGGCGAGAGTTCTACTGGTACTGATTTCGGGGATTTGGTGCTTGATTTTGATTTTCCTATCGTTGAGTTTTGCCCTAGCCACTGGATTGATATCCCTGAGAGTGACATGAGTAACCTTGTTGGTGTTTAAAAGTCTTGCTTCTTTTGCCAGGTCATCAGCCAACTCGTTTTCGGCAATGCCAACATAGAAAAGTTGACCAGATCTTGTTGACCGAAACATATAGTCACTAGAAGCACACTCCACATAGTGATTGCCGAGATACCTGGGAAGCAAATAACTTGATGAACGAAATTTTAGTTACTTGAAGAAAATTAGTCAGATCTTGGTATCGCATTAGCGAAGTAAGTCATTTCTTAATGGACTACATATCGCGTCAATCGAAGAAATCTAATCAGATATGAATGGACGAGATATCTCGTCTTTACAATCAAACTGGCCAGATCTTGACGGGCGAGAAATCTCGTCATTAGAATAAAACTGAATACATCTTTATGGACGATGTATCGCCTAATCGAAATTGACCCGAACTTTATCGATCACATGTAATCCTGTCATAAGCAAAATAGGTGATATCTTGATGAACGAGATGTCTCGTTGGAGAAAATTAAAACATAAATAAAATTTTATTACTATGCAAAAATCATCTTTTCATAATTTATGCTAATGAAGTTACATTAGGATGTGATTATCACTGCATGCATATTTTTGCTCTCAGAAAAACATCAGAATCAACTCACTGGTTAGGTTAAAAAAATATTTTTTTAAGTTTTCAGACATTTTATTTGATAGAATCGCTGCATTGAACATTTCAGAAAAAAAAAGGTTAAATCTCATCTACTTATGTTTAACATATTTAATCTTGTTTTCCGAATCCGATGTAAATAAAAATTACCATCGAACGTCAAATGCTAAGACGACTCAGCAAGATGTCTCAATTTTAATCCAATAACCAGATCCCGCGAAAGTCTACATCAGGAGCACTGCGTCGAATTAAATATGCAATATATCTCTCCTATAACTAATTTATTCATGCGATAGCTTCAACAGGCTACTCACAACATGGACATTTTAATTCAATCCCGAATTTCAATTACGTGTAAATAAACTTACTTCCAATAAATGATAGCTTTAAAATATTCAAAAAATGACTTTTCTCAGTTTTGCGAGTTATTTTTTGTCTGCTCTCAAATTGACGGAGCGTTTGAGAAAATTAAATCAAATCGCAATCTCGCAGCAATCTTTTATATCCCTCAGCGGTGAGTTTTTCCTAGAATTTCCCGGTGGTGATTTTTTTAACTTCATGGAATAAGCAAAGAAGGATGACGTTTTTAAAAGCGATCGCGTAAATTAAACATTTGTTGAAGTTCGAGATGTTTTAATCAAGAGATCTGAGGATTAAAGAGGGGAAGAAAATGTAAACCTTATTTTTGAATTTTAAATACACGTACCCGTACATCATTAAATATTTGGGAGTAAAAATAGGCGAGCTGAGAAAATGAAACCAATTTAATATTGAATTCTTTAACAGATTGGGGGGGGGGGGAAATGTCCTCGCTAATTAAACATTTATTGAAACTCGAAATGTTTTCATCGGAAGATATCCAGGAATTAAACAGCGGAAGAAATTGGAGAAAATAGAGATCTTTTAATAGAATAACTGCAAGAACCATGTTTCATTAAATATTTCAGAGGGAAAACAGGAGAGCTAAAATTATGAAACAGATTTAATATTGAATTCGGTAAATAGACTGAAAAAAGATTTCAAAATAACCATGAGTTTAACATTATTTAATTAAAAAAAGATCCGAGCATTAAACAGTAGAGGAATACAGAAAACGAATCTTATTTTCAAATTTAGCTACTTATAAGTATACTAGTGGCTATTTTGCACACGCGTACGTAAATTTTAACCCTACTGGTGATTGTTACAACGATATATCTTGTCACTATCAAAACTAACCAGATGAACGAGATATCTTGTCACTATCAAAACTTATCAAATGAACGAGATATCTTGTCAGTATCAAAACTAACCAGATGAACGAGATATCTTGTCAGTATCAAATCTAACCAGATGAACGAGATATCTTGTCAGTATCAAATCTAACCAGATGAACGAGATATCTTGTCACTATCAAAACTTATCAAATGAACGAGATATCTTGTCACTGTCAAAACTTACCACATGAACGAGATATCTTGTCATTAGAAGGAAATTGACCTGATCTTGACATCTTCGTCATATCATAATCGCCAATATCGTGATGACAGGTACCATGTCATTCGCAAAATTGATCAGATATTGAATTAAATATATTTTGTCGAAACGTCGTGTATGGTTAAATGATAGATCATCGCCAATTTTAACAGTTCATGGTAAAATTAAAACATGGATTAAAACACCGCGACATGATTCAAGTAGGTAGGTATCTAGGTAGGCATGTTACCTATCTAGATCGCCAATTTTGACAGTTCATGGTAAAATTAAAGCATGGATTAAAACACCGTGACATGATTCAAGTAGGTAGGCATTTTACCTACCTAGATCGCCAATTTTGGCAGTGCATGGTAAAATTAAAGCATGGATTAAAACACCGCGACATGATTCAAGAAGGTAGGCATTTTACCTACCTAGATCGCCAATTTTGACAGTGCATGGTAAAATGTGGAATCATGGATTAAAACACCGCGACAATATTCAAATAGGTAGGTATCTAGGTAGGCATCTTACCTATCTAGATCGCCAATTTTGACAGTTCATGGAAAAATTGAAGCATGGATTAAAACACCGCGACATGATTCAAGTAGGTAGGCATTTTACCTACCTAGATCGCCAATTTTGACAGTGCATGGTAAAATGAAAGCATGGATTAAAACACCGCGACAAGATTCAAGTAGGTAGGTATCTAGGTAGGCATCTTACCTATCTAGATCGCCAATTTTGACAGTGCATGGTAAAATGAAAGCATGGATTAAAACACCGCGACAAGATTCAAGTAGGTAGGTATCTAGGTAGGCATCTTACCTATCTAGATCGCCAATTTTGACAGTGCATGGTAAAATGAAAGCATGGATTAAAACACCGCGACAAGATTCAAGTAGGTAAGCATTTTACCTACCTAGATCGCCAATTTTGACAGTGCATGGTAAAATTAAAGTACGGATTAAAACACAGCGATATGATTCAAGTAGGTAGGTATCTAGGTAGGCATCTTAATTACACTTGAGTCCACGACAGTATTAACTTACACCAGCTTCTTTCATGTTGGCTTCAAACTCGCAACCCTCCTGTTGCTAATCCATTACCTTTCCAACATTGCTGTCTCTTCCCCATGATTCAAGTAGAGCTGACTATTGTAACGTTTTGTGTTTATGAAGGTAGGTAACGTCGATATATTAACGTCACACTAGAACAACACCATTTGATATTGACAACGGTCCGGGATGAACCAGAAGGAAACATTTCATGGAGAACACCACGTAATTTCGAAGCATGATCGCACCCCTGCAAGAAAAGTGACACAACTCAAAACTGCAGAATTTGAGAAACATCGACTTAAAGGATACTATAAAAGTTATATTGAAATAGTATACGCTCCTTTTAGGTAAGTATCTATGGTGGTAACTTCTATTATATTCTATAGAATAATAATATAACACCCTGGGGCACCTCATACATATTTTTTAATGATATAACATCATAATTTTTTTTTTATTTGTGTCCCTTTTCTTGCCGAGGTGCGATTTTACGAAGTAGCATTTTAAATGGCACCTTACTCTCCAAACTTCCACTCCACATCATCGTGAGGACACTTGAGTGCATGATAGAATTAACTTACAGCAGCTTCTTTCATGCACGGCTTTCTATGGTTGGCTTCAAACTCGCAACCCTCCTATTGCTAATCCATTACCTTTCCAACATTGCTGTCTTTTCCCCATGATTCAAGTAGAGCTGACTTTTATAACGTTTTGTGTTTATGAAGATAGGTAACGTCGGTAGATTAACGTCGCACTGGAGTAACAGAACATGCTATTTGTAACGAATGGGAATCAATCCCTAAGGGAAAGCACCACGTACTTTTAAACCACTGTCAGATGATGAGGTTAATACATGAAGTTGTATCCCACTCTCCAAACTTCCACACTATAGTAATGTGTTTATATGAAAGATGCTTTAAGATCTGGTTTCATATTTTCCCAACTAAGTAATATAAGTCTTTGTAGCTTTCGAATGACACCGTTTACGCTGTCCTAACGCCACGCATTCTAAAACCAAACTCGCAAAGCACCGCAGGTTTTCAACACACTGCCTGTGCACGTGATCCGGTTATGTCAGATAGGACATATTTTGTGTTCATGATGTTATATTTATCTTCTGGGTAATTCTTTTTGTTCTGAAGTCATATTACATTTTATATATATTTGAATTATATTTACTTATCCTTAAGTTCTCCTATTGCCCGACTGTTGACGTCTAATAATACTTGCATCATAGTTTGGTAGCTTTCAAATGGAACCAGGTTCGCAGGCCTCATAACTCAAAGTCACACTGGCCCAAAACTCGCCCGGCAACATAGAATTATACTTATTACGGACCATTACGTATTCAGTTCAAAGGACATGTACCGACTTATCTTGTTTTTACGACGCTGTAGTTATCTTTTCTGTGTGGTTTTTGTAGTTTCAAAATCACAAAACGAAACAAGTCTAACGCTTTTTTTGTAACACTCCACTTTTCATACATGCCCCTTTACCCTTCGGAATTTAAAGGCGTATTCACGAAAAAATATTTTGCCTACCTGCACCAACCTAGTAAACAATATTGCTATGAATAAATGAAAATTATCTTTTAACTCTTCACACAGTCTTCAGTACAATGGCTTTCATACAACACCAAGTTCTTATCATAGGTGTAAATGAACCATTTCAGTCACTGGACGGCACACTGCAATAGACACCTTCTGCAGTTAATTAATTCGCATCAGATCTTTTTAGTTCTACCAAACAATAAAACACCGAAACAATTCTTGTTTTCAAACTTAACTAACTTATTTTGCGAACCTGCAAAAGAATTCTCACAATGAATCTCCAGATCCCTTCGAAGAAAACAAAAGACTTAATTCTCCCATCACAGCAAACTCCCCAGGAAGGCATTCAGTATCAGGTGCAATCATGTAAAGAGTTTACACAACTTTTCCAAGGCAAATTTGTTTTCTGTCCCAAGAGAAACAGAGACCGTATAATAACAGGATTTTTTACCCCATTTTCTCTGTTTACTGTCTTTCCAATAAAGACAAAAAGGGTCAATAATCCGATAATTAATTAAATTTGAACCGGAGAATATTTAATTTCCCACGAGATGCCCGGAAAATGATTCTGCTCACAAGTTTTTGTTTTGCTTTAACGTAGGCAAATCAGAATCTCAACAGCGGTGAGATAAACAGCGCCATTTTGTTCTTCGAAGACATTCGGCGAGGTCACATGAGGTAATAATGTCCGTTTGTTTTTGAAGTGATGTGAATTGGAAGGAATTTTCTTTCTGGGGGGGTTATAAAAGAATGCTTCCACTCTTACTGAAATTCGCTATTAGTTTTTCATTTTTTTGTTGGAATCTATTTGTTTTTTAGTTGATGACATCGCTTAAATTTATTCTTCCAATTAGGTAAGTGGCATCTGTGTCGCAGGAAGCGTTGGACTTGTTTTATAAGACAGAAGAGAAAATTCTTCATTTTTTGTGAACTGAATAAAAAATTCAATTAAACAAGAACAATGAATTCTATTCATTTAATCACTCCAGTAATTATCGTCTGAATTCCAGTTGAGTAAAGTTGAATCTAATGATGTATGTTTCAGATTGTATTCCAGAAAAAGTTATTTATTTTGGCAATATTAAATTTCATTAGCAATTTAATAAATTAGCAAGACAAGCGGCGCAGTTAATTAACACATATTTATCAATTAATGCATTAATATTATATAGCATTTTCTCTAGTTATATCAGTGCAAGGGTAATATTATAACATGGTTTGTTTTATTCAGTGTTTCCCTTGTATTTTTTTTCCTATTATTATTGTACTGTATTTACAATGGATTGCATTTTGTGAGTCTCAAAAGTTACAATAACATTCACGGATAGAAATCGTGGCATTACTTGAATAGATACTAGACAAAATTTTTCTTTGATAAGGATGAAGAAATAGGTGTTAAAATATTATACGAATTAAATAAATACGAACTTATCAACATACATTTTAAACAAAGCCACCTATGAAGAAATAAATTGATTTGTGTCGAAATCTGAATTCCTTTTCTGAATTTTCTATACTAGGTAGACTAATATCACAAATTCAGTGTCTTACAAAATGTGTCCCTGTTTAAAAATTAAATTTACTGTCGAAATAAGAATTTAAAAGATTACTGCAGTCTGCAGTTATTAAAAATTCAGAATTACTTTAATGTATATTAGTTAATTGTGCTTTGACGTTGTTGTTGGTATGTGGATTTAAATAAATATTTAATTTCTTTATAATATTGCGCCTTCAATTATATATCTATATCGTTTTTCTTAAACTCCACTTTATGTAGTAATTATTTTCCACCCTAATTAAAAGTGAATGATTTTTTTAGCTGTATAGGAGGATAATTAAGCACGTACAATCAATAGCTTAAAATGTAAATTTAAGAATCTTAATTCAATAAATATTTCTTTCAGGTTGTGAAAAACATCACAAATTTCATGCCATCTAATGCGTGCTCGTAATGCATTTTTAAACCAATAACTTTATTTTTCATCAACAGCCGTAGAATATTAATTTTAGAATAACTTCTTAGCTCCTTTATGTTTTAGCATAAACAAATTAGAATTCGCGTTCCTGTCTTGTTTTGATTTGAAAGGAATTCGAGGAATGGAATTGAATAAATTAAAAAGAATTAAAAGGATAAAAAATGTATTAACGACACAATCTATTTGAATAGACATGCCTTAAAAAGCAAATCATGTTTAAAAGCCAATAATTTTAGAATCATTAACAATTTTTGCAGAAAGGGATTATTAATATCGAACGAATTTTGGTATTCCCTGTTATTTGGATAAATGCAATTCCAATCGTACAAACAGGTAATATGTGTTACCAGATGCATAAATGTATTTATTTTCAATTATGAGTTGTTTTCGAAGGCAAATTTAATTATTAAGACCACAAATCAAAATTAAAATACTTAATTTGTAAATAGGTAATTGATAAGTAAAATTAGAAAAATCACTAGTGCATAGTCTGAACGGGGTATAGGCAAATGCTTAATTCAGCTTAGTCAATCGCAGTGCGGTTTTTAGTATCATCTGCATTAATTACTATCTTCATAAATCAACATGAAAACGTTTATCAAAATCCATTATTTTTGTGCTATTGCTGTTAAAAATATAGCGCATGATGGGCATTTTAGAAATCGGGTGAAAAAGGAAAGTTAGACATCGATTTGTGGAGGAAAAAATCCTCGGTTTTATTTCTCATGTCTCCTTTGAGGACAATTGGCCCAGAGGGTTTCCAATGTTTTCATACCGCTATTACATTTTATTATACAATTATCATGGTGTTGTGTAGTAAGTATATGATCATATAGGTTGTCCCTTTTCCAACCAAACAAACTCTCTTTCATCTTGTTGAATATTTCTCCTTCAGGTGTTTATATGAATGAGTTGTCAATCACTGTTATTTAATATTGTTCTTTTTACTGCGTCACCGTTGTTTTTTCCTGTATATCTATTCTCATCAGTTCATTTGTCTGACGAAATCCTTTCTGTAATACTCAGTAAGTTAGTTGCCCCTGAATTTTTACACCGTTTTTACCATTCTGTATTCTTGTCTGTTGTGATGTCCATAGTTATTAAATGACTTGATGGACTTTTTGCACTCTTATTTAACTAGTGAAGACATAACACATAGATTGAAATCTATATATATATATATATATAATTCTCTTACGTGGCTCACGAAAAAGACGTTATTTGTAATCGCGTTTTGGCAACACTGTACGATTGTTTGTTTATCGCGAAGTCTCGCGCATTGATTGAATTTATAGCGTTATCGGATGAAATTTAATTGAAAAAAAAAAAGAAAATTTTAATGAGCTGTTGCAGTTAGTTTATAATAGAAATCAAAGAAAGCGGAGGATCTCTT
The DNA here is from genome assembly GCA_947359465.1 of Metellina segmentata. NCBI lineage: Eukaryota > Metazoa > Arthropoda > Arachnida > Araneae > Tetragnathidae > Metellina > Metellina segmentata. Next base: position 42,888,870 of record OX375883.1, read on the forward strand.
CAGGGCCATTTAAAAAACGGTCCTTTTCAGGGCCAACAATTACAGTTCAACAAGACGCTTGCACTACAACTTTGGGCAACAAACTCAATGAAAAAATGTGGGTCGTTTGAGTGCTGGGAAAATGTACACACAAACAACATGCTGGGTATTCAATTTCCAAAGCAACGCTCACATTTCGAGTCAAAATTTGCACAAAGTTTTCATTTGAATTCTGATTTTAGAGATACTGTATATATTTTTTCTGTAATACAGCAAATTTAGATTTGAAAAAACATTTTTTTGGTAACATATTTTGTAAACAATCCCTTCTGCTAGGACACATGTCTTCATTGAGGCGAGCGAAGCGAGCATAGGTTCGCGCAGCGAACCAATGAGGATTGCGAAGCAATCCTCCGGGGGTTGGCGAGCGTTAGCGAACAGGGGGCAGGCCCCCTAGTATTAGATAAAAGGCTACGTGTATGAATGGGCACTGCTTACACCACTCTATGTACTTCGAATATGTTTTAACTATGTATCTAGGAAACAAAGATAAAGAGTATATTTAACATACTTGTTTAGAAAAACCCCTTTTTTGCAATTGGAGGTCACAGGTGAAATTGATTGACCCTGGAAATTAAGAAGTCATTTCCAAGATCACTTGGCACATTAATAGAAAGCTTATACATTTATCTACGCAATACGTTCTAAGTAAGTCCGTGTGGACAATTTGGTATAGAGGCACAGGATATTATTTATATAGTGAGACTATAAAACCATGAAAATGTGCAGCATTTTTCCAAATTCAAAATTGATGTAAATAAAAGACAATCCCAAGTTGGAAGTTACGAATTTCCAAAAGTCCTTATATTATTTGTGACTAGGCAACAAATTATCAAAGATTTTTTTTTTTAAGTGAAAGGGGTTGTTGATAGATTATGTCAGTGGACACAGATTGACATGTCTATTGGTTGAAAAATCCATGGATTCTTTCAAACTTTTGAAAGATTAAAAAACTTTAGTATAATAGCTAATGTTACTATCCCTTACAATAAAATTCCTTTGAACAATTTTACTGACCCATTCTGTAGAATATAATCCCTTGGAAGACTCTATTGCTTCCTTCCTTAGAACATAATTCCTCGGAACAATTTTCTTGGTCCATTCTAAGGCAGGGCTCGAAATACCCGGGTGCACAGGCGCACTGTGCACCTGAAAATAAAATTGTGCACCTAATTTTTCCCTCCAGGTGCACGCAGTGCATTTATCGTTAAAAAAAGCGGGATAAACGTACTTTATGTTATTTTGATACCTGAACAAAATATTAGTATCGACCTCTCTCTCTCTCTAAAAGAACGTAATTAAAATTCCTAAATACACACAATGCGAAAACTTTAATCCAGAAAATGCTATGAAGGAAAAATACAAAAAGAAGGATGGATACTAAATCTTGTGAGTAAAGATCTGCCAAAAACGTAAACGTTTCTGATTGCCCACCAATGTTTGATGATGACTGAATATTTGTAAGTAATAATTTCGCAGATAAAAAAAATGTTTAAACATTTTTATTTACTATCTACTAGTAACATATCCAAACATACCCAACTAATAAAGTAGTTTACATAACATTAATGTTCTTTTATAACGTTTTTTTTTAAATATGCACCTAATTTGAAAACTTAGGTGCACAAGGTGCACCTGTATTAAAAAATCTATTTCGAGGCCTGCAGAAACCTTTCGAAAATTGTATGGCTTCTTTCTTTAATATACAATTCCTTGTAACAATTTTCTGGCCCATTCTGTAGAATAGAAACCCTTTGAAGACTGTGTTACTTTTTTCCTTAAAAAAGAATTCCTTGGGACAATTTTATGGATCCATTTTGTAGAAAAGAATCCGTTGAAAAGCTGTATTCCTTCTTTCATTAGAATAGAATTCCTTGGAACAATTTTACTGATTACTAGAATATAATACTTTGGACTACTGTATTTCACTGTAATCTTTCCTTAGCATTGATTCTTTCGAAATACTATATTGCTAATTTCGACAGAATGTATTTATTTGAAAGATTTTACTCATTATTTCCTTACAATAGATTCCTTTAGAAATACATCATTCTTCTTTTCCTTGGAATATATTTGGTTTGAACTATTCTATTAAACCATTCAGTATAATAGAATCATTCTGAAATATTCAATTGCACGTTTCCATAGAATATAATCATTTGGAATAATTATATTTTTCAAAAAAAAATCATAATGGTTTAGAAGGGATGAAGTGAAGAAAGCCAGTTGCAAGGTGGAATTATCCGTGTGGACCCTACAGAGAGTTAAACCAACTACTAAGAAACTTTAAATTTGCCACTACTTGAACATCTAATAAGCTTCTGTAAACGACAGCCCTTCATTCGAATCCACCCCTGCATCACCATAAATTTGCTTATCTCCATTCCCGAAGAGTAATATTGGGATATTCGCAGACCCGTGTAAAAGTACCCCACCCCTAATGATAAATTGACTCAAGGTGTCCCGAAACAAAACCAAGGACTCCCATCTTTTAAAATTGTCCCCAAAAGCTCGCCAGATGAAAAATCGCTGTCCGCTTGGCTCCCTCCTGGCGATTTATGCGGCGGCGGATTTGACTAAGCAATTTATGACGTTAATTTATCTCGGCCGTTTTAATAAGCCAGATTTGGCGACAAGATTGCAAGGCGTGAAATATGGGACGCCGCCCCGGCGGCAAACCCTCTCTGGGTCATAAACAAAAAGGGTCCCCCTCGAAATCGGGGCACACTGCCTTTTACCACAAGGAGTTATTAACGACTCTAAGTATGAACGGGTTCCTTAAAGGGGAAGATAGTGTTTGCAATTGGTGTAGGCGTTCGACAGTGGAAATGATACACGAGGACGACGTAATAGGATTAAAGCGCATCGCTGAGTCTTATGAAGAGGGGAGCGCTGCAAAAAGCTGATTCAAGGCATCTTCTTTTAACAATAGGGCCAAATAGGGCCTGTACGTTCCTAGAGTCATATATGCCTTCCTTTCCTTGTGATCTTGATTGGTGTCAACGGTTCATTTATTTTTCTATATTACCAAGAATAACGTTTACAACGATGTTCAGTTATTAAACCTTATGGTGGTTGTCTCAGTGGACCATCTCTTCATGAACAAACTTGATCAGATCTCGATGGACAAGATATATCGTCATTAAAAGAAAACAGATCAGATCTTGACCTCGTCATCTTAATAAAAAACGACAGTATATTGTTGACGAGATCGTTTTTGTCTTAAGCAAAACGGTTAGATCTTGATGGACGAGATGGTTCTTGTCTTAAGCAAAATGGTTAGGTCTTGATGGACGAGATGGTTCTTGTCTTAAGCAAAATGGTTAGATCTTGATGGACGAGATGGTTCTTGTCTTAAGCAAAATGGTTAGATCTTGATGGACGAGATGGTTCTTGTCTTAAGCAAAATCGTTAGATCTTGATGGACGAGATGGATATTGTCTTAAGCAAAATGGTTAGATCTTGATGGACGAGATGGTTCTTGTCTTAAGCAAAATGGTTAGATCTTGATGGACGAGATGGTTATTGTCTTAAGCAAAATGGTTAGATCTTGATGTACGAGAGGGTTCTTGTCTTAAGCAAAATGGTTACATCTTGATGGCCGAGATGGTTCTTGTCTTAAGCAAAATGGTTACATCTTGATGGCCGAGATATCGGGTATTTAGTAAAATTAGTCAGATCTTGATGAACAAGGTATCTGGTATTTAGTAGAATTGGTCAAATCTTGATGAACGAGATACCTGGTCCTTAGTAAAATTGGTCGGTTCTTGATGGACGAGATACCTGTCTTTAGTAAAATTAGCAAGATTTCGATGAACGAGATTCCTTGTCGAAACCAATTGCAGGGCAAAATAAACTTTAATGAAAAACGTGTTGATAAAAAAATTAATGTGCAAAATTAATTGTTTCTTCATGACAAGATACCTCATCGAATTAACTTGGAGGGTTAAAGTATTTATTCATCAATTTTGATTATTCATATAATATTTACAATTCATATATTTACAAATAAAAGGGTAAGTATTCCATCTTGTCAGTGTGATATCGAAGGACCTCCACACATTCTTTGTTCTCCGTGTCCAACCGTAAAGTACCCTGCATAAGCTACGGTTTCCTAAGAAAGCGGAGCCGTTATCTAGCAGCAGTAATGTAACTGTGGATGTCGTCACTGAAACGATTTTATACAAACAGATGGCGTTGCTTTCCTAGAGAGCGTTGTTTGTGAGCGTAACGAAAATTAGGTGTGTCGCCATTTTTGAGACGATCATCATATCGGTAAACAGTTGGGGAACGTTTTTTCTCTTGTAGCGGCAACATTTGATTTCCGACTCTAGACGATTCAAGCGGAGGTAAGCAAAACAAACAAAACTTTTTGACTGGCACTGTTTAGTTCATTTTTGTAAAATCGGGATCGTTAAAGATAGATTAAAAGTTACAACGGATTTGAAATCAGCGGAACATTTTACACCAGATCGATACCTTAAATGTGATTTTCTTTAAATAAATATTTATTTATTTATTAAATAGTTAAATAATCACATGGTAAATAATTAAATCTGTTTTCGTATCGATCTGGCTTAGAATTTTACGCTGATTTGAAATCCGTTGAAATTTTTACTCTATCTTCATCGATTCCGAAGTTATAAACTTAGATTAGAGAATAAAAAAGCCACTTTGTTTTGTTTCTCGAATAAAATAAACTTAGACAGCCGTCTGTATTGCCCATTCTCCACCGTATTCTGTCCGTCTAAGTCAGGCCTCGAAATAGATTTTTTTAATACAGGTGCACCTTGTGTATCTAAGTTTTTAAATTAGGTGCGCAGGTTATATTTTAGGTGCACTTTAACAAAAACGTAATAAAAGAGTATTAATGCAATGTGAACGACTTTATTAGTTGGGTATGTTTACATAGGTTAGTAGTAGAAAAATAAAATATTTAAACACCTAAATTCTTCCTTTTCTGGCACACGGCTGTCGCGACAGTCGCTCAAACAGAGCCACCTGGAAAATTTTTCGATCCTCGGAAAGTTCTGGTGGTAGTGGCACAAGTAAACCTTCCTCCTGTATAAACCCATTACGGCCCAGCGATTTTGTTTTCGCATAGTGTGTATTTAGGAATTTTAATTACGTTCCTTTAGTGCTAGAGAGGTCGATTATAATATTTTGTACAAACATCAAAATAACATAAAACACGTCCCCCCCCCCTTTTTTTTGCACCTAGCGGGAAAAATTTAGGTGCACAATTTTATTTTCATGTGCACAGTGAACCTGTGCACCCGGGTATTTCGAGCCTTGGTCTAAGTAGACACCTCTGGGTAAGACGGCCGCCTAGTTATGCCCGCTGCATCATGACGTATCACGGCTGCTAGATTACGGCTCCGCTTTATTAGAAAACCGTAGCTTTAACCTAACATTCTCACAGCACACGTGTGACCATCCAAAGACACCCCACCGACGTCCCTCGGGGATCGAACGATAACTTCTGGGTAACATTCATCAGTGTCTGGAAGAAGAATTTCCTATTTAAAGCCGTCAGACTGAATTTTTTAAAAATATTTTCACAAACGTATACAGTTTTCTATATCTGAAGTAAACCTATGTTGTTTACAACTCCTATGTGAAATAGCCCCATTTTTCATTTTTCGAAAAAGCCAATGTTGTGAAAACTAAGATTAATAAACGAATGCATTAACCAATATATTCCTTTAACTTTATTACATACTCTTAAACACGGAAAAAGACAATTTAACAATGGTCCTAACTAATACAGATACTGAAATATAATTAAAGTAAATAATACATTATCGTACACATGGATTTGAATCCAATATAGCATATTTGTGACTCGCCAAACTGTGCGCAGCTATGATAGTGGATTGATTTCGATTTAAAAAAAAGACCGGATAGCCTACACAAATGGTCGGCTTAACATTGTGAGTCGACAAATTTTGCTGTTTTCTCTAGATTTGTCTTATTATCCTGACACGAACTAAATTCTCATTGTTTGATCATTCACATCAAATGCGCTATCGACATCTAATGGCTAGAAGACTGAACAGTCTTTTATAATATTATTTTTCAACAAATCAGCTATTTTTATTCATATCATATTTTATCATTTATCTTTATATAATTTAACCCTCCGGCGAGATACCTCAATCAACCTTTTGAGATGAAGATCTGGTCAGTGTTCTTTAAATGGTGAGATATTTCGTCCATCAAGATCTGGTCACTTTTCATCAATGACGATACACCTCGCCCAAGAAGATCTGGTCAGTGTTTTTTTAATCACGAGATATCTCGTCCTTCAATATTTGGTCACTTTCTTCAATGACGATGCACCTTGCCTATGAAAATCGGGTCAGTTTCGCTTTGGACCGGATACCTTGTCAAGACACAACAGTCTTAATTTGCATCATTATAATGACTCGTTGATCCAATAAGGCATAGGTTGGTTGGTGCTTATCACATGTGTTACGTCATCGACCGTGGCCTCAAATTTGGATTCTTCATGCTTTCTTAATTGAAAGAGCACTCCCCATACGTGTCGATTTTGGGATACATCAGATAGCGCAAGTGAATGGGAGGTCCTCATTTGGTAAAAAAAAAAGAAAATGTGAACCGATCCCAGCTTACAAATATCAATCAACCCCGGATATGCCAGTGCTCAAGTCCCAAATCTATGCCTTACGGTAAGACCGTCAACGGGACCTCTTCATCTCTCGACAACCCCGGATCATGAGTCAAGATGGGTTTTGTTTTCATCATCGAGTGGAGAGAACGTGCTCTTGGAGAATCTCGAGATGCCTCCCGGAGGCATCTACTAAGAAGTTGCTCCCTCCTCAGTAGCCCAACAGTACAGCAGTCTGTCCCTCAATCTACGATCCGGAAATGCGTGCTATAGCAACAGTTTCCATCCTCTCTGATGCATTGCAGACACTGCCTTCTGCCAGATAGCCTGGAAAATCGTAAGCGAGCAGGTCAAGCCTAGGGCAGTCACCGAGTTTCTAGGCTCAGCGGCACCACTAGTTGCCGAGTAGCACCACTTGGAGGTTCCTGCCGTTACTTCACCGGATTGACATGTAGCTCTGCCCCACACCCTACTGCCTACAGTCCGGCCCGAACCTATAACTGGTCGTCGGATACTGTGATCCAAATTTCCCAAGCATTTTAGCAGCAGTCCGCATTTAGCGACGGCCAAGGTGCCATCGGTAAAAATTCGCCTAGGGGCCGTACACACACCCAGTGCCTTCCAGCGATGCCAGTCGATATACCGCAAGGTCCGGTCGACCGAGTGCCACACCATTCCCTCTACACCTACCGGACACCTGCTAGAAAAGGGTCTCACACCCCGGCACCTGGGAATTTCCGGTCAACGGACGCAGTAGTCCGAGCACCTGACTATCGCCCAGTGTCCCCAGCCAAAGCTCGAGCGATATCCAATTAGAGCGGTTCAGCCACTCCTTAAATTCGGATATACACTATATGGACAAAAGTATTTGGACAATGCACGTCTTTCAGAAAGAGTGCTTTATTAATCTATTTAGTAACGAATTTGCAACAGGTTGGCACTAGGGATGCGACATCGATAGCAAAACATCGATGTTTTGAAGCATCGATGTTCAAAATTAAAACATCGATGTTGTTAATACATCGACCCAAAAACATCGATGTTTTTAAAATTCAGTGTATTTAAACTTTTTTCCCCATTTCTTAAAATTGGTTTACCAACTATTGATGCTACATCGACAGCAAAACATCGATGTTCAAAATTAAAACATCGATGTTGATAATGCATAGCACAGGGCTCGAAATACCCGGGTGCACAGGTGCACTGTGCACATGAAAATATAATTGTGCACCTAATTTTTTCCCGCTAGGTGCACACAGTGCACCTAATTTAAAAACTTTGGTGCACAAGGTGCACCTGTATTAAAAAATCTATTTCGAGGCCTGGCATAGCACCAAAACCATCCATGTTTTTGAAATTCAGTGTCTCTAAACTTTTTCTTCCATTTCTTAAAACTGGTTTAGCAACTAGTGATGCGACATCGGCTCCTATACATCGATGTTTTTTATAGAACATCAATGTTTTGGAAACATCGACTGCGATGTCGCATCCCTACTTTTCAGACCCTTCAACCTCGGCCACTTTGGTCTAAAAGTATGTTCAATTTGCCGACTGTAAAAATTATGCTACTAGGTTATTTAAAAAATTTTTAAAACCGTACTTTTTTTCATTTAAAAATAAAACATCGACAACGTGAAAACATCGACACGTATAAACATCGATGTTACAAAAACATCGGCTCAAATACATCGATATTAAATGCATCGATATTTTTTCTAAAACATCGATGTTTTCAAAACATCGACATCGATGTCGCATCCCTAGTTGGTACTCCTCTTGATTGTTTCGCAGCTGCAATACGTCCATGACTTACCTTCCAGAAGTTCTTTGTAAAACTGGACAGGAATAGCTCTCATGCCTCTCTTAAGGCTGTGAGTAGAGATTGTTGAGAAGATGGGCGTGCGTGGTGGTGTCGTACTCGTCGCTACAGTTTGACCCACAAGTGCTCGATCGGATTGAGATCGGGGCTCTAAACAGGTCAGGCAAGGAAATGCACCTCATTTTCAGGAAACCAATCCTACACATGTATTGTAGTTTGACATGGTACTCGATCGTGTTGGAAGAAACGGCCACCATCGCCGTAGTATTGCCATTGTGTAAACGCGATGTCGAACTATCCAGAACGCCGAGTTAACGTCAGCTTTCATGGTACCAGGTACATAAAGTAATGGGTCGAGTCCTATTCAGGAAAAAACAACCCCCACTCAGATGGATCCTCCTCCGAATTTCTGCAGTGTCCAAATGATTTTGTCCATAAAGTGTGTTTTATGCGGATCTATCCCTTCGGGATTGATCCAAAACCATCATAAATAAGTCGATGTGTTGCTTCAGTGGCTTTAATTTAACTGCTTATTGATAAACTTGTAATTTTAGTGAATATAATTCGGATGCTTTAATTTATATTATACAGGGTGGTCCCGAATTCATGGTACAAACTTTAATGGTAGGTACAGGACATTGTAACAATGATTTATTGTATAGGAATGTATAGTCGCAAGTGACGCGGTGAGGCGTAAACAGGGGAAATAAAAGGAAAGAGAAATGGAGTGATCGGTTAGTATCATTGCCGGTAGAGGGCAGTAGATGTCTAGCCGCTGTTGAACATGATGCATCGCAGTAGGGAAAAGCGCCATTCACAATTGTGCTGCCGTAGACGATGGGTGACTTTACGTATGCAGAAAAAGCAGACATGCATTACATGTACGGCCGTGCAAATGGTAACGGCAGAGCTGCGTTACGAATGTATCGCGCGGAGTATCCTGATCGACGAATGCCGGATCATAGAATTTTTCAACGGTTACATCGTCAACTTTGTGAAACAGGTGCGTTCGACGTCAACAGACATGGCGCTGGTCGAGTAAGAGCTGTACGCACTCCAAGGCTGGAAGAAAGCATCTTGAACATTGTGGCTGATAGACCCGAGTCAAGCACAAGAACTGTTGCGCGTGACGTAGGTGTGAGTCATCAGACTGTATGCAGAGTGTTAAACGAAAATCGCTTACACCCCTTCCATTTTCAGAAAGTACAAGCATTGAATCCGGCAGATTATCCTCGCCGCGTGAACTTCTGCCTGTGGGTGATGCAGCAATGTGCGTTGCAGCCGGATTTCGTAGATTATGTGCTATTTACAGATGAAGCGACATTTTCACGCGAGGGTGTCTTTAATGCGCACAATTCCCATGTGTGGGCAACCGATAATCCACATGCAACGCGTCGACATGCGTTTCAACAACGTTTCAGTATTAATGTGTGGGCTGGTATTGTGAACGACTTTTTGATTGACCCATACTTACTACTCACGCGGCTCACTGGCGGAAGCTATCTTATTTTTCTGAAAGAAGTGTTACCACAACTGCTGCATGATGTTCCGATCGCCATTCGTAACCGCATGTGGTTTCAGCACGATGGGGCGCCAGCACACTTCAGCATTGATGTACGGAATTACCTGAATGCCACGTTTGGTACTCGATGGATTGGGCGTGGTGGACCAGTCCCTTGGCCACCCCGATCTCCCGATTTATCGAGCCTCGATTACTTTTTATGGGGACATCTAAAGCATCTTGTTTATGAGACTCCAGTTGACTCAGATGAGGATCTCGTCGCTCGCTTATCTGTAGCTGCTGCAGGTGTGCGTGAAATACCAGGCATCTTTGAACGTGTACGCCAATCGCTCCACCGACGCTGTCAAGCATGTATCGATACTGGTGGACGCAATTTTGAACAATTACTGTAAACATGACACTTGTCAACAACGCTTTCAATAAAATCTTTGTTTTTCCTTTCGGCCGTTATTTCCCCTGTTTTCGCCTCACCGCGTCACTTGCGACTATACATTCCTATACAATAAATCATTGTTACAATGTCCTGTACCTACCATTAAAGTTTGTACCATGAATTCGGGACCACCCTGTATATACACTACCCTACAATAATGGACCGGACTTCTGCGGATTTGCTATATGATTTGGTACTTGTTTGGGGTTGTTTTTCGTGGTATGGCCTGGCACCTTTGCATATTGTTCCTGGTCAATTGAACGCCGACGTCTACACGAACATTTTGGACAATCAGGTTCTTCCAACGCTCTGGCAATTTTATGGAATGGACGAATGTTACTTCCTGGATTACAACGCTCCATTTTATGGTGCAACCTCTGCCAAGCATTGGTATCAAGATATGGATGCCAAACGCCTTCCCTAGTTTGCTCAGAGTCCCGACCTAAACCCCATAGAACATTTGTAGGACGAGTTTGAGTGACGCCTACGGACCACGAAACCACGTCCAAAATCTACAGCTGAGCTGGCGACATTCATGCAGCAAGAATGGACACAAATACCCACAGCTGTGTATCAAAACCTTGTTAAAAGTATTCCCAGAAGGGTTGCTAGTGTAATTGCAGCATGTGGGGATTATTCTCTTATTAGAGCATCTATTCTTTCCCTTATAGCATCACATCGTGCTATCCGGTCCATTATAGTAGGGTAGTGTACTTCCAGTAAGAATTTCGAAGCCAAACTCTCATTCTGACTACTAAAAGCTACGCAAAAACTGAATTATCTCACCACATCTAAGCAACGCTTTCATTGAACAAATTAGAGTCAAACACGACTGGCTTTATCATTGCTCAACACACCGTACTCAATTCAAGCTTTCCAGAATCTCCTCGGGAATCACACGCACAAGTGGACTCGTCCGTTCCCCATCCCAACTTTTCGAAACACAACACGCGGATTCACCATTCAATAAATATCGAATAAAGACCCGCTAAGTACCCCGTGCCTTCACGCGTTTCAGAGTCGGCCCCGGCAAAATGCGAAGCCGACCCCGTTTCAAAGTCGAGTGGCTTCACTTCAGTTAATCTCCCTGCCCTCTCCCCAACCGTAAATAAAGACGGCAAGAGTGACATCTCGCGCTCTTCGTGTTAAGTAATTAGGCTATCCGGATGAGAAAGTCAATGAAAACCCCCCACCCATGAAAGGATGAGTCCCTTCGTTCCCATGGAAACCGTCGGCAGTGATATTGTAACTTTTCTCCGGCTCTTGAAAACGTGTTGCCATTCCACTTATCAAGAGTTTTGCTTTTCCACTTTTAATTTGGAGGATATCCACGCTACAAGCCAAGCGCACAGAGCGAGCTGAAGCATATATCGCAGTCGAAGACATCTTTGCTACTGTGTGGATATCCGTTAATTCGGTGAAATGGAATATTTTATATCACAGCGTATTTAACTGGTACTTTTCATTGGTTTCGAGTCCATTGGAGTGTTATTTAATTCCATTGAAATGTCCATGGAATCTCGTCAATAGACATTTCTCTTTGGGATGAAGGCTGAATAAACAACCTACATGATGGCTCTGTATTTATTGAACATACTAAACCAAATTAGGTTGCAATTGTTGCTGAATTTAAGTTACTTGTAATATATAAGTCTTATTCAGGTGCAATAGTAAAGTTAAGTTTAATTTGAAGTTCTTCAGATGTATATAATATAAGCGTAGTATTTTTAACACCTTCTTTCTTATCCCAGTAAAACAAAAATACGCTAAGTCATTGAGTTTGTGCAAAAATGGTTTTTGGATAGTGGCAGATGAATCCTTAAAAATTTCTGATCCAATACAATTCAGGATATGTGTGAGAGGGAGAGGAGACTGATAATGAGCCGCACTTTGTACTGGTGAAAAATTATTTCTGACCATCAAAGAATATAATTTTTTTCAAATGGCCAGATCGGAGCCTGGAAAGCATAGAGGAAGTTTCCTGGAGGAAATTTATGCAAGCAGCTCTCTTGGCGTTTTACTGAGGTACCAGTGATGAAAGGTACTGGAGGTGCTCTTTAAATACGTTCTGGCAATCGCTCTTTAAATACGGACAGGTGGTTGTTCTCTGAGAGTAAGACGGTTCTTTCTCTTATGTTAGGTTTCTTATTTGCTCCGGCGTTTGCTAATAAAACAGCTATACCATTGCTCGGAATGTTAACATGTGATGTCACCCATTTTAAATATGAATTATTATACCAATGTAAGAATTTTTTTTTAAATCTATTATAAAAATAATTATTTTACTTGATAAATACAGGGTGATCCAAATTAAACAGGTATTATTCATTCGACTTTGAAGATGTTTCCAAGTTTAATCGTATGCGGAGTATTGGGCTTTAAAATTGAATATATGTTTATCTGTAGGATGGGGTGATACAAATATACACTATCCTACATAAATGAACCGGACGCCAGCAGATTTGCTTAAAATCCGACTACTTGTTTTGTGGCATGGCCTGGGACCTTTGCATGTTGTTCCTGGAAAATTGAATGCCGACGCTTTCATGAACATTTTGGACAATCAGGTTCTTTCTACTCTCTGGAAATTTTATGGAATAGACGAATGTTACTTTCAGAACGACAACGCTCCATGTCATGTTTCAGTCTCTGTCAAGCAGTGGTACCAAGATATGGATGTAAAACGTCTTCCCTGGTCTGCTCAGAGTCCTGACCTAAACCCCATAGAACATTTGTAGGACGAGTTTGAGTGACGCCTACGGACCAGGGAATCACGTCTGAAATCTACAGTTGAGTTGGCGGCATTCTTGCAGCAGGAATGGAAGCAAATAAAAATTGTTGTGTATCAAAACTTTGTTGGTGGCCCAGAAGGGTTCCTAGTGCAATTGCAGCACGTGGAGGACCGTCCCCCTATTAAAGCACGTATTATTTCAATTATACCATCACATATTGTTGTCTGGTACATTATTTTAGGGTAGTGTATTATAATGATAGTTAGTTAAATTATTAATTATTATACCTCTTAGTCTTGAAATAATGCCGCTTAGCGAAAGATAGTTTACTTACAATTCGCAATACTAAGATCACAATATTTGCAATCAAGCACTTTTAAATAAAAGATTTACTCTTGAAACATGTGTGAGAGAAAAAAAAAATATATATATATATATATATATATATATATATATATATATATATATATTAAAACGTTTTAAGAATGAATGTACAATATTGTAAGTGGTTTAATATTAATAAAGTTGGTTGTTATATTGGTTTCTCCATATGAAGAGAGATCAAGAGAACTAGAGAGACAGCTACATAGAGCGATAGAGAGAGAGAGAGGCAAAACAAAGATATATTTTATTTTAAAGATGAAGTTATAGTATTTTAAATGTTTTGATATTGATAACATGTGTTATAATTTTGTTTCCGTGAGATAGAGAGCTAGAGAGAGGAGAAGAGCCATATAGAGATAAAGAGATCTAGAGAGAGGAGAGACATAAAGAGATAAAAAAAGAGTTAGAGATGAGAAAAAGATCCAGAGAGAGATCAAGAGTTCTAGAGAAAGGAGAAAACAACCCCAGAGAAATAGTTATCTTGATAGAGGGGAAAAGAGTCATAGAGGGATAAAGAGAGCTAGAGAGAGGAAATAAAGCCATAGAGAGAAAAAGAGAGTTAAAGAGAGAAAAGAAAGTTAGATAGAGATAAAGAATACTAGAGAGATATGAAGAGATCTAGAGAGATAAAGAGAGCTAGAGATAAAAGAGAGCTAAAGAGAGATAAAGAGAGCTAGAGATAAAAGAGAGCTAAAGAGAGATCAAGAGAGCTAGAGATAAAAGAGAGCTAACGAGAGATCAAGAGAGCTAGAGACAGATAAAGAGAGCAATAGAGAGAAATAAAGAGAGCTTAAGAGAGACAAAAAAAGGAGAGAAAAACATATATTTTGTGTTTTATGGATGAAAATGCAGCATTGTAAATATTTTAATATCAATAATGTGTGCTGTAATTTTTATTTTCCCTGAGAGAGATAGGAAGAATGAGAGATAGACATTGATAAATAGCCAAAGTCAGAGAGTAAAACAGAGATATCTTGTTTTAAGGATACATATGCAGAATTGCAAACATTTTTATTTAATATATTGTGCTGTAATTTCGGTTTCCAGTGATATAGTTAGAGAGAATGAAAGAGAGACAGAGGTATAGAGACCATTAGTGAGAGGCAGAGAGAAAAACATAGATATCTTGTTTGAAGTATAGAAACACAAAATTGTAAATATGTAATATTAATAGTGTGCCCTAACTTCAGCATCCACCAAAATATATTGATACAGATACCTAGAGAGAGAGAGTAAGAAAGCTGGAGAAAGAAGAAGAGAACCATAGAGAGAGAAAGAGGAAGAGAACCATAGAGAGAGAAAGAGGAAGAGAACCATAGAGAGAGAAAGAGGAAGAGAACCATAGGGAGAAAGAAAGGGAAATATAGATATATTGCGTTTTAAGGTTAAAGAGATTGATATAAAGAGATGAAACGTGATATGGAGAGAGAGAATCCTAGCACCCACGGTACAGCATTAGAGGAATAGAGAGTAAGAGAGAGTGAGAAAGAGGGAAAAAGCTACAAAGTGGAGAAAGAGAGAGAAAAGCTTATGTTGCGAAACAATAATTGTTTTCAAAGCACTCCAGTTTAAAAATAGTTCACGCCAACCCTAAAAGGACAGGCTAAAGCGAAGAGCTCCAGAAGCCAAAGCAAAACACAAAAACCAAAAGCGAACGAAAATGAGCATTCTTCAAATATTAAAAACCGAAAGTAATGAAACGCCATCAGAATTTAAAACTCAGCATTTTTACAGAAAAGAAGTGGAAAAAGCTCAGCGAAAATTGAAACTCCAGCCATCAAATTCTGGTGTTTTTAAAGCAACAATAGATACCCGTTCCCAATGAAAAAGAAATGGCTCAAAAGAAAGAAATCAATTTATAGCATCGAGTACTTTGTAATGGAAGTTTCATACTGCTTTTATTCCGCGAGTTTCGCTATGGATCAACCAACGCTGGAGCTCCGAGGCCGGCCATTGTGTCTCTTTAGAAAAAGCTGACTTCCGTTCTGATCGAATTTCTATATAAAAATAGAAAGATCGTGAAGTGTTCTCTCCAAAGTCGAATCTTAGTTAAGAGAAGACATCTCAACTTCGGGAATATCTTTTTTTCTTCTTTTACCTTTGTACTTCCGGATGAAATTTTGATTCAACGGAAATGTTCCACGGCCATTGCGAAGTTACTTTAATGTCTGGGACTGAATTTGGAGGTGGGCGATAGGAACTGCGGATACAAATGATTTGAAATGTGTTTCTTAATAGCTTTTACGCTTATTCGGTATTTTATATTTTCTTCTTGAGGCTATGCGGCTTAGTGTAGAAGGCTGTAATTTATTTTATTGCTAGTACCCCAGCTCATTTTCTAAACCACATTGCGGTTTCATCGAATAGTTTAGTAAAACTGACCGGATCTTGGTGGATGGACCTTATAATTTGGAAAACTGATACGAAAAAATAGGAAGATGTTGGAAAAACTAATAGGAATGCTAGTTTTTATATTAGCTCAAGCCAAGTCTCGCTCTTAATTTTTCAACAATGCAACTTCACATTTTGACTGAAATGAAGTACATGAAGCGCTTTCCATTTTAATTAAATTACCTAGCGTAAGTGTTGAAGGGTTGTTCTTCTTTTAATCTTGCAACATTGCAATTTCAAATTTTGACCGAAATGGAGTAGAGGAGGCGTGTTTCACTTTATTTAAATTACCTTGCGTAAGTGTTGAAGTATTTTTCTGCTCTCAGCAACGTTGCAACTTCAAATTTCGACTGAAATGGAGTACATGAAGCGCGTTCCACTTTATTTAAATACCTTGTGTAAGTGTTCAAAAATTTTTCCTTTCTTACTATTGCAACATCAAATTTTGACTTAAATGGAGTAGAGGAAGCGCGTACCACTTTATTTAAATTACCTAGCGTAAGTGTTGAAGGGTTGTTCCTCTTTTAATCTTGCAATATTACAATTTCTAATTTTGACCGAAATGGAGTAGAGGAGGCGTGTTTCACTTTATTTAAATTACCTTGCGTAAGTGTTGAAGTATTTTTCTGCTCTCAGCAACGTTGCAACTTCAAATTTCGACTGAAATGGAGTACATGAAGCGCGTTCCACTTTATTTAAAATACCTTGTGTAAGTGTTGAAAGATTGTTCCTTTTTTAATCTTGCAATATTACAATTTCAAATTTTGACCGAAATGGAGTAGAGGAGGCGTGTTTCACTTTATTTAAATTACCTTGTGTAAGTGTTGAAGTATTTTTCTGCTTTTAGTAACGTTGCAACTTCAAATTTCGACTGAAATGGAGTACATGAAGCGCGTTCCACTTTATTTAAAATACCTTGTGTAAGTGTTGAAGGATTGTTCCTTTTTTAATCTTGCAATATTACAATTTCAAATTTTGACCGAAATGGAGTAGAGGAGGCGTGTTTCACTTTATTTAAATTACCTTGTGTAAGTGTTGAAGTATTTTTCTGCTTTTATCAACGTTGCAACTTCAAATTTCGACTGAAATGGAGTGCATGAAACGCGTTCCACTTTATTTAAACTACATTGTGTGAGTGTTAAAGATATTTTCCTTTCTTATTATTGCAACATCAAATTTTGACTTAAATGAAATACAGGAAGCGCGTTCCACTTTATTTGAATTACTTTCGGTAAGTTTTGAAGGGGTTTTTTGCTTTTAGCAACATTTCAACTTCAAATTGTGACTGAAATGGAGAAGAGGTAGTGTGTTCCACTTTAATTAAATTACCTTGCGTAAGTGTTGAAGGGTGTTTCCTCTGTCAATATTGCAACTTCAAATTTTGACTTAAATGGAGTACAGAAAGCGAGTCCCACTTTAATTAAATTACCTTACGTAAGTGTTGAAGGGTTTTGTATTAAATAATTAATTTAATTAATGCGAAAAAATAAAAGCAGTATTAGTTATTCAGAGAACTTTCGTGACTAATATGCTGCTTGGAGCAGATGTATGCTTGAACCCAATATATAATCTGAAGATGACTCCGGTGGGCCAGGGTTAGATAGTGATGACTCTTTTATCACACAAAAAATGAACCCCTTTTTTTTCTGATCATAATTCCACTCTTTTTGACGATAAGTTTTTTTTAATGCTTCCCCAAAAAGTCATTTGCGGTTACGGAAATTACACCTATTTTTCAGAAGTAAATCAAACAAGAGAGCTGGTAAGTAGGGTAGATGAGGGCAAGTTTGGAATGAATCTTCAGTTTTCTCTGCCCTTTATTCGTATCAATGTTAAGTTCGTCATGAGTTCAGTTTTAATCTGGATTGCAATTTTTTTATATTCTAGAAATATTTTGCTTCTGAGAAAAACTTTGTTCTGTGTATTAGTAGCAAAACTACTTGTTAAATACTTGCAACTTTAAGCCGTAGATTCCAGTGCATTTATCCTACATGCAGCAAAAAATGCTAGTAGAGTGACAAATAAATCCAAGCTTAAATGGTATAAGATTGCTAAGATCATTACTCTTTGAGGGCTTCGATATTTTTTACCATTTAATAGTCACTTGCTATTACTAACAACTGCCATCTTCAATATTGTTACCACCTGAAGTTATAACAAAAATCACAAATGCGACTATTGCAGGATATCCCCGTAATGGTCGCGTTTGTGATAATTTCAGGAAATAATATTGAAAATGTCAGTTGTTATGAATAGTAAACGACTATTGAAGGGGTGTAAACAGAGGATGCAACGCAAAAAGTTGTTATTGTTGATTTCTCGTGGATGCATATCTGTGTCATGTCGGTTATAATATACATATTTGCACTACACCATTATAATAATATTCTACAGACACTGTTTACTTTCACATTCCAAGTCATATTTATTATATTCCCCAAATAAAACTGGATTTACTTATCATAAGTAAAGTCTTGCAAGACAAGAGGTCACCTTTCCATCAACGCAATGAATCCGATCATCTTGCTTTCAAACTACTGAATATTTCGCAATAGCCCACTGTGTTTCTCCAGTGCGGCGTTGATTATTTGCCTGTCTACCTCAATAGGAACTGCTTTTTCACTTACATTCTAAATTATACCATTATATTTTCCAATATTTTTTTTTCTAATGGCGGGCACATTTGACCGAAGTCATTGGCCACTGCAAGGCCGGAAATGATGGCCACTTGTGAAGGAGCACCCAGTGGGAGGACCATCATTGCTCCTAACAATTACTTCGTAATTTTGCACCATGTTCAGATGACGAAGTAACACCTGAGCTGGTATACGCTTACAAACATCCATGCCCGAACCCGGATTCGAACCGGGGACCTTCCGATCTAGAGGCTAACACCTTAACCACTATACCGGTTGGTCGGCTATTTTCCAATAATAACAGCCGTTGTACGTGTATAAGTTTTAATACCATCATGTTATGGTCACAATAGGAACATTTACTACACCTTTATTATAATATTAAACAGACACTGATTTTCGTTACATTCTAAAGCATACTATTACATTCCCCAATGAAAACTGGCTTATCTTATGATAAGAAAGTCCAGGAAAACGAGAGTTCACCGTTCTATCAATGCAATGGATAACTATCCTATTATCTAGCTTTCAACCTGCTGAATCTACCACAGTAGCCCTTTGTATTTCTCCAATGCGATATTAATTTACTGCATGCCTACCTTAATAGACACTACGCTTTTTCACTTACATTCTAAATTATACCATTATATTTTCCAATCATAACAGCCGTTGTACATCTAAAAGTTTTAATATCATCATGTTATGGTTATAATAGGAACATTTACAATATATCTTTATAATAATATTAAACACACTGATTTTCGTTACAGTCTAAAGCATACCATTACATTCCCCATTGGAACCTAGCTTTACTTATTATAAGAAAGTCCTGAAAAAAACGAGAGATCACCATTTTCTTAACGAAACGGATAACCATTCCATCATCTTGTTTCAACTTGCTGAATCTTCCACAATAGCCCTTTCTATTTCTCCAATGCAATGTTAATTAACTGCTTGCCTACCTTAATAAACACTGCTTCTTCATGCCTACCTTAATAAACACGGCTTTTCCATTTACATTCTAAATTATGTTATATTTTCCAATCATAACAGCCGTTGTACATTTAAAAGTTTTAATACCATCATGGTCTGATTATAATAGACATATTTTCTACACCATTATAATAACATCCAACATACACTGATTTTCGCTACATTCTAAAGCATACCACTACATTCCCAATTAAAACTGACTTTACTTATGATAAGAACGTCCTACAAAACGAGAGGTCACTCTTCCATCAACGCAATGGATAACTACCGTATTCCCTAGCTTTTATAACCTCCATATTTCTGAATCTACTAATGAAAACTTTTTCATACACGACATCGCAAGCATCCGCGAACAGCTTTATGGCCAACCTTTTCAAACATAACCGGGAATCCATACAGAGTGCATATCGCAGTTATGTAAATCAATTTACCCCGGTACCACGCTCCAGGGCTGTACCACCAACCCATAAACCAGAACGCTTGTATAATTTAGTGTGGACATCATCGTAATACCGGAATGGCTGGCGACGATAATTTAAGATTTCATTCAGAGGAATGTAGTACCCTATGGCGAACTCCGATAGACTTTCCCTCCAACCGGGCAATTCTACCCGATTCGTAATTGCCAACAATCTGGGGCAGAAAAAACCCTCGGAATGGGTCGTAAAAAAGCCGGGCTTTTTATCAGACCCGGTTCCGTCCCTGAGGATTAAAGACGCCGTTTTGATCAGAAGCCCCCCTGCCCACAATTCAAGTTTAATTCGTTATTCCCTGGGAGAACACGTGTTACTTTTTTACGAGCCCCTTTTCAATTCGGGGTGGATGGGTTTTCTTTGGAGAATGGGTTTTTAAAGACGGGCAGGGTTCCTCTTCTTCATTGGTGACCGAGGTGGGTTTTTTTCTCCACTGCTGTACTTGTAGCTGCTAGTGGAAAAATAATGTTTGAAGACTTTGGTCAAAATAGTTCTTAACGGCTCTCTCTGCGGATCGGCTTCACTACTAAATACAGCAATACTACATGCAGAACTAATACATGTTATACTACTGCATGATGAGCGAGTTTAACAAGACGTGTGAAAGACGGTACTACTTCATCTACCAAAACAATAACTCATGATGGATATGGCTAACACTGCTGTTTATACTATAATCAAAGTCTAAAAGTGGCTGAGGTCACCCCACAAATACTAGCCCTACAGAAAGTAGAGATAGATATTGAACTTAACATCACATTGGAGAAACAGAGCGGATTATTGGCGATCATCTGGAATTATTTCGAAAGGGAAAGATACGTAAGCAACACCAACCACGGTCAGAAAGTTTCACCTGAGCTGGGACCCATGCTCTCCAAAATTCTACACCATACCCATCTTGAGGACATTTGATATCACGACGGACTTAGCGTGCACCAGCCCCATTTATACACGTCTAAGTATAGTTATACCGTGTATCTGAACTCGTAAACCTCCAGTTGCTAATCCGTAGCTCTTTCAACAAGGCTGACTCGGCGTGGGTAGCTAGTTGAACTGATAATCATGATGGTTGTTTAGATGCGGTATTTCACTATTAGCAAAAGTAACCAGATCTTTATAAACGAGCTATCTGGTCATTACCAAAATTGACCAGATCTTGTTGGTCGAGTAATCTGGTCGAAGCCACTTTGTAGGTTAAAGTTGCTCTAGAGCAACGTAGCAGGCTAAAAGCATGGGGTACTGTAATTATCATTGCGTTAATGGATTTGGTGACCCCTCATTTTGCAAGACTTTACTTATGATATGTTAAGTCAGGTTTCATTGGGTATGTGTTCAAATGTAAAGAAATAATGTTATAACCCTTCCCAAGATGTATAAATATATCTAATATAACTTCTAATTTGTAGAAGCGATTACGTGCTAATACTCAAAATTAACATATTAATTACAATTAAATATTTTTCTATTTGAAATTATAATGATATTTTAACAAATAGTAATTAGAGTAAATATTCGTACAGCTTGGTGATTCGTGCTCTATTTACTGTCCAATGCTTAACATTCGAGGAACAGTGTTATAAATATGATATCCAATAAAAAACGAAAAGTACTATACATCAATGAATCTAGGTAACCTGATCAGTAAATTGTCTATATATATAATGGTATTTTGTGACTCACAAACAAGTTCTAAAATAGCAGATACCTTTGTATGAAATAAATGTATTGTTAATGTATTTTAAATTAGCTTTGATTTCTATCTTCAAATGCCAATCATCTTCAGTAAGTGGAAAGGAAAATGGACACATTAGGCGTTGTTTTCTTTAAAACATCAGTCATCATAATATACATTTATCCAAATAATGTCAGGAGGACTTTATTACATCTTATTGCACTGTCAATTCCTATGATTATCCTTAGTTGCATAGACGATCATATCGAATTTTCAATACGTAATATTCTGACGAATAACTGTATAGCGTGACCGATGGCGATTTATATTATCATGATCATGAATCTATCTACATCTTTATTATTCCCAGAAATGACTGATAATAATCGGCATCGTGTGTATGTGCTTAGCGATGAATCTAAAAATACTTGAAAGATATGGTAATAACTGTTTGCGGAATGTTCCTGGAAGAACCGAACTATATCCAATAATGTCTCTTTATACCTCAGAGAGGGCAATAATTAGGGATAAATTATTTGCTGTGCAGAATGTATTTGGACAGGGCGTTTTTTCGAACAAAGATTTAGTAATTTCAAGATTCACAGATGTGTAACATCTGCTCTATTTTTGACGTGAATACGTCTTTAAAATCGGAACAATAATGAGGATCTGCAAGAAAAGTCAAGGAATTTGCTTTTTAAAAAATCTCCCTGAATAATTAGGGATAAATGATTTGCTATGCAGAATGTATTTGTATAGGGCGTTTTTTCAAACAAAGATTTAATATTTTCAAGATTCACAGATGCGTAACATCTGCTCTATTTCTGACGTGAATACGTCTTTAAAATCGGAACAATAGTGAGTACAAGCAAGAAAGGTCAAGGAACTTTCTTTTTAAAACATCGCCCCCTGAATAATTAGGGTAATAACAATGGATAAATAATTTGCTGGGCAGAACGTATTCGTACAGGGTGTATTTCGAACACAGTGATTTTAATTTTTTAAGATTCACATATGCGTAACATCTGCTCTAGGTTTGACGTGAATACGTCTTTGAAATAGGAACAATAATGAGGACCTGCAAGAAAAGTCAAGGTACCTACATGTTTTTTAATAAGTATCGTACTGAATAATTAGGGATAAATGATTTGCTGTACAGAAAATATTCATACAGAGCGTATTTCAAACAGAGATAAAATAATTTCAAGATTCTTAGATGTGTAACATATGTTCTAATGAGGAACTGCAAGAAATGGCAAGGTACATGTTTTTTAATAAGCATCGCCCTGAATAACCAGGGTAATATTAGGGATAAATGATTTGCTGTGCAGAACGTAACTTCAAGATTCATAGATATGGGGCTATCTATTTTCTACGTAAAAAATTGGTTGGGACGAAAAAATTCAAAAATTTATTTTCATGTCGTAATATTGCGAATTTGGGAGACAAAAAAGGGGTAAAAAAATTAATAAAAGCGGTTTATATATCTGCGCATGTGCTCTAAGATTTGCCAAAATTTGGAAAAATTCTAATTTTTACGATAATTTTCAACATTTTAAAATTAGCCTCTTCCCTAATGTAATAGCTCAAATTCTTCTGTATTAGAACCACAGAAAATAATGTTTAAATATCATTTAAATCGATCAACACCTTCGGGTCGAGCATTTAAGTTAAAGTTAATGAAATTTTGCAAAAAAATTTACAAATAAAGGTAGATCACAGTTTAAGGGGAAAAAATACTAACAACTTACATGTTCTTTTTTAGTTTTCTTTATTGAATACAAGTTTAAATGTTTAAAAACAAGCTATTTTCGAATCACTGGACGGTTTTCGCAGGCACTTAGTTTTCACCGATTGTAGCCCTCTGAAAGATAATTATAATCACCGTAAATTTACTGTCTAGGTGTTGAAACAGATGCTGGAATAGGAGTTCATAGAAATGGAGAAGGCAAACTGCCCATTGTAACGGTTTTCCCAGACGTATTTCGATTCAGCGAATCAGACTGTTTCTCCAACCTGTATTAACAGCAGTGTCATCACATCTTATGACAACTAATTTTTCAATAGAAATACCACGACCAGACAGATAAGAAATAATAGAAGTGACAATATATTAAGAACTTCCAGAAGTTGGAGTAACATGGCCGATGTAGACTGAACCAGGTTCTTGAATTAACGAGTAATGCTCTTCCTTTTTTACTCTACTAAACCTTTTCGAAAGAGCTAGATCTGCCACAATCCTTCCTCCCATCGAAATAGAGACCTTGTCGTGAAAATTCGTCAGATGTACTACTCAATTCTGCCCTAACATTTGGTTTTTCTTTTCTTATTTTGTGTTTGTATATAAGATGGAAGACGTCAGAATCGGTAATTAATCCAGCGTCGAGCAAAACACTTGGTGCAATTGCAGCAGTAGCGCGATCAGAAACTCCATAACGATCGCTCAATAAAGCAGTAGATTTTAGCTGAATTCTTATCTACCAATTATTGGAGGAATTTTTTTTTTTTGGCATTTTAAAATCTGGGTTGGTATCGCCATCATTACTATAAGTAAGTTGTTAGTTGTTGTAAGTTAGTATTTTATCCCCTTGAACTGTGATCTATTTTTATTTGTAAATTGTTTTCAAAAATTCATGTATTTTAAAGGCAATGAGCGACCGGAAGATGTCGATGGATTTAAATAATATTTAATCATTATTTTCTATGGTTCTTATACATAATAATTTGAGCTATTACATTTGGGAAGAGTCTAATTATAAAATGTTAGAAACTATCGTAAAAATGTGAACTTTTCCGCGGTAAAACGACTTGAAAACAAATTTTTTGAATTTTTTCGGCTCACCCAATTTTTGCGATAAAATTACAGATACTATATATCTGTGAAACTTGAAATTATTAAATCTCTGTTCGCGAAATATACGCCCTGTATAAATACGTTCTAATATGACCCTAATTATTCAGCACGATGCTTATTAGAAAACACGTACTTTGACCTTTCTTGTATGTCCACATTATTGTTCCGATTTTAAAGGCTTTTTCAGGTCAAAAATAGAGCAGATGTTACACATCTGTGAATCTTGAAATTTTTTCTTCCCACCCTAGTGATTGATAAGCGACGGTTCGGATAAAACCCAGGGAGTAAGATCTGAAGACAACACCACCGGTCTCGTGGTTTAGGTGTTAGCCTCTAGATCGGAAGGTTAGAGGTTCGAATTCTGGTCAGTGCATGGATGTTTGTAAAATATGGTGTCGAGGTGGCTGGTGCACCTTAAAACTATCGAGGCCGAATTTCCTCATGCTGGGTTGGTGTGGATGTTTGTAGAGTGGTTTGCCAGCTCAGGTGTTGCTTCTTCATCTGACCATGGTTCAAAATTACGTGGTGTTGTCCTAGATTCTCTCTCTTGGGGGATTGATCCCGGACTGTCACCAAGAACCCGTTGTGTTGCTCTGGTACGACGTTAATTAAAAAATTACCATTCCACATTGTTGCAAATTTCCCGTTATGTTTCTCTAGTGCAGCGTTAAGTAACTACCTATTAGAAATATTTTCGTAATCTGGGCGTTCTGTTACCTACGTGGAACTATGGCATTTTTAGATTACTAGTCCAAGTGGTTTTGACCAGATGTATTGTTCCTTATATACCTTGGATGCCCAGCTGGATGCGCAACAGACTTGGAACCAGAGGGTATCGAGAATGAATCTAAGACCGTCGTGTACAAAGAGGGCTGGTGCACGTAAAATCTGTCATTGCCTCAAATTACCTGAAGTTGGCGTGGTGTGGAAATTTGCAGAGAAGGATGCCAGCTCGGCTGTGACCTCGGTATCTGACCAGGAGTTACTTAATGTTGCTCTAGGATTGCCTTCGGGTTTGATCAAGGACCGTCACCAATTGTCCGTTGTGTTGCTTCTGAGCGTTGATAATTTATTTAAAACTACCAAATTCCAACGAAAATGCCTCGTAATTTAGATGCAAATCGGAACGTAAGTCTTTTATAGCCTAAAGTATCCACACGTCGGCATAGTGTGGAAGTTTAGAGAGTAAGGTGCCAGCTCAGGTGCTACCTTTTAATCTGACCGTGGTTTAATATTACATGCAAATTGGTTCTTTCCCTTTGATATTTGCCGACCAACGGGTACAGTGGTTAAGGTGTTAGCCTCTAGATCGGAATGTTCCTGCTTCGAATTCGGGTCCGGGCATGGATGTTTGTAAGCGTATGGTGTAGAGGCGGATGGTGCACCTTAAATCTGTCATGGTCGAAAGTCCTCACGTTGGATTGGTGTAGTAGTTTGGAGAGTGGGGTGCCAGCTCAGGAGTCGCTTCATCACCTGACCGTGGCTCAAAATTACCAGGTGTTGTCTTCTGATCTTTCTCTGAACGGATTGATCCCGGACCAGCGTCAATAGCACGTTGTTTTGCTTTAGTACGACGCAAATTACCCTTTTGTATTCATGCCGGACGTTTACCGATAGACCATTGTTTTGCTTCAGAGCGACGTTAATTAATGGTAATGGTAATAGTAATTTTGGTTAACGTCGTACTAGAGCAACACAAAGGGCTATTGACGACGGTCCTGGATCAGTCCCTGAAGGGAAAGGTCCGAGGACAAAACGTCGTAATTTTGAACCACGGTCATGGGACGAAGTAACACCTGAGCTGGCACCCCACTCTCCAAACTTCCACGCCAACTTTCGGCCACGACAGATTTAAGGTGCACTAGCCGCCTCTACACCATACGCTTACAAACATCCATGCCCGGACCCGGATTCGAACCAGGAACCTTCCGATCTAGAGGCTAACACCATAACCACTGTACAGGTTGCTCGGTCCGCGACGTTAATTAAAAAATACCGAAATAAATACCTCGTTACTTCGAACCATGTAAAAAAATTTCAGACAATCCCGTGCACTGACTTTTGACATTTCTAATTCAAACTTTCCGTCCCAAAAGGAATCTTTTTATTGCACTTTTCTTATCAAGAGTGAAAGAAGAGGAAAACGACCATTCTTCTACAAGCAACTTTAATTAAAACATAAAAACTTTTCTCATCTAATATCACAACTTAATCGTCCGGCCCCTTCATTTCGTAGCGAAATCTGCTCTTTCAACACCGCACGGTTTCGCACATAGTTCCAAAACAGCTGCGTTTTATCACTTTTCTACCCGAAATATTTTCCAACGCGCGGCACTGCCGGATCGTAACGAGTCCGGCCCTGAGATTTCGGACTGATAAAAGCGTCTTAAGTGCCGGCGAGGTTCTTCTTGGGACAACAGAGATTTCACAAAAATAATTCGGCGAACGTGCTCATGTGACTTTTTACGCTTCGCGTTTTTTTTCCCGTCGTCTCCTTAAACGCTGCGAAAATAACGATTAGTATGTGCTTCAAAAAAGTAGCGCGTGTTTATTATGGGTTAGCGATAGAAGACTTTTTTTTTCCGCGGCGAATCGGTCTTTATTTTAGGCAAAGTAAATGTTGTTTTTAAGAAAAAAGTTGTTGCAAAAATGATTTTCGCAGGCGTTGGAAATCTTGTTAGCTTATAAGATTTGGTTTTTGCTTTTTTTGTAGGTAAAATATTGTTTTTGACTTGGGAAAGACGAAACATTTTTTTTCAATTTAGCTAGCAGTTAATTAACATCGCACTGGAGCTACACAGCGGGCTGTTGGCGACATATCCGGGATTGAACCCGAAGAGAAAGATCCGGATACCTCTAACTTTGAATCGTGGTCAGACGACAAGATCACTACCTGAGTTGGCACACCTCTCTCCAAACTCACACACCAAGCCAACATTAGGGTATATGTGAGACCAAGCTCCATCCCCTACCTTTGCTTAAACGGCGGTCTTTGATTATACTGAGTATCAAACTCGCATGTCCCTACAGTTCCTAATACGTTGATCTTCTCACCGTGGCCAAAATAATAGTCAAATATTGGATAATAACAATTTTATACCATTTATTGCTTCAGAGGTTGAAATTTATTTAAAATATACTAAAAGATGATGTTTACTCACCCTTTTTCTTGAATCTTCACCCTCTTGGACAAAAAATATCAATTTCGATATGGCCTTTGTTTTATCTCCGTCTGCTTCCTATTCATTCTTCTTTTCCTGAAACGTCTATGCATTAACACAATGAAACTAACCCCAAATAAAGACACGTCCTATGAATTTCGCTAATTTTAATTGCGATAATTAATTAATTAAATATATTTGCATCAAACACAAATAATTGGTAATTTTTTAGTTAACGTCGTACTAGAGCAACACAACGGGCTATTGACGACGGTCCGGGATCAGTCCCTTAAGGGAAAGATTCGAGGACAACACCTCGTAATGTTGAACCACGGTCAGATGACGAAGCAGCACCTGAGCTGGCACCCCACTCTCCAAACTTCCACGCCAACCCAACGTGAGGACTACAAACGCAAATATAAATGGAGCATTTTAGCTTAACCTAATAGGGGGGGGGGGGTTAAAATCACAGTTACCACTGTTTTTTCTACGTTCACATGCGTGGAAGGTGTTGATGAGGTCATGGAGAATCTGGCCCCTATGGGGTCTCAATCTCTAAATATGACAGTTAACACTTGATAAATGGGCCTGCCTTGGTATATGGGAAAGTATAAAATAACTGAATAAAATAAATCTATGTATTAACAGTTGTTTTTTTTGTAGTAGTGGAATTTCTCTCACTAGGTTAAGTCCAGCCCTAATTAAAATTATTTGATCGAAATCTTAAAAACTGCTTCAATATGGATGAACACTTGAGAGAGCTCCAAAGTGCTGATTTAGAGCGTTGAAATGAATTAGATCTTCTCAATGGCTGTACGAATTTAAATAGAGGTTTACCACTGACCACAAGACAAATGGAAGGATGTTGAACTGTGGGAGTTGCAAAATTTCACGATCCTCATAAACACGATCGCATGTGGTACACCATCCATTGGTGTTTAGGTTTAGTGAAAGCATTCGAAACCAATCTCCGGTGAAAGTTGGTTCATGGAAAAAGTTAACTTAAGCCAGACTGCATTAGTTTCAGCCTAACGGTTTCTTTTCGAAGCTGTTTATTTCGATAGATGTTTGACAGCAGGAAAAGGAAACATAAATCTCACAGTGAGGGGACAAGTAACCGTCTGTGCCAGTTCTGGTGGGATTAAATCCCACCATGTTTCTTAACATTGCACCGAAAAGGGCAGTAGGATAGAAGTGGCCAATTTGCGGTATACGACCAGAAGTAAGGGGTGTGAAATAGAAGATGCTCGTTTCAATACAATATTGTACATTAAATCTATTCATATCTAATACCATTCTAGAGCCGCGGTAGCTCAGTCAGTAGAGCGTCGGGCTCGCATCAGAAGGGTTGTGGGTTCTGTCCTCGGCGGAGCCTGCAATTCTGATGATTGCGAGATCGGCGCTTAGACCTGGCTAAAGACCGTCGTGTTCACTAATGGTGACTGGGGCACGTTAAATAGGTCGTGGTCACAAAGTCCTCCATGTTCCCATGCCAAATCAATTCCTCTGGGGGTACCTGATCAGGGGGTTATCGGCCTCTGATTGGGATCTAAATTACGATATGTGTGAGTGAATGGATGTATGAAAGGGACCTTACTGTAAAACGGAAGTGTCATGTATGTCGAGCTAAGTCGGACTTCCTCCCAATGGGACTCAATAACATGGAAGGCGCACCGCCTCTTGCCTACACTGGCGCGCCGCCTTGCCTACACTGGCACTCCTCCGGCCTGCCAGTGTAGGCATAAGAAACAACAACAACATTAAATCTGTCATGGCTTCAAATGCCCTTACGTTGGGGTCGCGTGGAAGTTTGGAAAGTGGTGTGTTAGCTTAGGTGTGACCTCAGTTCAAAATTATATGGTATTGTACTCAGCTATATTCCTTTGGGGCTTGATCCCGGACTTTCGCAACTACCCCATTGTGTTGTTTCAGTGTGACGGTAATTAAATACCTACTAAATTCCAATACAACTTCGATTATACGAATTAATGTGTACCAAGCGTGCCTCGAAAAACCAGAAACACGGATAATACGGATGTAGTAACACAAAACTGTTTATGAGCAATGCAGAAATGTATTACTATACAACATGTTACTGCTTCTGCAACTGAAATAGTGATTGAACAAGGTAATCTACGCATGGATTTATGTTGCAGTATGACTTTATAGCGATGATATTACAATAAATGTGGGCCTAAGTTACGTAGGGGTGACCGGGGTTTGTTGGCATAATGGGTAAGTTGGCATTCATCATGTATTTTTTACCATAGTTATTTCAGAGTGGGGGTCTCACCATTATTTAACTTTTTGTCTATGATACATCATCTACTCTAGTTTCAGAGCGATAGAAGCTTCCAGAAAGAGAAAAAAAACGGATTTGTGAGGGTTTCAAATAAATTTTTTTTTCTACTTGAAGTTTTTGTTTTATGAAGCCCTAGAATATGTTGAAGCGGTTTTAATGGTTGTGTTGGATAGAGTTACCAATAAAACAATTGTTTCATAAACTCGAATAAAATTGACTGTAAAACATATGTGGAAGAGTGAGATAGTCATCGTGTCTCAAAAGGAATGGTCGGGAGATATGAGATTTAAGTCGTGCGGCATGTTGGCATAGGAAAGATGTGGACATAGACAGTGATGAGGTCTAAATATCCACAATGGTGAAAAGACACAAACTTTGGAGATAGCCAGAAGTCGTGGACACAATCTGGTATAACCACAACGAAATTTTACGGGAATTAAAGCCACCAATTCAAGTGGACGATCGCAATACTTTTAAGGTGGGCATGAAGCGTTAAAATTTCGTTATTCTTTTTTTGTCTTAATTTTCCTTATTTTGTACTAAAATATACGTTTTCAAGTGATAAACTAGCATTACTGCTTAGATCCGATCATAATGATGTGCTACGCCAACTTATCCCAGGCATTATGCGAACATAACCCATAGCAGAGGTAAGTTGTCCGAGTTTGAACACTTTCGTAAACAATATTTAACGATAAACTATACTATTTTAGTGATGCTTTCTTCATTAATTTGTATCCAAAGAGTTCCACTATCATCAGCATTAGTTATATTGGCTCACAATATTACGGAAAAAAAAGAAAAATCAAAAACTATGCCAACAAGCTACTTTCTCCCCCAACTTTTAATCGTCCTGGTAGTTGTCTTTACAAGGAATCGTGTCATGGTCAAACCATTAGATCTTGATGGACGATATATCTCGTCATTAGAAGAAAACTGGACAGATCGTAATAACGTCATCATAAAAAAAACAGATATTTTTATGAAGATATAACTTGTCCTCATCAAAGTTGGTCCTTATTTAATGTACGAGATATTTTTCAAAATCACTTGGAGGGTTAAATTATCTTGAAAAATTCCTTAACGGTCTTATATTGCGTACTACATTCTGCTTTATTAGGACCAAGTGCGTACACTGTTTATAGGAACTTTCTTTAAAGTAAAAAACATTATAACAAATCCGGCTTGGATAAAATGGACACTCGTTAAATGGAACTCGAATGATTCACGACTATTAATCGAAACTTTGCCTTGCAAAGCATCCACTTCGGTTACGAAACCTAGGAATTATCAATCCATATTCCAAAAGAGGAATTTTAGACCACAACCATTAACCGAACAACCACTTATTTGCTACAACAGTATCCAAAGTAACTATTTGTGACTTAACACTAGAGCAGAAACCTCATCTAAATCCATTTTTCAGAAGATGACTTTCGCTGCTCATAGCTGTTAATAGAAACTACTCTCAGTATATCTGTCACATCGAAATCCGAATCGACAGTTAACCCTTCTTTGCATGATTTTTTCTTTATTGGTGAAATAAATCAAGGTGATATAATTCATGTTCAAAATTAAAGGAAAATGGTTAGAAAAATCTTAGTATATATTTATAGTATACATTTAGCAAAAAACAATAGGATGGTATCATGTGGTATTTTTTAAATTAAACGCAAACTTTTTCAGAAATTGCTCTAAAAATAACAGAAACACATGTTACAAACCTTTCTTCCACTCATTTTCACTTTTTTAGCAATAGAAACTGAAATATAATAAAACAAAATTAAAAACGAAATCATACGTTTATTGCAACTACAACAAACAGCGGAATGACAACTTCAAGCTCGTTTTACTGATAGTGACACTTGATTATTTTTGACAGCTATGTTTTTTTCTTATGCAATGGACATTAAAAAGGTATCCAGACACGATCAACTTAAAGCGAACTTGTTCTTTTATATAATTTTTGGGCATTCAATGTTATGATGGAAATTTCCACCATTATGCAAAGAAGGGTTAATGCAACAAGACAAAGCAGAAATATCATAATCCATCTTCCAAAATATTCTTTATAGCCCACCAATTTTAAATGCCATTCCAGCCAGCCTATCTATCACTTGGAATCAGAAGCAACAGTTAATATAACCTACCACCCCCCCACTAGAAAAAACAACTCCCAATCAACCTTTCAAAATGGTCTTTATTGTCCACGACTATTAATAGGAACTCTACCTTGCATGTATCCCACTTCGAATACAAAAACCAGCAGTTTATAGCATGACACTTAGCAGGAACATCTATCAATCCATCTTCAAAAAGACGACTTTCACTTTTCGCAGCTTTTAATGGATACTCCACTTAGCTTATCCGTCACATCGGAATTCAAATCGGGAGTTTATGATCACAAGACAAAGCAGAAATATCACAATCCATCTTCCAAAATATTCTTTATAGCCCACCACTTTTAAATGCCATTCCAG
Organism: Metellina segmentata; assembly: GCA_947359465.1. NCBI lineage: Eukaryota > Metazoa > Arthropoda > Arachnida > Araneae > Tetragnathidae > Metellina > Metellina segmentata. Next base: position 42,921,392 of record OX375883.1, read on the forward strand.
CCAGCCTATCTATCACTTGGAATCAGAAGCAACAGTTAATATAACCTACCACCCCCCCCCCCACTAGAAAAAACAACTCCCAATCAACCTTTCAAAATGGTCTTTATTGTCCACGACTATTAATAGGAACTCTACCTTGCATGTATCCCACTTCGAATACAAAAACCAGCAGTTTATAGCATAAGACACTTAGCAGGAACATCTATCAATCCATCTTCAAAAAGACGACTTTCACTTTTCGCAGCTTTTAATGGATACTCCACTTAGCTTATCCGTCACATCAGAATTCAAATCGGGAGTTTATGATCACAAGACAAAGCAGAAATATCACAATCCATCTTCCACACGATAACTCACAGCTCAGCACTTATAATCGCAATTCCATCTAAACCATCTACCAATCTAGAATCAAAAGCAGCAGTTTATGGGACATACCACTCCCACCAAGCAGAAACATTTCCCGCTCCATCTTCCAAAAGATGACCTTCGCTTCCCACAACTTTTAATTGAAAACCCACTTTAAAATCCAGCCTATCTGCCACTTCGGAACCCAAACACAATACACGAGCATTCATCAATAATCACTAGTTAGTTCTTCGCCGTTGGCAACACGATCTTATCGCTTCCGCTACCGAGGGACCGGCAAATCGGGTTAGGGCTTTCTCCAAGACCGCTTGTTTATGTTAATTCGGCTTCCAAAACTTGGTCGGAATTAATTTCCATAGCGAGTTGTTTGTCGTTGCACCGGGTCCGTCCAAGAGGTTAGAGCTCTGTCGTCCTGATCCTGAGCATTCTACATCGCCCGAGGCAATTAAGCGAAAGGGATGCAACGTTAACTTGACCGTCATATCGGCCCCATAAAGAGGAATTGCTGTTGGTATCATTTATTTAATCTGTGATACGAAAATTGTGTATTTAGCATAAATAGAATCGACAGTTTTGAGCTGATAAGCAGATATGTGGTCTCATCGTTGAATGTGAATGCCATTTTGAGATAATAAGTGTATTACAGGAACTGTTAACGTTCTCTTTAAGAGAATTTGTAAACATGAATCGCTATAAAATATTTTATATAATTTTACTAAACACTTGTTCTATTATTTTACCAACAAAACCAATTTTAAAAGTATTCCTTTAGTCCTCTAAGTGGATTTGAGGATATATATCATCCATCATGGTATGACCAATTTGCTAATGGCGAGATGATTCGTCACCAAGATATTGTCAATTTGCTACGATGATGACATCCTAACATGGTCAGTCTTATTTTACTGATGAGATAGTTATCTCGTCCATCATAATCTGGTCAGTTTACTTCGAAAGTTGAGAAACATCGTTCATCAAAATATGGTAGTTTTGCAAACGAAATGTTACCTTGTTAGTACAACCACCTGGAGGAAAAATTGGGATCGTTTAAGCTTCATTGTTTTTTGTTTATATTCTATACATCAATTTGACGCTTATGCATGGAACTCTGCCACCAACAGATATTCTGAAACAACAGAACGATTCAGAGATTGCGCAAGACCGTTTTTCTTCCAACGTAAAGCGGCAGTGAAGAACACACACAATTTAAAAGTTAATATCAAAAGGATGGACGAAAATTGATTAAAAAAGGTAGGACGAGATCGAAGTAGGAACATTAGCAACACATCGATCCTCTAGCCTTTCAGTATATCTCTCAGCACAATGACTATCTGACTTCAGAGTTCGATATACATCTGCTCAAGTGGGGGATATCAATTCTTTATATTTATAACAAAGGGAACAGTAGGGGTTTTGCAGATGTGTTCGGTGGTGAAGATGTTTAAAGTATTTGGTCACAATTTGAAAAAAGTGTACTTCCTAAAAGTTCGAGTATCTCAAGTTGATACCATTCGTTCCTGCCTTCCGAATGGAGACGGCATGAATGTCCAGCCAAAAACCAGTGTGAATTCAGATCTTTCAACGATATTAGTTGTGTTATATGTGAAGGTAGAGACAAAAGTGACTCCGACACCTTGCTTGAGGTTTGCCAAAATTATAGGAATATATTTTTCAAAGATACTCGAATAGATTTACTTCAAGGCCTACAGACAGGTTAGCGGATGTTTATTTATTTTTTATCTAGTTTTGATGTTTTGTCCCTTTGTACTTGGGCTGAGAGTTTACACACACCAGTAAAAGAATTTTCTTCAATTGCTACACTGTTAAAATTAAATATAAATACAAATAAAAATGCTAGGATCTCGGATTTGTCTCTCAAGTGTACCATATACCATTTGTATAATAGGTAGAGACAGTTAAATATATGTCTTATTTCCAAGAAACTATTGAAGCTATGGACTACAAAATGCTACAAGATATGAAATAATTAATATCAGTCACTCATATGTGCCATGATACAACAAAGAACAATAGTAGCTACAAAAGATTCCAGCACACTGTGGAATCTGTAGAAATGAGCAAGAGGATATCCCTGGTATATATCCCAGGAAACATTTCTGCAAAGTTTTTCCGATTTTGAAGTATTAGGGTATATATACCCCCTTTGCAAAGTAATCAAGGAATCCGCTTGCTCAATATTATAGACTCAACATTGTGCTGGGATCAACTGTAGAGTTGCTGTTGTGCTTTGTAGTATCAGAGTATGTATGAGTGAATGCCATTAATTATATCATGTCTTTGTAACATTTTGCAGAGCCTATCACTTCAATAGTTATCGGCAATGAGTCATATGTTTAATTTCTTCTACATTATTATACACGTAGTATCTACCTATTATACAAATACACTGCTGGCCACCGTAAATGCAACACCATGAAGGAAGCATGCAAATAATATGAAATTTACAACATGCATTAGCTGAGGTGAGATATGCAAATGATTAGAATTTCAGCGCAGACGCACATCACGCGCGCCTGTGGCGCCACTTCAAAGCGCTATTTAAGGCTTGGAGATTTCGACGATTTCAAGTACGGCAACTGTGTTTTTCTTGTGGTTTTTTCAAAAAAACGACCAATTATGCCTCGTAGAAAACAGCGATCATCTTTTGATCAAGTATCCGAGTTCGACAGTTAGTGGCCTACCGAGATTGTGGATTATCTTTCAGGGAAATCGGTAGTCGCGTTGGACGAAACCAAACAACTGTAATGCGGATATGTGATCGTTGGATGCAGGAGGGTATGACGGACCGACGTGTTCGATCGCATCCACCTCAGTGCACCACTTCACGTGATTACAGGCATATTGTGCGTATGGCAGTGACGGATCGCTCAGCCACATCACGAACCATAGCACAGCACATTCAGTCTGTAACGCATCATCCAGTGTCTCCGCGTACCATTCGATGCCGTTTACAGCAGAGTGGTCTGTCCGCAAGACGTCCATTGCTTCGTCAACCCTTGACGCAGAACCACAGACGTCTCAGCCGCCAATGGTGCGATGACAGAAGGATGTGGACGGCAGAATGAAATGAAATTGTCTTTACTGACGAGTCACGCTTCTGTCTGCAACACCACGATGGTCCGATTCGAGTCTGGAGACACCGTGGAGAGAGGATGCTGAACAGCTGCGTTATGCACCGCCACACTGGTCCTGCACCGGGTATTATGGTATGGGGCGGTATTGGATAACACTCTAGCACTCCTCTAGTACGCATTGCCGGTACTTTAAACAGCCAGAGCAACATCTCCGAGGTGTTGGAGCCAGTTGTTCTTCCTTATCTTCAGGGCTTGCCCACATCCATATTTCAACAGGATAATGCGCGACCACACGTCGCACGCATTGTCCAAGCGTTCTTCGTCAATCACCAGATTGAATTTGTTTCCCTGGCCAGCTCGCTCTCCGGATTTTTCGCCGATAGAAAACATGTGGTCCATGGTTGCTCAACGATTTACCCAGATTACATCCCCAGCTGCCATACCATATCAACTTTGGCAACGTGTGGAAGCTGCTGGGTCTGCTGTACCCCAAGAACACATCCAAAGTCTCTTTGAATCAATGCCGAGGCGTGTGGCAGCGGTGATCTTCAACAATGGCGGCTACTCTGGCTACTGATTTTGGCAGGAACCACACGTCACAGAAGTCTATAAATTTAATCATTTGATACTTGGTCAACATGTTATCTACAAAATAAATTTTGTTGTCATATCTCTTGTCTTTCTTGGTGTTGCAATTTGGGTGGCCAGCAGTGTAGTATGTGTTGCACTTCAGCGCCAATTCTATGAAACGAACAATGTAATTTGTCTACTTTTGAAAACAATTTGAAAGAAATGACTCTACAAATTCTACAATTGTCTTCAAATTACCTCTCTTTCAAACAAAGTATAAAAATATTTTCTCAACTACTGCTCTTTGATGAAATAATTTTCCTGTTCTTAACTACTGTATTCACTGTGTTTGCTGACTTTTTTACAAACATATATGTAGTCTGCGATGTTCACGACAGTTATAAAACAAAAAGCACAAAAACTAAAGATTATAGTATCCTAATTTGCATGGATATAAATACATCATCTATCGAAATGATAGTTCAATAAACAGCTTAGTTTGCAAGAAGGATCCTTGCTGACTCGACGAGGCAAAACTCAATTGTTCTAAAATAGCACTTGAACAATCGAAAGGACTAAACACATCCCAGATAATAGAACACTAACAAAATCGATTTCTTAACTTTTGTTCCAAACGACACATGTAACAATGAATCCCATCTACCAGAAAAGCTAATTATTTCACAATGGAAAAAAAAAGATCCGAGATTTCCTCACAAATTCTCCAACTACCTTAGAATCACCCCACGATCCCAATCCCTTCCAGACGACTTACTCAAATCTTTTCTCAACTATCAACACCCCTTTGTTGAAGTTCCTGCAAATCAGCACCAAACGAGGTCCCAGTACAGACCCAATCGGGAGCGAAAACAATATAAAGACTCGGGTTAAAAGGAGCCTTTCGACCGGCTAATGAGTTTAATTAGCATTCACCGATGCACGTAATGAACTAGCGGGCCTTTCACTTCCGGTGTCGAGGGTGGACTGTGGGGTCGACCTGGCTCCAGCCCCGCGGAAAACCGCAGACGATGCGATTCACTTATCTGCCTGGCCCTTTCCCCCTAAATGACAATGCGTTCCCTTATTTTTCGGGAATCTTTTCAACTTGTTCTTATCAGGGTAGTGAAGGTATTTCGAGTACCTCATTGTTGGTAGAGGAGGACGAAAGAAGTAAATTAAAGTGTGTCACTGCTTAGAGGATTAACCTCAGTGGAGTTAGTCCCAGGTTCGATGCGTGTGTGAACTAAAATTCGGTGAAATTAAATTTATTAGTCTAGATTATAAGTTTTGAGAGAATCCAAGCTGTTTGATAACACTCAAAGAGTTTTGACGAGATATTTTTTCCATGATCTGGTCAATTTTGCAATTGTCGAGATACCTCGTCGAAGCAAAACTGACACAAGTGGAATGCGAATCGAAGCAAGAAAAACCAATTGTAACTAGCCCAGCACTAATGACAGTTAAGAAGAGATTTTCGCAACAGAGGATAAACACTAAAGGGAAGTTTTGATGTAAAGAAAAACCACATGAGGATTTAGATGGTAAATAATTAACATTTAGACTACGGTCGGAACAGCAGTTGTACCATAATCGTGCCAATAAATAATTTGGACAACGATCAGAACAACAGTTGTGCCTTGAAAGTTATAATAATCGAGCAAATATAGAATTTAGACTATGTCGTTACAGCATTTGTACCTTGAAAGTTATAAGAATCGCGCCGAGAAATAATCACACTTTTGCTTTTCTATAGCCATACATAAAATATTTAAGTGAATGGCTTATAATTATCAAGAGCGAATTAACATTTTGACTACAGCTATAGATATAACTGGGGCGATTTTTTCTTGTTACGATTCTTATAATTTTCAAAGCACAACAGCTATACCGGCTGTAGTCTAAATTATTTCTTGGCACAATTCTTATAACTCTTAAGGTACAACAGCTGTACTGACCGTAGTTAAAAATCTCTCTTTCCGCGATCATGCTACAACTGCTGTACCGGCCATATTCTAAAGATTAAGGCCTCAGAGAATTTGTTTGATTTGTTACAAATAGCCCTATGATCATAAATCGTTTGTGTCTCGGAAGGTTTAGCCTTCAAGTGTATCGAATCTAAACCCCAGAAATTTTTCTAAGAATGATATATCTAGTCCATCCAGATTTGGGGAGTTTTGCTAATGACGAAACACATCTTTGACAAAAACATGTCTTACTAATTTCCGAATGGTCTCTGCGGTGTTGTTCATGCAAGGCACTTACCAGGGTTATGTGTTACTATGGTGACCAGGTAAAAACTGTTGCACGTCGACTGAGAATATCGATTCATTCCCAGTATTTAATAAGAATTTCTCCTTTGGATTTTAATTTATTACAACCCTCACAAAATTATTTTAATCAGTAAATTTTCAGTTCCTCAATTACTCGGATGACTCCATAAGAAACCTGGAACAGTTATTTGTACAGAAGTGTCAAAAGTCTTGGGCGTAAAGAATTTTAAAGTTCCCTAAAATTTAGAAAATGGTTAAAATGAAAAAAAAACACGTTTTTCAATTAAGTTTATTCATCATTCCAAAGTGTTTCGACGAGTTACCTCGTTCATCAAGTTCTGAGAAATTCTTCTACTGACGAGATATCTCGTCATCAAGACATTTCAGACTTTTTCTATGATAACGAGATCAATATCTGGTTAGTTTTGCTAATGATGCAACGTTCCTATTGGTTGTCTTGACGAGATATCTCGTTATTACAAGAAAACTGAGCATATCTTGACCGTCGATATATCACGTTATTCGGAAAAAAACAGACCATATATTGATCTCATCGTAATAAAATAATCTACGATATATTTATGAAGAGATATACACAGTCCAGTCACATTAATCTGACCACCACCTATTTTCGACGTCAACGTGAAATAACCAATCACAAGAGGCAGGTGGCAGCATATTGCAGTGGAGTGTATATAAAGGATGTAATAGGGCATCGGAAAGCATTTCAATCGTTGGCGTAATGCAGAAACGTAGCGATTTATCCGACATCCAAAAGGGCATGATTATTGGCTTTCGGGCCAAAGATGGAAGCATTTCGGAAACGGCTAATTTTGTGAGCTGTTCGCGTGCCGCCGTTGTAAAAGTATACCGTGCATGGCAAAATGGCACTATCCAAAATCAGCGGCCTGGCACATGTGGTGCACCACGGGCTATAGATGACAGAGGCGAACGAAGGCTACGGAGATGTGTTCCGACAAATAGACGTGCAACTGTTGAGCAACTGACCGCCCAGATGAACCAAGGGGCTACCAAGAGTGTATCCTCAACAACAGTTCAGCGAACGTTGCTGCGCATTTGCCTCCGCAGCAGACGCCTGGTTAATGCACCTATGCTGACTGATGTTCATCGGCGACGAAGGATGGAATTTGCACGCCAGTACCGCAACTGGACATCCACAGAGTGGCGACAGGTGGCTTTTTCCGATGAATCACGTTTTATGCTCCATCGGACAGGTGGACGTTGGCGTATACGGCGTGAAACGTCTGAAATCAAACACCCTGCAACAATAGCCGGAAGGATCCAGGCTGGAGAAGTGAGGTAATCTAGCGCAGCTGGTCACGGCACTGGAGTCGGCATGGCTCAACATCCCAGTGAACACCTTCAGAAACCTTATTGACTCTCTTCCTGCACGTCTCGCAGCGGTCCGCTCTGCCAAAGGTGGTTATTCTGGCTTTTGACAGGTGGTCACATTAATATGACTGGACTGTGTATCTTCATTAGCAATATTCACCACATCTTGATGGACGGAATATCTCATTCGAACCGCTTGGATTGTGTAGTCTGTTTTATTTAAAATTAGTAGGTCAGCATGACGTTTCCCAAGGCTATTCTTTTATCTTCTTACTAATGCTGAAAACATTAAAAAGAAAAAAAAAACATTTTAAGAATAAATCCCACCTTTACTCGACACTTCAAGGGCATGAGGCAAATTCGTATAAAATTCAAACTACATAAGGTATCGATTAGGTGCAAATTTTTCCGCAGATTTCAAATCTGTTGAAATTTTCACTCTATCTTTAACGATCGCGAAGATCGAAAACCTCGAATAGACAGTTTTGAGATTGCAATGAATATCTTCATCAAATTCGGCCATATTCAAATTGCGAAAATATAAAAAGTTACAATTGAAAAATCATTCAAAGAAAATCGCATTTAATGTATCGATCTGTGGTAAACTTATCCACAGACTTTAAATTCGTTGAAATTTTCACTCTATCTTTAACGATCGTGAAGATAGAAACTTGGACTAAAGAATAAAAAAGAAATAAACGCTAGTCGAAAGTTGTTATTTGTTTTGTTCCTTTTTGATAAATTAGTTTGTGCTCAGGAAATTAAAGAGAAATTTCCTAGAGTTGCCATTCTAAGAAAACAAATAGTTAATAAGTACCAATAAATTAATTTTAAAATGTTCCAGATCAAATTTTAAAATTTAGGCTTCGCACAAAATTTGCATAAAATTAGGGCTGTGTGCCATATTTTATTACTTTAAGTCTTATAGATACGTCTGGACACCACACACAGAATCACAGACTTTCTTTTACAATATTAGAGATAAAATACCACAAAGTATAGATAATTTAATGTATTTAAACTATAGAAACTCTAAATGGTTCGATTATCACAAATCCGCTCGTTTTACAAATACTTCATTCGTTTTATCGAGAAATATATGCTCCATTTTTAGGTGATTTAAAACGAAACTAGGTAATCTAAGATAATGTGTCCCTTTCTAATTGAGAACTAGGGATATTACAGCTTTTGTTTCCCTGGTATTAGCAAAGCCTGCAGTAACGTGTTACTCGGAGGCTCAAATGTAGCAGATAATTAGTTGTTCTAAGATTACAATGCGAGTAACAGCACTTTAAGTATTGAAAGCGATTATCGTAAAATCTCAACTTACTGTTGAAACAGTCGTTCATATTTTAACTAATTTGGATTTTATTGCCAATTAATGTCTATCTGAAAGTGGTAAATTACTTTTAAGGATTGCGGGGTGGAAATTTAAATTAGCTTGTGTTGTTTTACTTAGGTATTTTCAAAGAGAACGCTTTACTTCAAATAAAATTTTTAAACTGACAGAAGTATATATTCTTATTATTTGTAATTGAGATATTATAGAAATGAGGAAGTAATTTTTAGAAATAGACATAAGAATATGTCTTTCAAACGTGTTTCTTGGTTCAAAAATGCATTGTTTAATTTTAATATTAAAAGTCCTTATCTTTAAATACTATTACGTTAGATTGTAAATTAGTTAAAATACATAAGATGTTCCAAATGTAACTGTCATAAAGTTTAAGGGAAGTTAGAAATTACGTTGAGATGTTTCAAAATGTAATTGTCTGTAAGTTTAATGGCTGTTGGAAATTAAGTTGAGATGTTTCTAAAGAAGAACCATAGTTGGTACTTTTTGTGTATTCTTTCCAAAATGGCAAAATGTTTTTACTATTTTATTATTACTTTGCACAAAACATCTCAGGATGGTCTCTACTTCGAAACTATATCCAAAGTGACCGTCGTGTAGTTGGAATCGGGTCCACGCTAAATTTGTAGTGGCTTCAAATTTCCTCACCTTTGCGTGGTTTACAAGTTTGGAGAGTGAGTTCATTGTCATGAGATGCAAGTAGGTAGAGCATTGTTAGTGAGAAGAGTTTCAAAAAATGTGACCTAGTCAGGTCAACTAGTAGATACTTGACTGCGCCGTGAAAAATTGACTTGGTTGACTGATTCGGATTCTCCCAGCAGACGAAGTGTTGTCCTTGAATCAATCCATCGGAATTGATACCAGAACGTCACGGATAGTTCGTTGTGTTTCTCCAGTGTAGCGGTATTTCACACAACTACCTACACATTTATAATAAACTCAATTAATTTTAAGTACAATCTACAGTTGTTTGAAGTGTCTGCTTATCTCATTATCGATTAAAATGTTAACCGTGGACCATTTATCAAGGTTAAAACCAATAGTGGCAAGAAACATCTGGTTTTTGTCTTGAATGCCATGATGCATTTGTTTGAAAATTGTGTGTGATTGTAATTACGTCCTCTAGTCACCGCTTAGGGTGACATTTTAAAGAATGAAATTTTGTTTTTGAAAAAGTACTTATTGGGGAGATAGGTTACACAGCTATATATGCGATAGTGTTGTAAGTTACTGCTTGTTGGGATGGCTGAGTTCACCAAGCTTCAACCCTCTAAGAGGTTAGCACGGTTAATTCCGTCTTTCAAACTGCTGTATTTCTTACATGACATCTACCAAGGTTTAACTTTCTTTACCAATGTAATTTTTCCAAAGAACTCTTCTAACATAATCTGCCAAAGGAGTGTAATTCTAAATGGGAAAAGACTTACAATATTACCAAAAGATTCAGTTCCAAGGTACGAGGAAGTATGATAGTTCCAAAGGATTCAGTTCCAAGGAACGAGACAGTATGATAATTCCAAAGGATTCAGTTCCATGGAAAGAAACAGTATGATAGTTCCAAAGGATTCAGTTCCAAGGAAAGAGGCGGTATGATAATCCCCAAAGGAGAAACTTTTTTTCATATCAAAATAACTCTTTATTTGGAACAGGTATTATGCAATAAACCACTGTCCGATTGGTCTTACATGATGTTCGTTAAAGATTTTGGTAGATAGGATGGATTAGAATCTTATTGGAACTAGTGGCATTTAACAATTACTTATCTGTGTACGCTTATTTCATGGTAAAATATATTTAACATATATTTAACTACTTTGTAATATAGAACTTCAGACATGACCGGTCAACACTTTTGCTTTGTGTCCACCAAAATGGAAAATTACAGCGTACAATGGATATTTAATCTAATTCCTGGTTAATCGAATCTTTCTTCCATATATGTCATCACATATAACAAAACTTATCAAATAAGTGCAAATAAAATTCAATTCTATATCATGTTTCATCGCTTGACAGGACTGATATTTCCAAATGATTCCCTTTTTAGAGGGCATCCATTATTCATATAAGTCTAGACATATTGATATTTCGTAAACAGGATTCACCAAGATTCAACTATCCCCGAATTTTCCTTCAATAGATATTTTCCAGTGTGGAATCTGTCAATGTCGAATAGACAAGTTGGGGTATTTAACGCATATGGTTCTATATAAATTCCCTAGTCAGACTTGCTATTCTTTAGGACAAGAGTATTTATATTATATTTTGGATGCAAAACTATCAGTATATAGATATTCACCCCTTCAAAAAGCGTGTATATTCATTTAAATCAAATCGGTGTCTATCATGTTATTTACTTTGATAATGTAGTTAAAGATTCTACATTGTATGTGTATCAAAGATGTACGATTTTCTCTCATAATTGAATGATATATTTTACTCCATATTACCATGCCAACGTGGGACATTTGAGGCAACAACTTATTTAATATGCACAGCTCCCCCTTTGTACACGAATGTCTTTGGTTGGATCCGAATTCGCGACCCTGTGGTTGCTAATCCAACCAGACTCAGCCCACTTACATCAGAAATGTTTGTACTTTGATGAACGAGTAGAATCGTTCCAAAGACCTTGGTTTAAAAGTGCGTGGTGTTGTCCTCAGTTCTTTCTTTATAGATCGATCCTGGTCCGTCATCAATATCTTGTTGTGTTGTTCAAGTACAACCTTAATTAAAAATTACTATTACATTCCAAAGGATTCTAGTCTAATCAAAAGAACAATGCAATACTTAGGTTGAAAAGCATCCATTGGATTCCTTCCCCTAATATGTATTTAGTCATTATGTGTGGTGTGAGGTTATGGCTTAGTTTAGGCAAAGAAAGGAACTCTAGAACAACAGATGACTCAGTCAATCTCTACAGGGTCATTTCAGAAATACATCTACTAGTAAATTCGCTACAAAGCAAAAAACAGAACAGGACCTGTCATGGAAAACGTTGGGAAAAGATCCAGGATAGTTGAAAAAACTACAGTCATAAACCCCGTATGAAATCAGTGTCAAACTTTAGACTATAAACTGGCCACGACTGTTTGGTAGAACATTTAAACCGAATCGGCATCCTAACCACAAGTCAAATCTGCTAAGCGGTCAATATGAATGCCGAACATCTACTATTGTGCCCAGGACTCGGTCCAGAGTCTCAAATAAGTGGTGACTTTTCCGAACTATATTGGGACGCACCTATACGTGACCATCTCTATTCACTCATATACATAGTACAATTTGTTTCTTGTTCTCTCTTTTAGTTTCCTTGGGTCTGGGCTTGTTAACCCTTAACTGCTATATCACAAACCGTCTTGTAACGAGTGTGAAGGGGTCTCTCATATCTCGCTTACTAAAGTGCATATAAAGTTGATTAATATAATATATTAGTGAAATATTCTTTAGAAAATTATTATTTATACATTTGAAATTTAGATAATTCAATTCTTAACATAAAATACATTTTATATTATTATATAAGTTAAGTCGATTCCATGTCTCTTCAGGCTCAGCTTTCGGACCTAATTTTGCAGGACGTTTCAACCCTGGAAACTGAAAAACTATGTTGTGTTTAGTTCTAACGATTAGGTCCCCCCCCCCGGGGCATCCCATTTGAAGTTATTTCTTTCCGTAGAAATATTACTCTTGAAGACGCACTTGAAATGTATTCATCTTCATCTGCCTCAATTTCCGAATCCGTTTCGTGTTCGCTTTCAATAATATTATCCGAAATTTCACTGTCACTGAACTCTATTTCCGACCAATTATCAACAATATCCTGAATTTCTTTTTGTGTAAGATACACAGGTCTTTTTTTAGTATAGTTTGTTGCCATTTTAGGCTCTCTGCCGAAATTCCCCACTGCAACTTAGACTATTTCATTTAACAACAACGGTAACGCAAATGCCGTGAAGGTGTCTAAGAGACCACGTGGGAAATGCAAATAGTGTATAACTCGAAATAGTCGTTGCAGCCAAACCAATCTTGGAATGTGGCTTCTGTTGAACGTAGTAGGAAGGTACTGAATTCGACATTGACTAATATTCACTTTAAGGGGTGGAAACGACCTGTCAAAAAAGACTCGAGGTCTGTGAGACCCATGACAGCAGTTAAAGGTTAATGTCGACTGTAATTTGTATGGATTGAATTCCAAATAAAGCCATATGTGAGAAAAAAAAGGTTGTGACAATACAACAAAACCCGGAAATATCTAGGGTTAACGGCCTCTATTTTCCCAACAGGAAATGAAGTCTATTACTTACCTCCAACTAATACTGACTCCCATCTTAGTAAATTATTATCCGCTACCAACTAATCCCTTCAATTTCAACTGAAAACAAAGACATGTCAGAGTGGATCTTTGGGAACCCTTAGACTGTGAAAAATAAGTTCTGGGACAAAGGGAGATGTCCCTGTGTAATCCTCCATAAGCCATTTCCGTCACTTTATTATGTCACTAACAGTGTAAGAGCAGGTGTCAAAACTATTTTTGAAGCGTCTTCTCCCACACCGGAAAAATAGGACTAATCCTGTAAAGAGTTATTTGGGATAGCCTCCGACGCTCGGGTTTGTTTTCAGATCAGATTTTAACTCGAGAAGAAGTGGGAAATTGAATTTCGATGTGAAATAACAATGAGGGTTTTTTTTTTTCGGTAAAATGTGTAGTATCCTATCATGTTGGGGAGATTTTTGAAATTTAGATTACATTTGAAAACTTTAGGTGTGGAATGTTTGTGGTGACATCATATGAAAATAAAGTCTGGGGACGGATATAATTATTTTTTTCTACCGTGCTGGCAGCGAATTAAAATATATTTGTAGTGATCAAGGTAGGTTCAGGTATTGGAATTAGTATTAAGCCTTTTTATTATTTTGAGATAAGACGATATGCTGGCAGACTAGTGGGCTCATTGTGTTTTTTAATTTTAATGACTTTTTATTGTTACTTTTTACTTCTTGTTATCATTGTGGTCGACGTGTTCATACCTATGAAAAATTAACTTACAAGTACCTATTTGTTTAAATGAGGAAACGTATTTTAAGAACATATTTATGTGTTGATTATTTAAAAGTAGACATCACTTTTTGTAACTTAAATATAATTTCATTGTTTGGGCAATCGTAGCATGGTTAGTAGAGTTACGGATTAGTAACCAAAGGGTCGAATCCTTTCAAAGATAATCGTGTAACACAGAAGGCTGGTGCACATTAAATCTATCGTGCTTTCAAATTCCCTCACAATGACGTGATGTGGAAGCTTAGGAGTGAGGTGTCAGCTGAGGTGAAACCTCGTCATCTGAACATATTTCAAAATTACGTAGTATTGTCCTTGAATCTTTCACATAGGGATTGATCCCGGACAGTCGCCAATTGTCTATTGTGGTTGTATAGTCAACTCATTGTGTTTATTTAATTTTAATGAGCTTTATAAAAATTACATTTATTATCTGTATTGATTGAGAGCATTGACATTTTCCTATCCATGAGAATTAATTTCCACTTTCCAATATGTTCAAATGTTGGAAACGTATTTTAAGAATGTACTCATGTGCTATTTACATAAAAGGAGATATAATTTTCTAACTTAAATAACCTTTTATTGTGCTTTATTTATATAAGGTAAACTACTAGTATGGGTCAGGAAACCAGAAATGTGCCGGTTTAAATTGAATTGACATAATTAAGATTAAAAAAAAACCTTCTTGGAACCTAATTAGAGGTTCCTAAAAATTGATTAATTCAATATCCTTCTAGGAACATCCAAATATCTATATTTTCCAAACAGCGTTTTTTATTTCCAGCATGATTTATGACTTCATTGTGCACATGTCTCAAATATAGGTTATGTTATTTCTATGTTCTTCTATCATTTCTAATTCCTTCTTCATGTATTGCTTTGTACAACCACGACTATATACCAACATTTGTTTTTTTAACTTTATTTAACTTTATTAGGCATGTGTCTTATGGGTGAATAGCAATATTTCAGTATCGTAAAGCTTAGAGAGTTGAAAAATATTTTTAATTAACTATTGAGATACGTTACCTATTCAAGTGGTTTGGACGAGGTATGTTATCGATCAAAGTCATCAAGATTTTGCCGATTTTTTAATGGTGAAGAGATCTAAGATCTGGTCAATTTTGCAAATGAAGAGATTCATCTTCGAGATTAACCACCAGGATGGATTATATGTAACTGAATACAGTACATTAACAATAAATACTAATATCGCAACAAAGATAGCACACTCTTAACCCTCTAAGCTAAGTATAGTGACTTTAGTCAACAGGATTTGCAGAAATTGAGAATAAACAATCACAAAAACCTCTCACAAGAGATGCCGCACAATGATGTGGAGCACTGTGATTCCTTCAAACAATAGATTTGATTATTATTTAATCCATTAAGTGTGTCATAATGGAAAAATAAAGAAACTACTCTTAAATAGTGTGATGTTCTAAGGGTTAAAAAATTGATTTAGAAATTAGAAAAATAAAGGAAGGCACTTGTATTTCATGTCTCCATACATAAATAAGTACCTGTGCTTCCGTGTTATGTATTAATACATATCGGTGTCTCTAATAGAAGAAATGCCATAACCCCATTTTTTCTTCCGTGTCAGGTTGCGTCAATATGGCTACTTCTCATATTCTAATTTTGAATATTTATCTTTCTTTACTAATATTCAGGAAAGAAAAGAAGCATGTTATGATACAATTAATAGTAATTTAGATCCTTAAATTAGTATCGATTTTGAGAATGCATTGTTTTTAAAATCTTAATGATCTCCTTTGAATACAAATCAAAGGTCAGACTAGGTAACCCTTTTTACCCTGATGTGGAAGATTTATCATCAGATCTAATTACACCATTCTTTGAAACCAATCCTTTTGAAGTATGTAAAATCCTTCAATTTGCAATCAAACCCTCGTTTATTGACTAATTAGAGAACCTTCGTCACTTTCTCTCCTGATTCCACAGTCCATGTTGACCTGTTTTGTTCTACAAATCGAACTCCGCCTGCGTTCACGGATTCGATTCCATTGAAGTCCCGGAATTTTAATCGCCCAAGTGGCAACATTAGACCGCTTCGCCGAGGTCAAAATGGCGTCCTCCGTCTCCGACTTAGAGGCTTAAGTCGTCGACTAACAGAGGAGAGGCAATTAAGGGAATTCACCGGAGCTAAATTGTTCCAATTGGACAACTTTATCTTATCCTCCTTTAACAAGTACGAGTCCGCTGAAGGCGACCAATTAAGGGAAGAAGACTTCAATCGCAGTCTCGAGGGGGACTTTGAATGAGACAATCAGTTTTATCTGCCCAAACAGCGGAGCTGCTTTCAATGCTACTTTGTATCGACATGGCTTGAAAACTAACGGACTTCGTGGGCAAGGTTGGAGGAATTAATTGATTAGATTGCTCTCGCTATGGTGCTGAAGGTATCGATGGTAATTAGAAATCGTGATCAGTGAAAGCTTCTAGAGCTTGGGGTTGGATTATGGCGAAAGTTTTTCCCCAGGTGTTATTTGAACTAAGGAACCTGATCGAGGTAGGTACTTTAATTAACTTCGCACTGGAGAAACTAAACGGGCTATTGGCGACGGTCCGGGATCAATCCCAAAATGGAAGGATACGAGGACAAAGCCGCGTTGTTTCAAATAACAGTCAGATGACAAGAACTCCTAAGACAGCACTCCACTCTTTGAACTTCCACAGCACGCCAACGTGAGGACCTTTGAGACCCCGAAACCTGATAGATATCACAGTGTTATATAAAAATTATGCAATATAGAACTGGGGTTTCGAGATCAAAATTTAACCACAGCAAAGATTAATACTAAAATTAAATCTTTACACAAAATACTCAGGCTTGTAATATCTAACTCCCAAATCACAACTCCGAGAGATGTACTTGATGTAATTGATGGTATATCATCTCTCCATGTGGGCACTTAGAATATATGTAACATTTTTTAACTCTGGAAAATAGGTCGCGATAGCCCAGTTAGTGGAGTAATGGACTATCAACCAATCCCAAATCACAACTTCGAGAGATGTCCTTAATGTAATTTATGGTAAACCATCTATCCGTGTTATGTATCCCTTATAATTTATGTAGCAAACTTCAACGCTGGAAAAAGGACCGTGGTAGCCAGGTTGGTGGAGTAATGAACTGTCAACCAATCCCAAATCACAAATTCGAGAGATGTCCTTAATGTAATTTATGGTAAACCATCTCTCCATGTTATGTCTCCCTCATAATTTATGTAACAAATTTTAACTCTGCAAAATAGGCCTCGATTGCCCGGTTGGTGGAGTAATGGACTGTCAACCAATCCCAAATCACAACTCCGAGAGATGTCCTTAATGTAATTTATGGTAAACCATCTCTCCATGTTATGTCTCCCTCATAATTTATGTAACAAATTTTAACTCTGCAAAATAGGCCTCGATTGCCCGGTTGGTGGAGTAATGGACTGTCAATCAATCCCAAATCACAACTCCGAGAGATGTCCCTAATGTAATTTATGGTAAACCATCTCTACATGTTATATCTCCCTTATAATTTATATAACAAATTTAAACTCTGGAAAATATGCCGCGTTAGCCCGGTTGGTAGAGTAACGTACTATCAACCAGTTGGTTGCAAGTTCAAATCCAACCAAAGGGGCTGGCGCATGTTAAATCTGTCGTGGCTTCAAATGTATTCATGTTGGTGTGGTGTGGGTGTTTGAAGAGTGGCTTGCTAGCTCATTTGTTGCCACGACATCTGACCGTGATTCAAAATTACGTGGTGTTGTCCTCAGATATCTCCCGTCGGGATAGATCCCAAATAGTCGTCAATAGTCCGTTGTGTTGCTCCAGTACCGCGTTAATTAGAATTCCAATGGTCAAATATCCTCTTTTTGAGAATGTCATCGCTGTTTATGATCGAAGAGCTGATTAGCCAACGCCCTACTTTTTGTTTAACTCTTACTTAATTCCTTGCCTGCACTAACCTCTCAGCTTCACTACGTTGTTATTCGTTGTTAGTAATCGTGTTGTTTGTTGATCCTGAGTTATATTACGCTAACACGTTAAACACAGAGAGGAATCAGTTGGCGTATCCAAACAGATACCAAATCTGGAAACTGTCTGGTCAAATGCTGTCCGTGAAACCATTCTTTTTTTATATAAATAAAAGAGTAAAATGATACAGAAATACTAAACGCAAATTTATGTGTTAAATGTTTCAAAACAATGAGGCCAATTATTAGGAGGAGATAAAATTACTTGTTATTAAGAAATAAAATTCGTTTAAAATTTCATCGTTCAATTCTGTCTAGTTTTCACTTTCTTGGTTTGTAGAATCTATTCAAATGATGATATTCTAGGGAAACGTGTAAATGGAATCTTTTCAAATGATTTTATTCTAAGAAAATATCCCCAAAGGACTCTCCGAAGAATTCACTTCTATCGAAATTAGATGTAGAATAATTTCAAATGATTCAATCATAAGGAAATGAGCAATAGTTTCTATTATTTGGAACGTAATCTTAATAGAGGCTTCTATTCTAAGCAATATAATCTAACTGGATGATTATATTATAAGGAGCATAGTTTCACTAGATGATTATATTTTAAGTAACATGAACTTACAAGATTATTTTATTCTAAGGAACAGTCTAACTAGAGGAATTATATTCTAAGGAACTTACTAGATGATTCTACTCAAAGGATCAATTTCTCTAGAGGAATAATATTCAAAGGCTCTTACTAGATGATTATATTAAAAGGAACATAATCTTACTAGAAGATTCAATTCTAAAAAACACTAGTCTTACTTGAGGAATTATATTCTATGTGGAATTTACTATGAATCTATTCTAAGAAACATAACGTTACTCGAGGATTCTATTCTAAAGAACAATCATACTAGAGGCATTATATTATACGGATCTTACTACAGTATGCTATTCAAAGGAACATAGTCTTCCTAGAGGAATTATATTTTAAGGATCTTACTAGAGTATTCTATTCAAAGTATCATAATCTTACATGAGGATTCTATTCTAAAGAACATAGTCTTACTAGAGCAATTACATTCTACGTATCTAACTAGATGATTCTATTCTCTATCCCTCCGGTGCAGCAGACAGGAACAAACTACAGTAACACGATTTCGTAGTATCCACCTCAAAACATCGACTTATGCCAACAAAGAAAAGGACTTTCCAATTTGTACCAAGTGTTCCAAAGGCCAGGCCACTCCGGATCATATCCTTGAGTGCTTGGGACTTGATAAAGAATATCTTCTGGAGCGACCATTATTGGTCATTGATTTCTTGAGAGTGTGCGATATCCTGGACCTAGTCTAGCTCTGCTGGGCTACAGAGATCAGCAACAACAACAACAACATTCTAAAGAAAGGACCAGCATAATATTTTCAAATGATTCACATCCAAGGAATGGGGTAGATAATTTTTCCAAGATATTCACTGCTAGGGAAAGAACTAATAAAATATGAAAATAGTTGTTACGTTTCTAAAGGTTAAATGAATCCATGGATTATTTGACTCAATAAAATAGGTTATGTAGTTATTATGTGTGTTGTGAGGCAAAAAACACTATTACACCATTCGGAAATCTCGTGACGGTTAATGGGTTATCTGTGAAACATGATTTCTGTTGTACATGGTCAGATCAAATTATACAACGGAACAGCAAATTACCATATTCATTCCCACGCTCCTATTCCATTTATAATCAGAAAAATAACTCCATAAAAACTTCCAAGACTTACAGTGCAGCTGGCGTAAAATACTTGATTGATTTTTTTGTGCAATCCCAGATCTACTCTGTTGGTAAACAGTGAAAGATCAGATACACCGTGACTGATAGCAGAATCGAATGAAAAATCTTCTGAATCCGAGTAAACTTGATGTGAAAAAGAACTTAAAGTGTGTTTTTATGTTCGAAAATACTTTTACTTCAAGTAGGAACTTCTAAAGAAAGCAGAGATCCGTCAACTTAAAAAAGTAGGAACGTTGATAATAAACCCAAGTGTGTTTATTTTCTACGCTTTAGGGTTGAATTCTACATTTGAATAATGATTTTTTTTTTACATTTTCAACTAACACTCTTTCATAAGAGTACGTATTAGTTTGGTAACAACAAAATGTAATAGACGCAGATGACAGATGCACTGAATCTGCCTTGGTGACAAGTTAACAGATGCGTCTTCAAAGAAACTCCCATTTCAGAGTGATTTCATCTTCCATTGCTGTACGAGAGGTTTTTCTGCCAAGCAAAGTGTAGGTGATGGCAGTGTTTTGGGGGTGGAGTACGCTTCCTGTAAGCATTCCAAACGTGATTTTGCTTAATATGGTTTTTAATACGATTTCAACACCTCCCAAATTGAAATTTCAAACAAATTATTCTGAATTCCTATTTGATAGTTAAGTAATCTACGCTAGTTAGATGAAACACCAAAATGATGAAACATTAAGGTATTTAATCCCGAAAGTAATATGTAAGAGCAACTAGGAAGCACGAAATAAAATCCGTCTACGGTATGATAGGTAGATTGGTATTTTAATTACCGTCGCACTGGAGCAATAAAACCGGCTATTGGAAACGATCCAGGGACGAACCGGAGGGAATGATTCGAGGACAGCAACATTTTATTTTGAAACACGGTCATATGACCAGGCAACACCTGAGCTGGCACCTTACTCTCCATTTATCCACCCGAGTTCCACGTGAAGACCTTTACGGTGACGACAGATTTAACATGCATCATCCGCCTTTGTACACTGTTGTCTTGGACTGGATTGGAACCCAAGACCTTCCCGTTTCTAATCCCTCTTTCTTCCAACCGGGCTATCATAGTCTCTGGACAGTTTGGTTTGTTTTAAGCATTGGAAATTCTTCTCATACACTATTATAGAAGATTCATCTCAGAGGAAGTCATTAGTTAGTATTTGTACAACAATGTTTATACATAGGTATTAAGAACTGAGCTCAATAATTTTTGAAAAATTCACTTAGTCATTCAATGTTATCTTTTGACTATTTCTAAATAAATAATCTAGATTATTTGTAAATAAATTATCTAGATTATTTCCAATAAATCTAGGTTATTTTCAATAAATCTGTATTATTTCCAATAAATCTAGGTTATTTTCAATAAATCTATATAATTTCCCATAAATCTAGATAATTTCAAAATAAATTATCTAGATTATTTCAAAATAAATTATCTAGATTATTTCAAAATAAATTATCTAGATTATTTCTAACTGAACTATCTAGATTATTTCTATCTAAATTATCTATATTATTTCTAAATAAATTATCTAGATTATTTCCAATAAATATAGGTTATTTTCAATAAATCTGTATTATTTTCAATAAATCTAGGTTATTTTCAATAAATCTATATAATTTCCCATAAATCTCGATTTTTTCTAAATAAATTATCTAGATTATTTCACAATAAATTATCTAGATTATTTCTAACTAAATTATCTAGATTATTTCTAAATAAATTATCTAGATTATTTCCAATAAATATAGGTTATTTTCAATAAATCTGTATTATTTCCAATAAATCTAGGTTATTTTCAATAAATCTATATAATTTCCCATAAATCTAGATTATTTCTAAATAAATTATATAGATTATTTCTAAATAAATTATATACATTATTATTTATAACTAAATAACATAGATTATTATTTATAACTAAATAATATAGATTATTTCTAACGAAATTATCTAGATTACTTCTAAGTAAATTATCTAGATTAGTTCCAATAAATCTAGGTTATTTTCAATAAACATGTATTATTTCCAATAAATCTAGGTTATTTTCAATAAATCTGTATTATTTCCCATAAATCTAGATTTTTTCTAAATAAATTATCTATATTATTTTAAAATAAATTACCTAGATTATTTCTAACTAAATTATCTAGATTATTTATAACTTAATTATCTAGATTATTATAAATAAATTATCTAGATTATTTCTAAATAAATTATCTAGATTTTATCTAACTAAATTATCTATATTATTTATAAATAAATTATCTAGATTATTTCTAAATAAATTATCTACATTATTTCTAAATAAATTATCTACATTATTTCTAAATAAATTATCTGTATTATTTCCAATAAATCTAGGTTATTTTCAATAAATCTGTATTACTTCCAATAAATCTAGGTTACTTTCAATAAATCTGTATTATTTCCCATAAATCTTGGTTATTTTCAATAAATCTGTATTATTTCCCATAAATCTAGATTATTTCTAAATAAATTATATTGATTATTTCTAACTAAATAATATATATACTTTCTAATTAAATTATCTAGATTATTTCCAATAAATCTAGGTTATTTTCAATAAATATGTATTATTTCCAATAAATCTAGGTTATTTTCAATAAATCTGTATTATTTCCAATAAATCTAGGTTATTTTCAATAAATCTAGGTTATTTTCAATAAATCTGTATTATTTCCCATAAATCTAGGTTTTTTCTAAATAAATTATCTAGATTATTTCAAAATAAATTATCTAGATTATTTCTAAATAAATTATCTAGATTATTTCAAAATAAATTATCTAGATTATTTTTAAATTATCTAGATTATTTCCAATAAATCTAGGTTATTTTCAATAAATCTGTATTATTTCCAATAAATCTGTATTATTTCCAATAAATCTGTATTATTTCTAATAAATCTAGGTTATTTTCAATAAATCTGTATTATTTCCCATAAATGTAGGTTATTTTCTATAAATCTGTATTATTTGCAAATGAAGGGTGAGTTGCTTAGAGTCACCTGGGTTGGAGGTAGTTCCCACTTCCAGATCTTGCTCCTCTTTTCTCCAAAACGCTCTTTAGAGAGGTCTCGTGGATACCTGGATAAAGTTTAATTTGTCTTTTTTAACGTTTTGCTCTTAGAAATACATTTTCTTCTGAATACGTTTCCTTGTTCATTGTGTATGGATTATATTCTATACATTTTGGTCCATGTAAATTTTAAATTATATCATCCTTTCCTTACGCCATATAGTATTTTTTTGCTTGCATGCCTTGCCCTTTACTTATCTTTTGTTTTTTGGTGTACTGCATTAACCGTTTTATACGAATGGTGGATTGATCGGTTTCTCTTTTATACATAAATCTCCTCCGTAAGACGGTCTGTACAGTTGAATGCCGCTCATGAGAAACAGTGTCATTTGGCGTCTAATACAATCCAACTTGTAACTCGACATTTAAAGTATGATGCAAAGTAGAACTTGTAATTTCTTCTCCAGGGGTCTCAAGGACAGATATATATATATATATATATATATATATATATATACACTGGATTGAGTCGATAATCGAATAACAATACTGTCAACCACTGTTAAGGATTGAGTGATCATAAAAGTTATGTTATTAAGGTATGCGAGAATTCAGAAATAATTTCAAAATGGTTGTGTTCGCACAAAAATTTTAATTACAAATACAATTAAGCAAGTATTCACACCTTGTTCTTCATACATAGAAGCGACACGTATAATTATATCTTAGTAGAATTATAATATATCGATGCGATATATAGAGAATCTGTCATAATATATAAGATTTAGATAGGATCAATAGACCTTATATATGTGCCTATGTTTAAATTATGTGTTGAATCTAATATGCTATTATGAATTATTCATTGCAGCGAAGGTAAAATTATTTCTACCTTTTATCAAGCATGTTTGGAAGACTTGCCTTAATTCTGTTATTGTATGTCTGCTTAAATGTCTGTTTTAATTACCCTTCTCACAGATAAAAGGACTACTAAACTATCAATAATTCAGGTTATTCAACGCTAAAATCTTCGCACATAATCAATTAGAACTTTCAACAAGAATATTAGTTAACATGAATTTTCATAAGCAATGCATAGAATTATCTGTTTGAATGGTTAAAGTACGTGTAGAAGCTAATGTGATATTGTTAATTAGTTGGTGAAGTTGAGTCGAAACGATTATTAATTCTAACGACAGAAGTGCCCAAACCCTCTGGAATCGATACAAATCCAGAATTACTTCTCTGTAGATGGCATATCTAATACAGTGGCATTAAGAATCATTGTATTGCTACAATAGAAATAAATGAAGCCACCATAGCTCTGTTAACTTTTCTTTCGCGTATGTAAGCCCACATAATTCATGTATGTTCCGAATAGTATGCTAAATTAATTATTATGATTATTAAGAATGTTTTTATACTTACTAGTAGTTGTCTTGACATGATATCTCGTTATTGGCAAAATTGACCACATCTTGATGAATGACATATCTCGCCAGTGGAAAATAACTGACCAGATCTTGTTATGGTCATCCTAAAAATATCGGTAAGATCTTGTTGACAATATATCTCAATTGGTCAGATTTTTATTGGAGGATATACTACATCGAAGCCACTTAGATGTTAATATATCTGCAGCAGCAATGCAACTCATCTCCCGACTGAAGATCAGGAATCGCGTTCGTGTTTCTAGAAGAATTCTTAATCAGATTATGGTGTGAAAGTTTGGATAGTAGGGTGTCAGCTCAGGTGTGACCTCGTCATCTGACCGTGGTGTTTTACTCGGATCTTTCCTTTCGGGTTTCATACAGGACCATCTCCAATAGCCCGATGTGTTGTTTCAGCGCTTTCGAAATTAATTAAGTACCTACCTTAACCATTAACTGCTGTCATGGGTCTCACTGACCCCGAGTCATTTTTTACAGGTCGTTTCCTCCCCTTAAAGTGAATATTGGTCCCTGTCCTCTTCAGTACCTTCCTATTACGTCCAACAGAAGCCACATTCCAAGACTGGTTTGGCTGCCCCAACTATTTCGTGTTTTACACTATTTGCATTTCCCGCGTGGTCTCTTAGACCCTTTCACAGCATTTGCGTTACCGTTCTTGTTAAATCAAATCGTCTAAGTTGGAGAAGGGAATTTCGGAAGAGAGCCTAAAATGGCAACAAACTTTAATAAAAAACGACCTGTATATCTTACATAAAAAGAAATTCCGTATATTATTGATAATTGGTCGGAAATAGAGTACTGGGACAGTGACATTTCGGATAATATAATTAAAAGCGAACACGAAACGGATTCGAAAATTTAGGTAGATGAAGATGAAGACATTTCAAGTGCGTCCTCACAAGAAGAATATTTCTACGGAAAAACTAACTTCAAATGGGATGCCCGGGGAGAAACCTAATCGTACCGTTGGAACACCAAAACACAGCATAGTTTTACTGTTTCCAGGGTTGAAATGTCCTGCAAAATTAGGTCCGAAAGCTGAACCTGAAGAGACATGGAATATACTTAACTTATATAGTAATATAAAATGTATTCCATGCTAAGAATTGAATTTATCTGAATTTAAAATGTATAAATAATAATTATCTAAAGAATCTTTCACTAATATATTATATTAATCAACTTTATACGCACTTTAGTGACAGAGGTCTGAGAGACCCCTCCACCTAGTTACGAGACGGTTTGTGATACAGCAGTTAAGGGTTAACACGATTGTTCGTACATCTACCTTTTACCATTCTAATTGTGTTCTTAGTTGGGTCCTAGGTATTGCGATATCTGTGCTTATTTTGAAATGCTGTACTTAGGAATATATATGTCAAGTGAATTCCCTTGGAAAAGAATATAGTATCTGAATGAAGAACAATTGTAGAGCCTGTTTAATCCCAACAAAATCGGCAATATCTTTTTGACGAAACATTTCGTCACTAACAAAATTACTAGGAACTTGATGGACGAGATACCTGGTCAAATCAGCTTGGTATATAGTTACTTTAATTGACGTCGCACTGTAGTTATACACCAGGCTATTGGTGACGGTCCAGATCAATCCCACAAGGGAAATATACGAGTACGTCACAACGTAATTTTGAACCACAATCAGATGACTGTCACGTCAATCTCCACACTACGCCAACCTAAGAACATTAGAGGAGGCCACTTGGAAGTAAATACATCTATTGCTTTTGTCTGATTTTGAACTGATCAGACACGTTTGTGTCGTTTTACTCGGATGTCTGAGTTTTAGACAAGCCTAACTCGATTAAAATGTTTTGAATTAGTTGAAAATATGCATGACTCAGAACTCATGAGACATAATCTTCAAATGAATATGCACCTGCTCATTATTTTGAAGTAAAGCACTCGCGTTTGTTGTATTCGGGCCGACCAACCGGTATAGTGGTTAAGGTGTTAGCCTCTGGATCGGAAGGTTCCTGGTTCGAATCCGGGTCCGGGCATGGATGTTTGTAAACGTATGGTGTAGAGACGGCTGGTGCACCTTAAAACTGTCGTGGCCGAAAGTCCTCACGTTGGGTTGGCGTGGAAGTTTGGAGAGTGTGGTGCCAGCTCAGGTGTTGCTTCGTCATCTGACCGTGGTTCAAAATTACGAGGTGTTGTCCTCGGATCTTTCCCTTAAGGGACTGATCCCGGACCGTCGTCAATAGCCCGTTGTGTTGCTCTAGTACGACGTTAACAAAAAAAAATTACCAAATTACCAATTTGTTGCATTCGGTTTGTCTTTCCAAACAACCAATGTGGTTATTTATTCTTCCTTCATTCAACCGTGTAATTAAATATTTAGTTCACGAGAAATGGTTCACTAGGCGTTATCGTTATCTCGTCTTTTTGAGGTACGCTTTTGTACTTTATATGTGCCATTTTCTATGATGTATCTTGATTGTTGAATAACAACATTTTTTATAGTTGGACGCCTTTGCAAATAATAACTATTTAAAGTTAGGATCGCAGAAAGCTAATAACTGCTCGAATGGACTTGTATTTTAAGTTTGACCCCCCCCCCCTCCTATTTTTTAAAGTATAAGCAATGATATTTTTTTCCCAATGGCGGGCACTGGACAATTTCCTTGGGCACTACTTCCAATGGCGGGCACTTAGGACTTGTCCTTAGCCACTACAAGGCCGGTAGTGATGATCACTTGCGAAGAGGCACCCTGTGGGTGTACCATCATTGTCTCTAACAAAGGACAGATCAATTTACATCCTAGACCATAGACCGGTTGGTCGGCATTAGCAATAAAATAATTTGTAATAATGATATTCCTAGAATTTTTTTTATTTGTAATAATAAAAAATAACTGGTGACACGGTTTGAAGAATAGCATGTTAGCAACCGGAGGGTTGTGAATTCTAAATTCAGTTCGACATAAAAATTCCGTGTAGGTAGGGGCTGGTGAAAGTTTCCTTCCGTGTCCTCATATGTCCTCATATATCAAATAGTGTGGTGTGGAAGTTTGGGGAGTGGGGTTCTAGCTTATCCATGGTACAAAATGATTATATGTAGTCCTGAGATCTTAACCTTAGGTATAGATCCAGAATCATCACGAAAATCCAGATGTGTTTCCACCGTGTGACGCTATTTCAACTATCTATCTACTCATTTGTAGTGAATTTACTTCATGAATTTAAATTGCAATCTATTTCACATGGCGTTTTATAACGAATACCACCAATAAGTTGTAATACATAGTTAAACTATAGGTAAAACGTTATTTTAAACTCATCTTCACTTTCTAAGGATTGGAATCTAAACGGATTATATTTTTCCAAGTATTTCCCATATCGTTTCTGTAGATACAATTAGAAACAGATGAAAATTTTGCAGAACGTTCGCTTTTGGTTAATCCTTCAAATGATTTTCTCGAGTTATCTTGGCCATCCCGATCTAGTCAATTTTTTATGAAGAGATACCTCGTCGGAGACAATCAAAAAGAGGATTAACTCAATTTCATATTATGCGAGCACATGAAAAATAATTCGATACTAAATATACCATAATCTACATTAGAGGCCGCCAAAATTCTTTGACCCTCGCCCCTTTGTTGAATTTTATCGATAACCTCCGTTTTACTCTTACGTAATCATAATACGACAAGCAAAAAAAATGCTTATATGAATTTTTAGATTGTTTATTCATAGTAACAGTGTTTATTGTAAGAATCGTAATGGTAATGGTAATTTTAGTTAACGTCGTACTAGAGCAACACAACGGGCTATTGACGACGGTCCGGGATCCGTTCCTTAAGGGAAAGATCCGAGGACAACACCTCGTAATTTTTAGCCACGGTCAGATGACGAAGCAACACCTGAGCTGGCACCCCACTCTCCAAACTTCCACACCAACCCAACGTGAGGACTTTCGGCCACGGCAGATTTAAGGTGCACCAGCCGCCTCTACACCATACGCTTACAAACATTTATGCCCGGACCCGGACTCGAACCAGGAACCTTCCTATCTAGAGGCTAACACCTTAACCACTATACCGGTTGGCCGGCATATTATTGTATGAATGATATGCACTCATGTCCAAAATTATCTTCACATATTCAAAAACAATTATATTCCATGAAATACCCTATCGATGTAATCCATTTTTGCAGGGAATGAGTGAAAGACTAGCGTAATAGCTAGTATCCAATCAAACGTGTTCAAACGGTTTCTGTTGTGCAAATCAAGGCGTTACGTCATCTGACGTGAATCAAGTGCTTTGCGCAAAGTGAATATCGAAGTGAATTTCTGCAATAAAGCGTTTGATTTCAGGGTGTAAGGATTCAAAACGGTTTGTTATGGCTCCGAAGTATTATTTGGAAGAATCTGTGGAGTGTCGCATTACCGGCCGTTTAGATGAAGGGCAGACAATCACCGAAGCAGCGAGATGTGCGAATATTTCAAGACAGACACTCTCTGCGCTATGGAAACAATTTCAGAACTCTGGAGGTGTTGTAAGGTGGCCTAGACAAGGTCGTAAACGTATAATAACTGCTTTTCAAGATCGTTATATGGCAGTAACTGTCCGTCGTAACAAGAAGTCTACTGCTCGGCAGTTAAGTTCAGAGATTGCAGCCGCTACGGGAACTATTGTATCAAGACAAACTGAATACAGAACCCTTATAAACGAGACCTTTATGCCAGAAAGCAAAGGGTATGTGTGCACTGTCTTTCCAGCATATCGTAATTAGAGCCTTTCAGATATTACCTGCCAGAGATATCGGAATGAGGTCTAGAACGTATGTAACACTTTTTGGAGGTACATATGGATCTGATATTTTATTTATAGACGATAATGCTCGACCACATCGAACAAACCATGTTGACGAATTCCTTGAAAATGAAGCCATTGGACGAATACCGTGGCCAGCAAAATATATTGATCTGAACCCGTTATACAGGGTGGTCCCGAATTCATGGTACAAACTTTAATGGTAGGTACAGGACATTGTACCAATGATTTATTGTATAGGAATGTATAGTCGCAAGTGACGCGGTGAGGCGAAAACAGGGGAAATAACGGCCGAAAGGAAAAACAAAGATTTTATTGAAAGCGTTGTTGACAAGTGTCATGTTTACAGTAATTGTTCAAAATTGCGTCCACCAGTATCGATACATGCTTGACAGCGTCGGTGGAGCGATTGGCGTACACGTTCAAAGATGCCTGGTATTTCACGCACACCTGCAGCAGCTACAGATAAGCGAGCGACGAGATCCTCATCTGAGTCAACTGGAGTCTCATAAACAAGATGCTTTAGATGTCCCCATAAAAAGTAATCGAGGCTCGATAAATCGGGAGATCGGGGTGGCCAAGGGACTGGTCCACCACGCCCAATCCATCGAGTACCAAACGTGGCATTCAGGTAATTCCGTACATCAATGCTGAAGTGTGCTGGCGCCCTATCGTGCTGAAACCACATGCGGTTACGAATGGCGATCGGAACATCATGCAGCAGTTGTGGTAACACTTCTTTCAGAAAAATAAGATAGCTTCCGCCAGTGAGCCGCGTGGGTAGTAAGTATGGGCCAATCAAAGAGTCGTTCACAATACCAGCCCACACATTAATACTGAAACGTTGTTGAAACGCATGTCGACGCGTTGCATGTGGATTATCGGTTGCCCACACATGGGAATTGTGCGCATTAAAGACACCCTCGCGTGAAAATGTCGCTTCATCTGTAAATAGCACATAATCTACGAAATCCGGCTGCAACGCACATTGCTGCATCACCCACAGGCAGAAGTTCACGCGGCGAGGATAATCTGCCGGATTCAATGCTTGTACTTTCTGAAAATGGAAGGGGTGTAAGCGATTTTCGTTTAACACTCTGCATACAGTCTGATGACTCACACCTACGTCACGCGCAACAGTTCTTGTGCTTGACTCGGGTCTATCAGCCACAATGTTCAAGATGCTTTCTTCCAGCCTTGGAGTGCGTACAGCTCTTACTCGACCAGCGCCATGTCTGTTGACGTCGAACGCACCTGTTTCACAAAGTTGACGATGTAACCGTTGAAAAATTCTATGATCCGGCATTCGTCGATCAGGATACTCCGCGCGATACATTCGTAACGCAGCTCTGCCGTTACCATTTGCACGGCCGTACATGTAATGCATCTCTGCTTTTTCTGCATACGTAAAGTCACCCATCGTCTACGGCAGCACAATTGTGAATGGCGCTTTTCCCTACTGCGATGCATCATGTTCAACAGCGGCTAGACATCTACTGCCCTCTACCGGCAATGATACCAACCGATCACTCCATTTCTCTTTCCTTTTATTTCCCCTGTTTACGCCTCACCGCGTCACTTGCGACTATACATTCCTATACAATAAATCATTGTTACAATGTCCTGTACCTACCATTAAAGTTTGTACCATGAATTCGGGACCACCCTGTATAACTTATGGGACTACCTTGGAAACGCAGTTGCACGGATACATCCTCCATCCAGAAATTTAAATGCCCTGAAGACTACATTGCTGTAGGAGAGGATCATAATTCCCCAGTGGTAAGCAACAATATTTCCAGCATTAAATCACATTGTGAAATGTGTGTACAAGTCAAGGGCGATCACATTCCAAATTAAATTAATAAGCCTTTTTTTCTGAACTATGCTTGTCACATATTATTGCCATTTTTATTGTTTCATGCTACAGTTTTATAACTTATGCAGTGTTCTTAATTTTTTCCTTTCGTATTTATGTGTTGTGTTGTTATGTCTCATTCCGCACCAATTCATAAAATTATAGTTCATAGTTTCTGAGAAATCCGTGATTTTATACATGTAACGATAATTTTGGACACCAGTGTAGTGTATACTATCATATTGTATTAAAGTCAAGGGAATACGTTTTTGTTTTTGACGTCCTTCTTAACATTACATATTTGATGGTAGGGATATGTAACGTAATAAATTTAATTTTAGATAAAATTAACAAGAGTGGTATATTTTTATGTATATGAAAATAAGCCGTATAGACTGAGTATCCAGTTTACTAGCGTTGTCAATGTGAAGAGAGTGCTTTGTCACTCTTAACAAGATTAACAAATTTTGGATTAATAATAAGTAAGTTTCAGCCTTAAATTGACACGGATTTCTTTATCTTGCTTAGTTCAAGTCGACCCCAAACAATGTTATATTAACCACTTTGGTGACCACGGATCTAATTAGACATACTGTTCTTTTTTTTTAAGCACAAATTGAAAATTCCATTTTTGACACTAGAAACGCTGCAAACTATTGTAATCAATATTATTATGTTCTAGTTTATCTTTTTATTTCTGTAGCTTAAACGAAAATTCAAGGCATATTGATATTAACTTAAAATGAAGCTTTGTATATTAATGCCAAAATCTCAGAGATCATTGAATGCGTCTATTTCAGCTAGTGTAATTAGCCGTCGCGTAACTAAAAAGTACGTCCAGTGACTGATTAAAACACTATGTCCATATAGTAATCATATCTTGAAACTACACAAATGGCAGGCTTCAATTTTAGTTAAGAATTCCAACATCGACAAAAAAAATTACTCCATGACAGGTCAATCATACAGGTAAACCGTTAATAAGACAAAAAATTTACTTATAAAACAGTTTTGCTAAATTCTGAAATGATCTCATGAAAACTCACATAGCTAAACATAATCTCAAAACTAAAGTTCCAAAAGCATATGTTTCACTAAAAAATCATTTACCAAAACAAAAATAATTACACTATGTGAAGTGAACCATGAAAATAAGACAGAAAAAACACTAATGAAACAATAGCGATATATCTAAATTATGACAGACTTTATGAGAAAACACATATAACTCACACATCACACTCAATTACGAAATATAACCCTGTCTTGAAACAAAAAATGAGAAGTTTCAGGCACCTCAGTTACAGTTCAAAATCACCCACCAAACCAACAACAACTACACAAAGCCAAATAAACAATATAGATCAACCGTAAATAAGACAGAATAGAACAATTTTTTTAAATTCTGACATAAAGATCTTATAAAAATTCACATAGCCAACATAATCATGTCTCAAAACTAAAAATGAGTTAATTGCAGGTAATGCTAAGTCAACCATGTAACTAAGACAGGGAATGTATACCAATTGAACTAGTAACTTTACTTAATTCTGACAGGTTATAAAAATTCATATTACCAAACATAATCATGTCTTGAAACTAAAAAAAAAAGAGTTAAATTTCTGGCATCATTTTCATTTAAAAATCGCCCACCAAAAACAAAAACAATTAATTATCAATACAAGTTCTTGCAGGTCCAGACTTGTCAAGATCTCTACAAGGACAACACAGCGCCGTGCCACGTAGGCTGTCACCACATTCTGACAACTCAGCTCTAAAGGAGAACGTCCCACTAATTAGCTGACGAAAATACTACTTTTATTACCCGGAATTTCACATAAAAATTGACAAGGCAAAGAGCAGAAGGATAGGTGCAGCACGTCAGGTCCCGTAGAGTGGCCATTTTTACGAAGCCTCGCTTGTAGAAAATGGCGCAACATCTGTTGAAGTTCGCATTCCTAGGTCTTCTTTAATGCTCGGCTTTAAACTTCCTTCTTTGGGAACTTTTAAAGCAGCCACAAAGAAAGCCGATGTCAGTTTTAAAAGAGTGCCATCGAGTCTTATAAAAGGTTTGCACATAAAGGAATAAGGAATAGTTGAAGTGGTAAAATTGCTTTGGAATAAAAGGGCTCAAAATTGAAGAGAAAAAAAAATTACTTTGATCTGGGGAATTATTCTTCTTTCGAATGATAGATTTCGTGGGAGCTTAGACGAAATATGGCATCGTTTTGATTGGAGCAAAATTTCATTTCTGTTTTCGAACTGACAGTTTTTATGGTACATGTTTACATGACATAAAATGCATTATGTTGCAGACATTCTTCTGCCGAATTGAGACAGTTACTTTATAACAATTATTAGCTTATAAAATTTTGCTTACTTAAGTCTAAAGCATACATTATCTAGTTTTTGTAAACAAATCCAAGTTTTCTCTAATACTGTTAATGGAGAATTTGGCATTAGTGTATGAGTTACAGTGTCCCAGAAGTTTTATAAATGATTCAATAAAATTATTGTTAGGCTAGGCTATCTTTTTCACATCTATAATAATTTTATAAGATTTAAATCAAACAGATGTATGAAGTGATACAAATTTAAAAATGAGAAATTCCAATAGGGGTTGGAAGAAATAATACTATTTAATGATCGGAACTAAGATGAATAAATGTTTGCACCTCACTGTTTTCAGAATAGTTTTAAATAATAGTCTTAAAACAATTAAATCAAACAGATGTATGAAGTGATATAAATTTAAAAATGAGAAACTCCAATAGGGGTTGGAAGAAATAATACTATTTAATGATCGGAACTAAGATGAATAAATGTTTGCACCTCACTGTTTTCAGAATAGTTTTAAATAATAGTCTTAAAAAATTAAATCAAACAGATGTATATATATATATATATATATATATATATATATATATATATATATATATATATGAAGTGATAAAAATTTTTAAATGAAAAATTCATATAAGGGTTGGAAAAAATATTACTATTCTCTGATCGAAACTAAGATTAATAAATGTTTGCAACTTATTGTTTTTCTAGAGCCTGTATAGAGGAAATATAACTTATTAAGTTGCAAATATTCAATTGTTGTTTAAAAAATAATTATAAGTACATAATATTTTGTTCAGAAAAACGTCAATACCAGGGGTGGACAAATGCGGCTCATCATTGAGTTATGTGAGGCTCCTAATTAAAAATTTAAATCTAAATCTTCAATAAAAAATTTAAAATAAAATCTATCATTAAAAATTTCTGAACTCTTGTTTCATGAAACTAGTTAAATGGACAAAGTTAAGCATTCAAGTCTTAATTGAAAATTTTTACAACATTTAGTTTAGCTCTCGACGAGTCTACAGACCATCAGGATGTTCCACAATCGACAGTTTTTGTCAGCGTAATATGATGTGATAAATGTTAAACCTAGTCGCTCTTGTCAAAAAAAAAAAAAATATATATATATATATATATATATATATATATATATATATATATATATATATATATATATATATAATGGGTCGGACACCAGGGGATTTGCATTCTATCCGACAGTATTTTCGAATGAGATTTCGTGGTGTTCCCTGCTAGCTTTGCATGTTGTTCCTGACAAACTGAACATAGACGAATGTTGATTCCAGGACGACAACACTCTATGTCATTTTGCAGCCTCTGTCAAGCAGTGGTATCAATATATGGATGTAAAACGTCTTCCCGACCTAAATCCCGTAGAACATTTTGCGGGACGAGTTAGAACAACGCTGACGGACCAGGGAACCACGTCCGAATCCACAGCTGAGCTGGCGACATTTTTGCAGCAGAATGGACACACATGCCATGGCTGTGTATCAAAACCTTGTTGAAAATATACCCAGAAAGGTTGTTAATGTAATTGCAGCACACGGGGGGGAGGGGACATCTCCTATTAAAGCATGTATTCTTTCACTTATACCAGGGGTGTCCAACCTTTTACATACCATGCGCCAATTTTTTTGACGTACGAATTCAGATGCGCCATAAAACTCAAGAACCTATTCTACCTTCTTGCGTTCATTATTGAGGTTAGAAATTAGAGATATGGGTAGGTAATTGGTAATTTTAGTTAACGTCGTACTAGAGCAACACAACGGGCTATTGACGACGGTTCGGGATCAATCACTTAAGGGAATGGCGCCTACTTTAAGAGTAAGTAGGCAAAAGGATGCAAATGCGCCACTTGTACTCATCCAATGCAATATATATATATATATGTGTGTGTGTGTGTCGCGAAAATCTGTCTGCTAAGTGTGAGATCGTTAGGAGTTGTCAGGCGGCTGGCCGTGGTTGGAGTACATAAGTCGTCGGTTGGCGCACCCTTGTTACGCAGTGGGCCAATTGATGTGCCTGTCGACACGACAACACTGCCAAATTTACAATTAACTTGCGTTTATTTTACAAATAATTATTTCCATGTGTCCAGATTTTTCAGGGAATCGGTTAAAACCACCTGCACCCAAAAACAACCGGACGTCTGTCGTCCCGGCATCCATCACCTACCTACGTGTAGTGGGTAATATGGTTCATGCACAGTGGTGCCCACGCCATTTTTCTCCCACCGTGCGTACCCACCTCGATTCAGCGTATCCCGCAAGATGGATCGGTAGCGGAGGCGCCATTGCTTGGCCTCCACGCTCGCTGGACCTTAACCCCTTGGACTTCTTCTTGGGTCACCTTAAATTGCTCGTTTATGAGACACCAATGAATACACCAGAATATGTGATATCGAGGATTGTGACCGCTTCAGCAGAAATCAAGGAAACCCGGAACCTTCGAGCGTGTCTGCCAGTTGTTTCTACGTCGTTGTACCATTTGCATGACGTCCGCGGGCGCCACTATAATCAACAATTGTAACAATTTTGTTTGTAAATTAAAAGCTGTACCTATGCTGTCCAATAAATGTTTTCTGTGCTTATTTGTTGTTTCTTCGCTGTCGTTTTTTGCAGACGCATTTTCACAATTTTCAAGCACGCGAATTTATTTACGACCCCATGTTCCATTGCATTTTTTGTTCGTCTTGATGCGTATCATCACCACTCTAAGTTTGTCGGTGGAGTTCAAATACACCATGTAAATAAATAATATAGTATATAGAATGTGGTCTGTGTGTAATCCTATAGAATTATAGTCCGTTTTTTATAAGCTTTTTGTAAAGGAAGCTCTAAAGAAATCTCTCTAGAATGTCGGTAGAAAACTTTTCTAAAATCTGTATAAAGTAAGTTCTATAGAAATCTTTTGAAAGTCTGCTAAAACCTCTATGAAATTAATTCTAGCTTATTTCTTGTTTTGCGATTTCATTTTTCTATAAAATTCTATAATACCGGGTGTCCATAAAAGAATGTCCCAGTTTAAATGGTATATTATAACATTTTAATTTCGACTATTTACAACAAATCATCTATCAAATTGAAGGTAAACTCATTTAGTTTTTCGTACAAAGGTTCAATATATGCACCTTTAGTTATGCGTGACACATCCAACCTAAAGGCCAGTTCTTACCGTAACAGGGGTGGCTTATCAGGATATGTTGAAAGAATGGCTCTTTCCCCAATTTGTAGAGGGTAAACCTGTAAACTTTATTTGGCAATAGGATGGAGCTCCCCCCCCCCTCATTGGAATCTCTTTGTACGAGAGTGATTGGACGTCGAAGTCTCTCTGACCATTGGATTGGTCTTAATGGTCGAGACAACAGAGCTTCGCTGGCCTCCACGTTCACCAGACATAACGCCATGCGCTTTTTTTTCCTTTGGGAATTAAAAAAGATCGTGTCTACCTTCCGCCGCTACCTAATGATTTACCAGAGTTGATACTCAGAATTGAAGAGGCTATTGCTCCGGACTTGTTAACCAAAGTGTGCGAAGAATTGGACTTTAAGTTGTATGTGTGCCGTATAACTTAAGATGCACATATTGAACATTTGTTAGAAAAACTAGGTGAGTTTACCTTCAATTAGATATATGATTCGCTGTAAATAGTCGAAATTAAACTGTTATAATATACAATTGAAACTGCGACATTCTTTTATGAACACCCTGTATTACATATCTGTAGAAATGGATATCTTTATTTCTCTAAACAAATCTTCTAGAATTTATTCCCTCTTGAAACGAAACTTTGTTTCTCTATTGGGATTTATGGAACTTTATAAAAGACTTTCGGGAATGATTTGTGTGCTTGAAATCAATGTGAAGGTGCTTGAACAGTTTTCATTTTTTCTTCATCTTGAGAAAATGGTATTGTTCTGCACTCCGAGGGAAGAAGAATCTGAAATATGAGAAAAATATATGAAATTGAAGCAATGAATACGTAAACACACATTGGAGGGAAATATTTTTATTGAATTTTTAAATTAGAAATTTCATGGAATGTCCTTTTAGGTTTTTCGAATAACAAAACTAAAAGAGATTGTTATATATGTTCTTCAATATAACAGTAGGCAAATCAAATTTTTATTAGTCTGCTTTTAAAGGTTTCTTAGAAAAGTTTTCTTTGTGGTTTCTGCAAAATATGGAAAGATCAATGTAGGTTTGCTGGGTTTATTCATGGAGGTTCTGAAACTATGTTGATTATGGCTCTGCTTTCCAGATAAATCAGCTTCGTATGGATTGTATAATTATTTCTTTGTTTTGATTTAAATTCCCAAAAAGGTATCGTTAAGTATTAGGCATTCCAGTTCTGCGTTGCTTGCATGACATTATTTCGGTCTAAATCCACGAGTCCGTAGTCCATTCGGTTTGGAATTGTCTTTCCCTGCGGTGACTTTACTTATGTGATGTGCAGTACCACTGAGTCGTCAGGACAAAATTGTATGAGCAATTATTATCAACCTTTTTATCCATGCAGGTCCATTCACAATCTGAACCTCCGTTGGTCTTATTGGGCAGATGGTGATCTTGGGTAAAAACTACGTTGCCTTCGTTGTCATCCGAAGTCTTGTTTCCAGAGACCTTATTTTCAAGGCTATCCTGTCTTAAGGACATTTGAAGATTTTACTTCACTCGCGATTCCATTCTTCTCAAAATAGCTAAATTCATCTTTTTCGTCGAGATCTGTGGCATGATCAACGGCTGATGGGTCAACAACAAATTGAGCCCTTTCTGCTACCTCGTCTTCGATGGTACGCAGACTCAAATCCATGAATTCCTCTGGATGTTCGACATTCAACTCTGCGAGGTAGTCGCTATCAGCGTAGGGTTGCTCTTTCTGTTGTTCGGCCTCCTTTTTAAACCTGTTTCTTCTTGCTCCGCTTTTCTCGATACTTCCTTCTGAAATTGCAGGTTAGTATTTATTAATTTTCTCAAAAAGAAAAAGACCACATTCTATGTATTTAAAACCAACTGTTTATGGAAAAACGTATTGTTAAAAGACACCAAAATGCATACAAAAAAGTACTTTGAGGAAGATATATGGAATAGATCACACACATTTGTTTCCCGAACCAATCCAACATTTTGAAAGGTGAATAAAAAGTTTATAAAAATGACATAAATAGCACTGAAAAGTACTGTTTGTGTATACTGTAGATAAAATTTCCGTAAGTAGTACTGAAAAGTATTGTTTGTAAGTAAAACGTCTGTAGAAGTGACGCAAATAGGTAATGGTAATGGTAATTTTAGTTAACGTCGTACTAGAGCAACACAACGGGCTATTGACAACGGTTCGGAATCAGTCCCTTAAGGGAAAGATTCGAGGACAACACCTCGTAATTTTGAACCACGGTCAGATGATGAAGCAACACCTGAGCTGGCACCCCACTCACCAAACTTCCACGCCAACCCAACGTGAAACGCAAATAGGACTTTAAGTTGTATGTGTGCCGTATAACTTAAGATGCACATATTGAACATTTGTTATAAAAACTAGGTGAGTTTACCTTCAATTTGATATATGATTTGATGACATACTGTACTGTTTATAAATAAATGCCGTGAAAAATTCCTCTACAGTAAAAAATCCCTTAATTCATAGTTATTGTTTATGGAAAAAAAGGAGGGGATACAATTGTATTTTTACCATTGTTATAAGTAGGAAGTTTGAAATTTATGCTGAATTCAGAATTAATGACACAGTATGTATAATTTGAATTAATTATTTGTTTTAATATTTCATCTTTTTGAAGATTCATGTGTCATTAAAACTCAATTTATAAATAATAAAACTGTTGTTACTATTTATACTTTTACGACACACGATATTATTTGCTTTACTCTACATTTCTAGACTCATAAAATGCCTTTTTACTTAGTCTATTTAATGTAGACGACATGAATGAAATAAATAAAACTAGTTGAGCATTAATACCATGAGATGAACTGAATCATCAGTATAGAATTTCGGTGGATTTTTCCTCTACAAGCCAGTTCTTTTACCGATGAATTTGTATGGCTGTTTAAGAATAGAGCTGGGCGAAATGAAAATTTTCCAGGTTTATCGAGTCATGAAGATGGCTTTGTATTTTATATGGCTTTCACATAAATTGCACTTATGAAATAGTAGTACATTTGTAATATAATTTTTTTGAATAGTTGCATAAAAATCCACTATCACAACCTATTTATGTAGAAATTTTAATGCGTTGATGCATAAGTTTATGTTAAATAATAGAAATTAGCGCCTTTTCCTAATTGTTTATTAAAATAAATTCTATTAAATTATTTAATGAATTATTCTTAATTAATTCATTCATTATTAAAATAAAATAAAGCCAGATTTCTTGCAGTTGGTCATGGATTTATGCTTGAAACAATTACAGTTTGAAAGAATCAGTTTAAACTAACGATTAAATTTCTAATTTGTATATAATTAGATAATTAATCGTTCAGAGACAATTCCAGTGGAAATTGTACAAGCAATATTGTTTTTCATTACCCTCAATCAAGTTGCTAGAAGAAGGTTTTTACAATTTTTTTCACCAAAGAAGTATAAAAAAATATTATTTTTTTCCAAGAATTTTAATACTTATAATCGAATTAAAAATTTATTCGTTAATTAATAACCTTGAATGAGAATCAAATGTATATGGATATTATAATTATAACAAACATTTTACTGTAGACCAATTCCCTTTTGAGTTCTCATCTTTTGAACAAAGCATTGCAAAATCTTAGTTCTTTGAATATTTAGAAATTATTGTTTCAGGAACAAGTTTTTTTTGTTATCACCATATAACAAGATAGATATTCCGACGATTTAAAAAAAATTGGTACCGTTAAAATGCTAAGGAGTTTTAAAATTCTTTGAAACAATAGAATCTTCTATATTCTGAGTCATTTTTGAAATTTCTAGTTTGTATATACACCTAAAACCTTCTGAGGGTTTTGATATGTGTACAGTACCAAGCACCCTTAAGATATTGACAGCTGGCAACTTGGCTACGGCCCCTTGAAGGGGTGTCGTGAAGAATCAACGGGGTGTTTTGGAGAAACAGTAAGCAGGGTACTTTAGTGGAATGACTGTAAATACAGACGGAACCACAACTTACCAACTATGTAGAAACTGCCTGGGAAATGAGGAAAGCAACCAAGAACTCACCCCGGAACACATTTTTAACTGCCCGGCCATCTTGAGAAGCTTACAGGCCATTGACGAAGTTTCCTTTCAGGGAAATCTTTATAGCAACAAAATTGTGGACATTGCAAGGGCCGTGATTTCGGCACATGCAGTAATTTGACTCGACTTCGATTGGACATGACAACAAACAACCAACTAATCAACCAAGCAGGGTGACAGAATAGGGGAGGCCTTCAGTAGGCGTTTTGCTCGGATACGCCATATTTCTTCTGTAAATTAATAATTTAAATTTCAATTATCCATTTATCTTGAAACGTTTCTGTACATTTAACACCAACCTGTAAATAAACCTTAATTTCAAGTTCATTACTCCATTCCTGTTTTAATGGAGCTTGTAATTAATTATTCCTTCAAAATATTGCAAAATGGTCACCGCGTACTCATCCGAGCACATTTGAAGGAGGCACGGAAGGCGGATTCTACTATAAGTCTCTTCAAATTGACAAAACTGACAATATCGTGATCGACAAGATATCTCCCCAATAGAAGAAAACCTACCCGATCTTGATGAACCAGGTTTCTAGTCACAAGAAGAAAATTGGCCAAATCTTGATCAAGTCATCATCAAAAAGTCGACATTATCTTGATGAAGCGATATATTTTCAACAGTAAAATTAATCATATCTTTATGAATGAAATATTTCCTCCATAAAAGGAGACTAATCAGATCTTGAAGGACGAGATATTGATTCGGAAAATGAAAACTAGTCAAATTTTGGTCTAGTCCAGGACTCGAAATAGATTTTTTAATACAGGTGCACAAGGTGCACTTGTTTTTAAATTAGGTGCACAGATTATATTTTAGGTACACATTTAAAAAACGTAATATAAGAGCATTACCGTGATGTAAACTAGTTTATTAGTTGGGTATGTTTTGATATATTACTAGTAGATAGTAAAAAAAATGTTTAAACATTTTTTTTATTCGCTAAATTATTACTTATAAATATTCAGTCATCATCAGACATTGGTGGGCAATCAGAAACGTCTACGTTTTTGGCAGATCTTTACCCATTAGATTTAGTGTCCATCCTTATTTTTGTATTTTTCCTTCATTGCAACAAAGCATTTTCTGGATTAAAGTTTTTCATAGTGTGTATTTAGGAATTTTAATTTCGTTCCTTTAGAGCGAGAGAGGTCGATACTAATATTTTGTTCAGGGCATCAAAATAACATAAAATACGTTTCCCCCGCTTTTTTTCACGATAGGTGCACGAAAAAATTAGGTGCAAAACTTTATTTTCAGGTGCACAGTGCACCTATGCACCCGGGTATTTCGAGCCCTGGTCTAGTCCCATATAAAAGTCGGTAACATCTTGATGCGATATCTCGTCATTAGCATACCACAATTTATGTATTTGGTTACTGAGTTAAACATAAGAACATATAGTAAGGCTTACTTTTAACTATTACACAAACCATTTGATTTGAGTATTTCTAAAGACGTTAGGACCCCAAAATACCCCAAGTTTAAGATTCTCCTCATCTTTTCGACGAATACTAGTCCCGATTTCTTATTAAATATAAACGATTGCAAATGCACCATTCCGTCCACAACTTCCTTTGATGCCAATACTTTTTCACCAGTAACTGCAACATCAGAAAACATCCCACTCAAATCTTAGATAAAGCTCGAAAACACCCCACATACACACACAAACTAAGAGGGGGGAAATGCGAAGCATCGGCAACAAAAAACGAAATATTTTGCCACAGAAGAGTCGCCCTAGATTTGATTTTAGAATCCAAATGGTAACTTGGAATGGAAAAAGAGAATCCCTCAGAATGAAAACAATTTTCGGCGTGGAGGGAAGGGGAATATATTCCCATGCCACAATTCACACAAATTCTTCGGACAACTCGGTTTTTTTTTTTCGAATATTTTTATGCGCTCCTTCCATTCGTCGAGCACGTGAGTTGACTCGCCAACTGAATCAGATTCGTTGCGTGATTCGCTTCGGAGGGGATGGGCCAGCGTATGCCGGGGCTGCGCTTTTTTCGCTTTCGTCGTCCGAGATTGTTTCCAGAAATGTATAAAATGGAAAAATAGCCGTTTTATATGTGGTGCGTGGAACGTGTTTATTTTAATTTTGGAGTCGTTCCGATTTTGTTGCTGGAAGTCCACTTCTTTTATGCCCTTTTTTAGTTTGCAGTGAAAGTTGACCTACTAGTCATCATCGAACCGACGTGGCGAAGTTGGTTTGACCAAACCATGTATACCAATTGACTTTGTGTGGATTTGGTATTTGGTATTTTTAAATTTCGTCTAACTGGCAAAATCCAACGGGATATGGAAAAGTGTGGAAGTTTGGTGTCTCAGAGTGGGGTAGTGGGGCTCAGGTATTGACCGCATCATCTGACCGTGTTTCAAAATTACGAGGAGTTGTCATTAGATATTTCGGTTAGAGATTAATCCCTGATTGTCACCAATAGCTCGTTTAGTTGCTGGTATGCTAGTCTTCAAAACACCGCAGTGGCCAAGTCATTTTTTCTCCAAACAATACACACGTTGGCTTCGTGTGGAAGTTTGGTGTCCAAGAGTGGGGTCTGGCAGGTATTGACCTCGACATCTGAACAAGCTTACAAAATTACGAGGCGCTGTCCTTTGACTTTTCACTTAGGGGTGGATATCGGATCGACGCCAATAGCTCGTTGTGTTGTTCCGTGTGAAATTAATTAACTTCTTACCTACCTACAAACTTTTATCACCTGACCGTGTTTCAAAATTACGTGGTGTTGTCCTCGGATTTCTGCCTTCGGTGTTTGATATCGGACCGTCG
The DNA here is from genome assembly GCA_947359465.1 of Metellina segmentata. Lineage (NCBI taxonomy): Eukaryota > Metazoa > Arthropoda > Arachnida > Araneae > Tetragnathidae > Metellina > Metellina segmentata. Next base: position 42,964,799 of record OX375883.1, read on the forward strand.
TCCATAGCCCGTTGTGTTGCTCGTGTAAGAAGTTAATTAAAATACCTTACCAAACCAAACTTCGAAAAAATACCAACAATTAAAAAATAAAATGCTAACGTGAGGATGTTTGAGGCATCCGAAGAGGACCGTCGCCAATAGCTCGTTGTGTTGTCCCATGTGAAATTAATTAACTTCTTACCTACCTACAAACTTTTATCATCTGAACGTGTTTCAAAATTACGTGGTGTTGGCCTTGGATCTCTGCCTTCTGTGTTTGATATCGGACCGTCGTCCATAGCCCGTTGTGTTGCTCGAGTAAGAAGTTAATTCAAATACCTTACCAAACCAAACTTAGAAAAATTACCAACAATTAAAAAATAAAATGCTAACGTGAGGATGTTTGAGGCATAGACAGATTTTATGTGCACATGACGGTCTTTTTATGCCTTCCTAGGTTCATTAAACACAGTGTACAGCGTCTGTTTATGTGTTATATTCTTCCCGTAAATATATTAAATGTATGTAATTAATGTCACACTGGAGCTACAGAATGGGCTATTTACGAAAATAACATACCAGTCGCCAAGGGAAATATCCGGTGATAGCACCACTTAAATTAAAATCATGGTCAGATAACAAGGTTACATCAGAGCTGGTACCCCTCTCTCGAAACTTCCACACCATGCCATCGTGAGGACATTTCAGGTCATGATATGTTTAATAAGCACCGGCCTTTTTATACATGATGATCTTAGATTGGATTCCAACTCGCAATACTCCGGTTGCTAATCCGTTACACATCCAATCAGGCTACAACGACCTTAACAAATAAATGCGTCACTACGAACCCTCACTTCTTCACCAGATCTCGCAAAGAACCCAATCGAACGAAAGAACATCACAAAACCCCCGGGGCCACGGCTCCCATTCCAAATACTTTGTAAGACACCCCCACAAAAACAACTCTTCCCGAGCATCTTAATTAATTCCACCTTTGCCTCATTTCCATATCGTCCCCGGGCTATTTCGATTAACCCCAGTTTGTCCAGGATTACCCCATGACGCTAATGCCCGCCTCTCGGTTCGGAATCAATCCGAAGACGACCGCTCCCGTTGCCACCGGCGATGGAGAAGTGTTTATTAAAAATGGCTAAGTTGATTTTAGTGTTCTGTGTAAATATTGGTGTTTTCTCGACGCTGGTGGATTTTTATCTGGGGATTTATTTTGGGAAGGGGGGATTTCGCTCGCTGGAAAAGTAAGCCTAATAACTGAGTCATCTGTTGCGGAGTGAATTTTGTTATTGGAATGCATGGAGGAAACGAATATGTAGGGATGCGTAAAGGTTGTAGGAAGAATAAATTGAAAGCACTGGTAGAGTACATTAGTTAAGTAGGGTTTAATGTCTAATGTAGCGAATAAGCTGGAAAACATTTTTGACATCAAGTGAAAAATGTATTGATTTCTAGATGAACACGCGTAGAAAATCGTATTTTAGACATGGAATATTCTGTAACGTTTTTAAAATTCCCATTTTCTAATCAATATCTGGGGTTGCGATAGAGCAGTTAGCAGAGTAAAGAGAGGTAGACAGGTATTTAAATTACATTTCGTTGCAACAACACAACGGTCTAATTTTTATAACAGATCTGTTGATTTAAGTGGGTCACTCTAAATTGAGTAGGTATATAGAGTTAGGTTGAGGCATCACCTTAACTTTGCGCGGATTTATCTTAATCTTATTACGTCTTATGACCGTGATTCAAAATTATGTGCTAGATAGGAAGGTTCCTGGTTCGAATCCGGGTCCGGGCATGGTTGTTTGTAAGCGTATGGTGTAGAGGCGGCTGGTGCACCTTAAATCTGTAGTGGCCAAATGTCCTCATGTTGGGTTGGCGCGGAAGTTTGGAGAGTGGGGTGCCAGCTCACGTGTTTCTTCGTCACCGTGGTTCAAAATTATGAGGTGTTGTCCTCGGATCTTTCCCTTAACCCATTAGCGCCCAGCGGTATATTTTTAGACCGTTAGACGAAGTTCAAGCACTGCGCTTTTAAGTGACCTTCAATTCATTCCATAGCAGTGGAATTGCACACGTGGCAAGAATAAACATTCCCGAGTTCAAATGTCATGTGGTTTTCTCGTTAGCTTTAATTGTTATCTGGCAGTGATAGAGGAAAGTTTATCTTAGTATTTTTTTACGCGGTTTTTCGTTCTTTGTTCACATTTCTCCAGAAAACAGTAAAGTGATCACGGTAAGTAAAACTTTATTGGGTTTTATATTATCGTTATAGATGTAGCTATTGCGATATAATGCGGTGTTTGTTCAAAATGAATTTAATTAGTAGAAAATTGAGCCGAAATGTGAATGTACTATAAATAGATCGCTGGGCGTTCAAGCGTTCTTTTTTCCCCAAATTGCAGGCAGTACGACAGTTTAGTTTTTGTATTTCTCCAGATTGGTAAAATGAATCAGAAAATATTCAGTAACGTTCAGAATGCTGTCAAATATCTATTTTCTATAGAAATTGATGATGATATTATTGCTATACCACCTGATGTTGATGAACTGGCGGACGAAGAGGAAATAGATAAGTTAGATGCTCCAGTTATAAAGGATATTACTGGGAAAATAGAAGTTTTTTTCAGTAGATAATGAATGTGATGAAACAGATTTGCCTTCAACTTCTGAGAGAAAAATTAAAAAGCTAAAAACTGAAAAGCGAAAAGTATTCTGGTAAACGAAATCACGGAATTACAATAAATGGTTGGAAGCAGAGGAAAATAGTTAGATAAAATGCAACGTGGCAAGTACGATTTTCGATTTGACGAAAAAAATGAAATTACGGTAGTCAGGTGGAGAGATGACAAAAGTGTTACTGTTGCTACGAACTTTGATGACATCGAGTGCATGTAAAAGTTCAAAGATGGTCTCGTGAGAAAAAAAAAGAGTAACAATTCCACAACCAAATTTCATAAATGCTTACAACACATATGGGAGGGTAGACCATCATGACTGATTGCTAGAAAAGCACAGCATTGCAATTAGAGGTAAAGAATAGTATTGGTGCTTGTTCACGCGAATTATTGATATGGCATTAGTCAATGCAAGCATCCTGTATAGAAATATTCAAGGATCTAATACTATGACGATTTTCGAAGAGGTGTTGCCGTGAAATATCTCAAATTGGGGATCGGAAGAAAAGTTTTAAACGGTCGCCCTTACAGCTTCCACTCAACCTCAGAAATCGATGTTAGTGATGATGTTCGTTACGACAGAGAGGATCATAATATAGGCAGGCGAAATGCCCAAAGATGCTGCCGATTTGAAGATTGCCAATCAAGACTACTTACATTTTGTATAAAGTGCAATACCACTTTATGCAAAAACTGTTTTACAAAATTTTACACGAAATTGTAACTGATGTTTTTATTACTTTGGTACAAGTTTATTGCATGTTTTTCATAATATAATATACCACTTATAATTTTTTAGTTCTTTGTGTTTTCAACCATTTTTTTCCCTGTAAGTGCTTTAGAAATTTGAACATCATTTAGTAAATCCTGAATTAATTATTGTATTTTATTATTATTGTATAAGTTTTTTACATATTTCTAAGTATTTCGAAATATATACATGTTTTTTTAAAGTGATATATTTTTGTTTTTATCTATTTTATAATTTTTAAACATTTTATTGAAGAACTAATATTTGTCAGCTATCTGCTAAAAAATATCGTGCCAACGCCCAGCGATCTATTTTTAGTACGTCATTTTTTTAAAAAACTGATGTCCGTTTCAATAAAATTCGATTATAATATTCATATTGAAGGTAAAATACCTCAAATTTAAGAATTTTATTCAATTCCTTCAAAAAAAATTAATTTGGGCGTTAATGGGTTAAGGGACTGATCCCGGACCGTCGTCAATAGCCCGTTGTGTTGCTCTAGTACGACGTTAACTAAAATTACCTAAAAATTACTTTACCTCAAAATTATGTGTTGTTGCCATTGGATCTTTACCTTAAGGGATTGATCCCGGACCGTCGTCAATACCGTTGTGTTGTTCTAGTACGACGTTAATTAAAAAATTACCAATTACCAGTACGACATTAATTAAAATACAAAGTATCTACCTCATCTCTAATCTTCAAAGTAGGAGGAAGGTAGGTATTTTATTTATCTTCATACTGGAGAAATACAATGGGCTATTGACGACGTTCCGTGATCAAACGCGGAGGGAAATATCTGATAACAACATCACGTAATTTTTAACCTTTTTAAGGCTGTTAGGTTTTGTTGCAACTCTATGCTTTATGCATGCTTTATCAATTGTTTACTTAAAAAACTCGTCTTCCGTTGTTTTGAAACGCACTGCATTACATTAGGTAAATGGAGCAAAAAGGTACAGAAGATGTTCGATGCTTCCAAGTGTTTGGACAGAATATCTAGTCAAGGATCTGGTCAATTTTTCTGACGAGATATCTCGTCGACACAAAACTGATGTATTTCTCCAAGGGAGTGGGGCTATTGGAGACGGTCCAGAATCAATCCCGATGGGAAATATCATTGGATTGGACGCCGTAGGCGGACACTGTTTCACCTGTGCGGCTTACAGCTGTATAGCCCGTCTTACTTAGGAGATTCTGGGATAAGGGAGAGCTGAGCAATCCACAATATATTCAACAAACATTTAAGTACACAGAAAGGGAAAGGCAAGAGAAGGGCAAAACGGGAAAACACAAAAATACAAAATGACAAAAGAAGAGGCTGACAATGTTTGAAAAATTGACACAGAACAAAATGAGAAAACAAAAAACAAAAAAAGACCTAAACATAAACAAAATCAGAAGAAAAAAAAACATAAAATCTTTTTTTTTTTAAATAATAAAAATAATGTTAAATACAGAAGTCAGACAGCTAAAATGACCATAAAAGTTTCGATAGAAAAGTTATTTTGAGAACTTTCAAATTAGACTTCTCAGCTCTCACATATGTAATCAATGTTGGAGCTGAGAAATTCCATCACTTTAAGGATTTTGTGGCGGCAGTGTCTGTTCTTGGCAGTATTTTGGCACCAATGTAAGTAGTGTTGCATAGAAGGTTTCAACAAATGAAACTGTCTTGTGAGATCACAGTCAAAAAGGTTGTGGATGGGATCACCTTCTCGGCCGCATATACACAGCGCACTAGTTTTCAAACTTCCACACCACGCCAATGTGAGGACGTTCGAGGCAACGAGTGATTTAACGTGAACCAACCCCTTTTGTTCAAGATAGTCTTTTGTTGGATTCGAGCTCGCAACCCTGCTGTTACTAGTCTGTTTTTCGTCCAACCGAGCTACATCGTTCCTGGTTTTTGTACAGAAACTGGACACTACAATGCACTTTTCAACACAAATATAAACCATCAAGATTGTTAATTTACATTAAAATTGCTTTTAAGTATAGTGTGTAATAAATACACATGGTGAATGAAACCCTGTGTATACGCCATCTACGTTACTGTGAAAAGTAACATTCACTCATATTTACGGCCGTATTCACAAGTCCGAGTTAACTCGAGGATCAACGATCATCCGCGAGTTATCGAAAAAACCGTATTCACAAGTCTTGATCCGTGGTTTAAACTGCCGTTTGGGTGTCACATTTTGATCCTCCGAAATCGGCGATTGGCTACTATCTCGCGAGTAAGAGTTACGCATGCGCAGTACTATCTTTTTGCGAAGGAAAGAAGATGGATGACACATTTCATTCTATGCTAAATTACAGTATTCTTGCGACGACTGGACTGCACCTATCATTACAGAGCACCTGCTGCACATCATGTCATCTCCCCATCATAATATTGCTTAAATGGAAAAATTTCAAACATAATTTTATTGAAATTCAAAAGAAAAATGGAAGTAAAGGTATTGCGTAAACGTAAACAAGCAGCTTGGCGAAAAGATAGATGGCGGCGCCTCTGTCCGCTAAGAGCGAAAGGTAGAATATGACCATGGCAGATGCAAATTCGTCGTATAATAAAAATTATTCTGTTGATTTATTACGAATGAAAGAAAATTGACAGTGCAAGTTACTTTTCCACCACCAACACACACCCATACTGACAAGTACAAAGATAATCGGATTGCATTCATTTGTCAAGACATTGTGTACAATTCTTTCTTGCAAAATTTAGGTTTCCATAAAAATCCAATTTGAAGTTAAAAACCTTTGCATTTCTTTTCCCTAACCCAAATTAAAATGCCGTATGCTTTCTATTGTGAAAAGAATTTGAGAGTAAATCCTCAAAAGACTACTCTTGTCCCATTTACACGAAGAAGAACCTGCATTGACAAAAGTGATATACCTACCCTACTAGGGGAAAAGTAAATATGCTGAGCGAGGTTAAATATCTGGGAGTTATAATGAACACTAAATTAACCTGGAATCAGCATTTGAAAAGTAAAATTAAACAAGCAAAAGTTGGACTTCTACGATGTAGAAGAGTTCTTGGTAAATCATGGGGTCTAAGGCAAAGGATGACCTAGTGGCTATACACTATGGCTATTAGACCCATTGTGACCTATGCGGCTGTGGTCTGGTGGAAAAAGACGGAACAATTGACTGTTAAAACCAAGCTAGACAGTCTTCAAAGAGCTGGCTGCCTGAGTATAACAGGTGCTATGTCCTCCACTCCCACCAGAGCCATGGAAATTATTCTATCTGTCGTCCCAGTTGATATCTTTATCAGCGGTGCTGCCAGAAGAAGTTCCTACAGACTAGAAAACGCTGGACTGTGGATGGATTTTGCCAGAAAAAATTCCCACTCCAGTATTAACCAAAAATTCTTTGACCTTATACTTTTGATACCCTCTGACATCATGGAGACAAGATTCCTCTTTCAAAGACCCTTTGAGGTACTTATTGACCTAAGAGAGGAATGGAAAGAGGAAAACTACAAGCTCACAAATGGAGACATTGTGTGGTACACAGATGGCTCCATACAAAACGAAAAGGCAGGTGCTGGAATCTGTGGGGTCAGACCTAAGGCAAGGATTTCCCGAAAATTAGGAAAACATGCCACAGTATTTCAAGCGGAACTGCTTGCTATCATCTACTGTCTACAAGAATGTTCTAGAAGATCCTACTCAAATAGGAAAATCTACATATTCAGTGACAGTCAAGCAGCCTTAAAGGCAATAAACGCATTCAAATAAGCTCCAAACTTGTTTGGGAATGTAGGAACCTTCTACATGACTTGGGGACCCATAATAGGATCTTTCTTACTTGGGTACCAGGGCATACTGGTGTAGAAGGAAACGAAAATGCAGATAAGTTAACCAAACTGGGGACTGCAGACCTACCTTTAAGCCCTGAGCCTTTTTGCGGGATCTCTAAGACTACCGCAAAAAGGGTGATAGGAGAAAGAATGTTTAAAGAAACTACAAAAAAGTGGAAGCAAACCACCGATCAAAAACCTGCAAGGCTTATGATTCAAGAACCTTCTATGAAAACATCATCTCAGATCCTTCGTCTTAGCAGGGGTAAGATGAGGGTGATAGTTGGATTTCTCACAGGCCACTATCACCTAAGAAAACACCTTCATAGGATTGGAATCTTTAAAGAAGAACCTCTATGCAGAAAATGCAATATGGTGGAGGAAACTGCCCACCACATAATTTTTGAATGCGAAGCCCTGCTTCACATAAGGCACTCAAGTCTAGGTCTTGGAACAGAATTTGATACAATTCACGAAGAACCTGTCAAAAGCCTTTTGGCCTTTCTCAAGGAATCTGGCTTTCTCTGACAGGAGTATCGAAAAACAATGGGGTTTGGTGCAATATTCCCTAGTGGAATCAGCACCTAGGGCTTTACTGACCTCCCCACTCTATATGACTATGACTATGACTATATGCGTTCTATTGAATCACAATTTGGAAACAATTCTACGGCGAAATACCTGCTTGATCAATATGAAAGCATATTCGGGCGTCGTAACCAATATAAACAATACCACGTGATCGTAGCCAATCACAGCGACCGTCTCATTTTAATCCCCGGATCACTTTAACACGCCGTTTGAGAATACCATTCTTGATAATCCTCGAGTCAACTCTTACTCGCGGATCAACTGATCCTCGAGTTAATTCGAGACTTATGAATATGGCCGTTAGTGTATTTGTTGGAAAAATATTGGAGTCAGTCAATGTATGTTCAGATAACGTCTCCTTCTAAACTTATTAAGATCCACAAATGCCGAACTTTCCTGCACAGACCGATGTGTTGAGTATATACACTCTACTTAGGAAAATTATGACTTAATGCTGAAGATGATTTGGCTGTCATCTGAAATACCACCCATGATGCGAGGAGTTGACGCCTCTCCATAAGGAAGTGACGTTGATATGTGGATGGAGGGATATATCTTGGGGATAGCCAGCATTGGGCCTGCTGTTGAAAGCTAACTTGAAATGATGAGTTATATCGGACGCCTACTTCCAATATTTAATGACTCAATGTGGCTGTCCTTAGGACGCAATCATGTTGAGTTTGTATGCCTTGATAAAAATATCAACACGTATTTTTGCTTCGTCACGTGTACGGGGTTGTTTTAATATACTAGAGAATAAAAATGAGAACAATGTTAGCGGCTCAATGTTTCTCCACGAGTTGCAACATAAGGTGGGGAAATTTGTGATATTTGCACTAAAACTATATATTTTTAAAGATTATTACTGTAATGCATTATTAAAATTGTTTAAAGGTAGTTCCTTGCTGTAACATTGGGATTCGTAAGTTTAAAAATGAATCTCAAGGTCACGTCTTTTCACTTCGTTTAGCATGGTATGTACGATCTTTGGATTCGACAGATGACCTTGGATAAGTCTATTTGTGCATAGGTAGATAGAATCACTTCAGATTGGTTAGGTTGGTTTCAACGGTGCGTTAGATAACTTTATAAAGGGACATGGCGCTATAGATAATATCTGAATTAGGGACATAATTGTGTCTTCTATTGAAAGCTAACTTGAAATGATGAGACATATGGCACACCCAATTCCAACATCTAATGACTCAATGTGGCGATACATATGGAACACGCATTTTGAGTTTATGGACATTTTTATTGATCCATTTAAATATTTGTATTTTTTAAGAATGTTTAAATAACATAGAATAAATATATTATAAAAATATATAGGTCGTTAAACTCACTTTTGATTGGTTGGATTGTGTTTAATCGAGCACGATAGAATTTTGAAAGGGTTAAATTGTGATAAGAAATAATATTTGGCAATTTCGTTTTAAAAATGAGTATAGTATAAACTCATCTGGTCTAGTCGAGGTACCTCTCGTCATTAGAAAAATTGACCAAATTGTGATGAACGAGATATATTTTTATCAGTACAACTGACCATATATTTATCTCGTCAATAACTGGGTTTCAACATTAAAAAACAGCAATCTTTATGACGAGATACCTCTGCATCAGCAAAATTGGTCAGATCTTGATAGACGATATATCTCGTCGAAGTCACTTGGTGGGAGGAAAAAAAATTATGATTTTCTTAGTAGAATCTAAAAACTCTTAAAGATTGCTTCCATAAATAAAAAGTTAAAATTGTCTCAAAATCCCAAATTAGTTCCTATCTTTGACTCCATGCTCCATTATTTTAAAAAAAATATGCATCTAAATTCACATCTCTCTCCGGTTCCCTTGGTATAGCGCTGCTGTAGTTGTAGTGTTATCCCCTGTTACATCTGTTGAGACGGCAGATGACCTGGTATAAGTCTATTTGCACAGATTTGGCTAACCTCACTAGGGATTGGTTGGTCTGCGTTTAATGGTGCGTGGACCCTATTTGGGTAAGCTGTTCCAAACGCAACCCTCTTAGTAACCAGCCTCTGATGTGTAAACCTATTTTAAACTATCACCCGTTCTGGGAAAGGAATAATTTATAATTTATGCTTGGGCTAGTAAGACAGTTTTGTCTCGATAAGACATCTCGCCATTAACAAAACCGATCGGATCTTTATTGACGAGGGACCACGCAAGGGCCATACTTGAACGCGATGTGCCAACCACAAGATATACAACTTCACAGATCCCATACATACAGTAAAAGTTTTACTGACACAGAAGATAGAAATGCACCTAGAATAAGCTTGAGGCACCAAACCTGTTCTACCTACAACTCTAAGGTTGCTAAGCACTATGGTGAAACACACTTCACCACAGCGACCCCTAACTCACTAGGGTAAAGGTCTGCTATACCCGACCGTCGTAAGGTAACTATTTGTTTCGCCAATTCGTAATCACAGTTACCATTTATTGCACCCAACAATAAACTCTGAACCACGATGAATACTCCAATTTAGGAACGTGGAATGTTTAATTGCGCCAGTCCCTTAATCTAATGAATCGACTGGATCAAAACCGCGTGACTAAAATGCAAGATCGCCGGAGACGGACTACAGCTTATCTTGTCTTACTGATGAGTTCACTTTCCCTTCTTGCATTTTATGTCTGTATCCTCACGCAATATAGTGGCAATTAAAAAACTGTAAAACAATTCTGAAGGAGTCAGGATTCCCAAAATGAATGACTGATTGAACTCATTATCATCTTGTATTGAAGTGGCCAAAGATCGTTCCGAAATATTTAGGACGACGAGATTGAGATTCGGTCCTTTAACGACGAGATATCTCATACATCAAGATCTGGTCAGTTTTACTAATGACGATGTACCTAGTTGAGCTAACCACCAGGAGGGTACAAAACATCAAAAGCAGTGTTCTGAGACTTATTTAGATGTACTTTGAATTAACGACTTTTAATAAATCGGAATCAGTAAAATTGTGAGTTCACTTTCCCTTCTTGTATTTTATGTCTGTATCCTCATGCAATATAGTGGCAATTAAAAAACTGTAAAACAATTCTGAAGGAGTCAGGATTCCCAAAATGAATGACTGATTTAACTCATTATCATCTTGTATTTGAAGTGGCTCAAGATAGTGCCGAAATATTTAGGACGACGAGATTGAGATTCGGTCCTTTAACGACGAGGTATCTCATACATCAAGATCTGGTCAGTTTTACTAATGACGATGTACCTAGTTGAGCTAACCACCAGGAGGGTACAAAACATCAAAAGCAGTGTTCTGAGACTTATTTAGATGTACTTTGAGTTAACGACTTTTAATAAATCGGAATCAGTAAAATTGTAGGTGCATCGCTTACGAAGAGAATGAATAAAAGTATGATGCTAATTTATAGTAAAAGTATAATATCATAGGGAATGTCAGACTTTACACCTTTAAAACTGCTATAACTGAACCTTATATTAAAATATATTATTCATAAGCTTATGAATGATTCGAGCTTTCGCCATCATTCAAAGAGGAACAACCACATAATATATGGTATATTCTATGCATATTAGGATCAACTCATTTGATTATAAAGTTCACTTTGTATTTGCTTCCAAAATTCCTATTCAGGATAAGGAATACATGATTCATGAATGCAAAGCAGGATAGACAATAGCCATATTCATGGATATCTATTAACTTAATAGGTACAAATAAATGCTTAGTGATACCGGGTAGGTGAATTAGAAAAGGAATACTTATCTTCGACGAGCGTAGACGTATATAATAGCTTGAGCCATATCATCATATTTTAACATCTGTAATACCTGCGTCATATGATGTGAAATGTGACAGACCTTGAAGCCATGGTACCAGGGAACCACAATATGGTAGCTTAGTATTGGTCTGAATAGTGACAGTTTAAAAAATATCACCCTGTATAGTCTCCTTCTGAACCCTAAAGAACAATTATGTTTTTTATTACTTCAAAGGCAAGAATGCCTCTCAGATTCAAAAGAAGATACGTGTTGGGTAGGGTGAGGGCACATATTATGTTGATGAATCTTTATACTACTGCCGGTATATTAGTTGTACCGTGATCGCGCCAAGAGAGAATTCAGACTACGGGCCAGTACAGTTGTTAGTACCAGTTATATCAACAGCCGTTGTCAAAAAGTTAAATGTAATCTTTAATATTATAAAACGAAGTGTTTGTTTGTCTGTCTGTTTGTCAGTCTGTTTGTTTCGCGGCCGCAAAATCCTAACCATCTATGGCACTTACAACAATGAGATTTGGCACACAGGTAGTCCGAACGTTTTACAATTTTTGGGTCGCGGCGAAATTTTGAAATTTAATCTAGAAGATTTTTAGATTACTTTAATAGCTTTATTCTCTACCTGGTTCTTCAACGCCTTTCTTCCGCGGAAGAAGAATAACCCCAATCTCGACTTTTCTACCCACGTGACCTTGCAGTCAGCCTTGGAACCCGTGCCAAGTTTTTTTCATCGCCCCGGAGAAGGCTCAAAAAATTATTTTTTATGTTTCCGCTTTCATTTTGCACGCGGAAAATTTTATTTTTTTCGTGTCCACGTTGATTTTGCGCGGAGGAATGTTTTTCCAGCTAGATGATAAATCTTTTAACTATAGTTACAGTCCTTTTTTCTATCTCCTATGTTGTTAAATTAGAATAAAAATTTCGACGGATTTGAAATCTGCTGAAAATTTCAGTTTAGATTGATACCTAAAAATATGATTTTCTTTTAATAAATAATTTTTTTAATTGAATATATTTTCAACGGTTTTAAAATTTGCGGAAAATGTTACATCAGATTAATATCTTACATCACGGCGTTGCCCGTGGACGGGCACGGGCAACGCCGGGATAGACATGTAGTAACTAGTTTTTAATAAATAAAATAATTTTCTTCATTTTTTGTCAAAAAAAACTAGACGACTTTGGCATCAACCCGATAAATTAACCCTCCTGAAATCTGTCTCGAGGAAGTACATAAAAATTAGAAAATGACCAGATATGATGGACGAGATGTATCATCATTAGAAAAAAGTCCTTTGTCTCACCATCATCAAAATATCGGCAGTATCCTAGTTACGAGATATCTCGTCATTAACAAAATTCATAAGATCTTTATTGACTAGACATTTCGTCGAAACCACGTGGATTATTTGTGCAGTAAGGGAGCGAACATAACATATTTGGTTATTATGACCATAGAACTAACGACAAACAGAAACAAACGTTCATAAGGTTGTATTATTGAATACACATAGAAGGTAGCGGTAGATGGCGCCACTAGAAAAATAAGTGTCCTCCGAAATCCCACTATTACAAGAAATTCAAGTAACACCTTTTGATGAATTAAACGTGACTTGATTGAAAAGTTCCTACCTTTGATTTGCTTGAAAAAATGTTATTTGTATTACATATTTTTTAAAACATTTCATCGCTAGTTTTCAAAGTGGGTTATTCAATCTTTTAATCTAAAGAGGATTCAGAGATCATCTATTAGGATTAAAAAATAACCTTCGGATTGATGGTAGAAGAAACATTCATTTGTATTCCATTTTCTAGTTGACTAATAACTTATCCATACGAAGTGGATTATTCAATTTTAGTCATTCAGGGAAAATTGAATCCTTGTCTAGTTTATACAGCGTTAAAACTTATAGGAATGTTACGTTCATATATCTATGATTAGCTTGTAAAAGAAAATTGAAACTATTTATTTTCCGTCACCAAGTTTAATAATACTTCATAGTCCATACCCCAGAAGCAATTTATTAAATTTTATAGTACATTTGTTGACTTGCCCAAATTACATGAATTGATTTCTATCTGTATCATAAAAAAACTACATACTGCTATCTCAAATTTAGAATAAATTAAATGAGGTTTATTTATATTTGTTGGTAGAGATAGCTAGATAGACCAACACAAAAGGTCATTGGCGACGGTACCAGTGCTGTAGTCGTAAATAAATGAGAGGGTATACGATGGGGGCCTCTACACTAGTATAGGCAGGGGCCCCATGGTATAATACCTTTTGATGGTACACTCTTTGTATGGTACACTCTGATACCCTCAGAAATTTTTCCATAGAGAGGCGAAACACGTACTTACTACTCACACTTTCCACGGGTGGGGGTGGGGGCAAAAAATATATACACACACATACATGTATATATATGTAGGAAATCCCTTTCTAAGGACTGGGTAGGTATTCATTAAACTAAACCCGCGCTCGCAAACGACCGTGAAACATGGAAATATTTCGATTGTTCTTAAAAGAGGCTTCAATTTTTCTGGAACAATTTGGGCGTTTTCATTGGTCCCTCAAACCCTGACTAGTGCACATTTCATCTATACCTTAACGTCAACAAATCCTTTTTACCTCCTTTTCTACATGGTGAATATCCACTGTAGTTATATTTTATGGATCAAGCATGGATATATCCTTAAAAAGTTGACAATTTTCTTCATTAACATCAGAACGAAGTCTGAATTTCATTCTATCGACGCTACTTTGAATGAATTGCTTTTGATTAATAGGTACGATTTTGGAATTATGTACCAAGGTGATAGCTTGTAATAGAAACTTTTCTTTTGCTTCTACAGCTATCTGCGTTTCACGTGATGTTTCGCACGATGTTTTCTAGGAAAAACAAAGCGGTGTTCGTAGTTTCTAATAAACAGCAGAGGGTATACGGAATTTGCTGGGAAAACCAGAGGGTATACGGCCCCTGGGCGGTACCCAAAAAAAGGATATGAGGGCAATAACACATCGTATATAGTTTTGAACCACGATTAGTTGACAAAGTAACTTCTGAGCTGGCACCCTACTCTAAACTTCCACACCACGACAACATTTGGAAATTTGAGGTAATGACAGATTTAACATTCACCAACTCCCGTGTACACGATGGTCTTTGGTTGAATTCGAGCTCGCAACTCTCCTTCTAATCCGTTGCTCATCCAACTCGGCTATCACTGCGCTCGTTGATATATAAGAACGACTATTAAGGCACAAAATCAGCAGTCTATTCCTTCAAAAAAAGGCACAAAATCTTTAAAAGTACCAGTTCATTGCAGAAAAACATAAACGCGACAACCAGTATTCCCGATAAGTTAAATTCTAAAGGAAATTTTGAAATAAAAAAATACAAACGAACACAGCAAAAAATTTCCGCAAAATATTAAAAAATGGCGTAGCAAGTTCTGAAAGGAAAACACGTTTGTACATTAGACATCACACACACACATGCAACGATCGCACAAAGTCAAATCATACATATCCACAAACATCAGTTTTTGAGCTTAATCTGTTAGATAAGAAAAATAAAATGCAGTTGCTTGGGAGCGAGAAAGAGTTTGGTCTCTCACAATATGTACCAAAGAAAACACATTTAAAGTTTTATCAACTTATATACGGGTAAATCCTTAAATTTTTTGAACTACTGTAGATAACATTTTAAGTAAGCTGTTGATATATTTATATATAAACATGCAGTTGATATATATCCTTTTATGAATTAGCACGCATACTCTCAACCTTGGCATAGTGATGGTGTACTTTGTAGTGTTCTTCATCCTACAAAATATAATTTTAAAATGTTTAAAATGAATACAAAAACAATTAAATCAAAAATTAATTGTTAATTAATAAATTAATTTCATAATGGTAGACATGAGGATACATATTTTTGAATACATTTACTTGTTGCCTATATCTATAAAATTATAAAAGGAAGTGCTTGTTTGTTTGTTTTCTGCACGCGAAGTCTGGACGAATCTATGGCACTTACAGTAATGGGATTTGGCACACAGGTATTCCGAATTTTTTGCAATTTTGGGTCGCTGCGAATTTTAAAATTCAATCAAGAACATTTTAAAATAAATTTATTGAAATTTAATATTGTAATGAATGCAACAGCATACAAGATCACAGATTCTGAATTTTTTATTTCAACGTAAGATAGAAAAAAAAAGAAAAAACATTTTGACTGGTATTGTTAAGTTCTTTTCGTAAAAACGGGAATCGTTTAGGTAGATTTTTGCACCGGATAGATATACTATACCTTACATTTGATTTTCTTTTAATAAATAATTTTTCAATAGAATATTTATATTTTCGCAAGACATTTATTAGACAAGAGATTTATATTTCTCAAGAGAGAATTCCCATTTGTTTGGCGAAGCAAACCAATACCACGGGCAACTCCGTGATGGCTGTTATTCAATAGGCTACGAATTCCTATTTTCAAAGGTTTGTGAAGCAAACCAATAACCCCAAAAAAGCAACTTGTTCGGGTAACTCCGGGCAAGCCACGAAGAGGCTAGTAATCTATATAATTTGGAATTGTGTATATGTATGAATAAAAAATGTGTTTATGCATCGTGGATTTACAAGTTGTAAAAAATCAAAAATTATTTCATACTAGCAAAATACCCGACCTTACTCGGTTTGAATTGATTTACTCTAGATTGAAGAGATAATCAAAATATATAATGACTTACGTTTTTTATAGAATACAAATTTATTTTAACACCTTTCGACATCTTTATATTTTCTACAACTTTCTTTGGACACAAATCCTACACATGCATATCCATTCATGTAATACATTTCACATACATCGCACAATTGCTGTATGACAAAGCTACAAAATGACGAAAGGTGATACTAAGGTTACTTCTATAAAAGACGATTTTGTGGGAGATTTGGAATTCCCTTTCTTAAGTTTTTTTCATGTTCAAGTCAATTAATTAAAATTACGATTTACGGCGAGTGCTCTCGCATTTTAAAATCTCGAAGTCAACAAAACAATATTTTTTTTACTTGTGGCGCTCTTGCCTCCGGTATGCGACATTATGAAATTTCGCAATATTTTCCTGTCATTATTACAACGAATTTTTTAATGTTGGAAAAAGTTCTAGTTTGGATTTTTAAACATTATTATTCTTTCAATAACGGCATTATTCTTTAAATAACGGCATTATTCTTTCAATAATGGCATAACTACACTTAAAATTTACTGAAAATTTATACTGACTTACCTAACATTTTTAAGTTTAATACTTTGTGGTGCTGTTGCGTGTGATGAGAAGGAAAACACATTTATTAAAATATTAAATATTTAAAACAGAAAACAGTGAAATAGAACAAAATAAAAGATGCCGGAAAAATTGTTCTAAAGATATAAATTTGTGATTCATTTTTATCTCTTGATCTCGCACAGTTGCCACAGTTCACAACTAAAAGTGCACAAAATTTAGAAATGTGAAATTAATTCAGAGCGAAGGAAACAGAAAATATCACTGCTCACGCGATCTTGTTCATTCTCGTTTCGTTGAAAATTATCGTCTGTCTCAAATATTCCGAAATCGTTTTCATTGCGCAAAGAACAAAAATAAGACTCGAAATAAATGAAGTATCAGAGCTGAAATTCCATTAAAAAATATAATATTTTTAAGAATAATTAATTTTTCAGCAATACTGGTAAAGCAATCGAAGTAATCGTAATATTCAATAGACATTCCAATTTTTCCAAAACTACCAAATTATGGTTGATTTAAGTATACGTACTCAGGTGTTTTAGCATGAAACTCATCTAAATATAATATATAAAGAAATGTTTAATATTGCATTCACTAAACTAATAGACAATGTATAAAATAAAATACACTGCAATCAAATATCTTGAGTACAATTTATGTGATGATGCCTACACAAACACACAAACACAAAATCGAGCATAGAACAGAAAGACGGACAGGCAGACTTTTACAACCAATTCCACACACTAAATGAAGATAAGTACTCACTGTATGCAAATTTCCATGAAAATATCTTAAACCGCGTGGACGTGTATAGGGCACAACATACAGACAGACAGACAGACGGACAGACACCAAACGAGAAAAAGGCGGATTCGGCATCAGAAGGGTCCAAAACGGATAGAAAACTTGAAATGGGTCCAAAATATTGAATGTACAAACAAACACTCCATTCTTATTTATATAGATAAACTGCTTTCTTTCTCTCTTTTACGAAAATTTTGCAATGAATTTGTTATGAATCATTTTAGTGTGATAATTATTTTTTTATTTATTCTTTGACATTTCCATTTACTTATTTCGTGCACAGAAAGCATAAACATCGATACTATGATTGGCAAAACTTGCCTTGTTTATGCTAATATATTGGTGTAAGAAATTAAGAGAATTTCCAGACTTGGTCGATTATCTCTAGAACTACTACGGTACCGATTTTAATAAAATTTTATATGTATATTAGGGTGGAGCGAAAAACATGAATTTCGGAAATTGAAAACGCCTATGGTGGGAATAGTTGGGGACTACCATGCTTATTAATAGTACAAAATATGAGCTAAATCAATTAATATCTTCAGATGCCAAAATCACTTCGAAATTTCGAAAATTTGCCAATTTCTTCACAAAAACAATAATAGCGCATTTAAAAAATTTAATGCATCTTATTTAAACACATGGGTGGGTAAAATGAACTTCCCTGCTTGAAAAAAAAAGTTTTACACCTAACATTATCCCGGAAATTTAAAAATTTCCCCTTTTTTTAGAGCGCTATATCTAGCACTTCTCCACTCCTCTCATTAGACTAACCATTACGTTCCTCGTTACTAGGGTGCACGAACGCTTCCTTTTCTTCGCTTGTTTATAAGGGGCAAGTAACTCGTATTTCACCACATGGAGTGGAGGTGTCTGGGTTTCTTTAAATACATGCCCACTTTTTTTGTAAATATCTAGTAGGCGTATGATCCGGCAAATGCCCTACCGATCTAGTCTATCAAGAAAAACTAAGTCCTTTGTTAAAATTGATTCGCTTTCGTTTCTTGTTGCGTATTTTACTGTTTATTTTTACTTATTTTATACATTTTTGTATAGAATTTTAATCTTTAAGTTCAGTTTTGTTTGGGTTTGGTTTGTTTTGTTTGTTAAGGATTCACGGTTCTGTGAATTAGTCGAAATGTCTAGGACACGATCAGTAGATGTATGTCCCGTGTTTGGAATGGCTGAAATAATGAAGCCTAACATGCTTTCAACATATGCAGATGTTATAAAGTATTATCTTTACATACAGAAATATTATAAAAGAGATGCTAGTATGTGGCTGATGTATGTTTAATTTTAATTAAAGAGCTTAAAGGATTATGGGAGATTCGAACTTTAACAAACCAACAAATAGTATATATGCTGAAAAAATACCATAAAGCATATGGAAATATTAAGAAACTATTAAAAAATACTGTCAAACTATATTTCTCGAAAAAAGTTGTGTCCTTTAGGGAATCAGCAGAAAAAATCTATTTGATGTTAGCATATGTAAATGTAAGAACTTTCTCAGTTGTACTTTCAAAATGAAAGTAGCTATTGCTTAAAGAGCTTTTTTAACAGATCAAAGGACATTTCGAAAAATGGTCATTGGAAATGTTGACATCAAAACCAGCAGAATGATTAAAGAAAAGATTGCAGCGCAAAGAAAGAGAAGCATAGAGCCAAAACGTTCAGCTCAAAGATTGTAAAGGAAAACAATCCAAAATACTCTCGCCCTCTATTACGGGAGCTACTTTGAGTTTTAATTTGCTTAAGAATTCTAATGACACTGTAAACACAATCATTGATAATAATTCTTCTTCAACTTCACAAACGAGAACTGAATTTCCAAATGTAGCTCAGGCTTGTGACAGAATTGGTTTTTCCGATAGATCGGCAGCAATTCTAATAAATGCTGCTTTGAAGGATATGGGAAAAATTTCCAAGGATGATTTTTCAAACATAGTTGATCGTAGTAAAATTAGAAGAGAAAGGACCCGCAACTACCTGAAAAGGAAAAATGAGGAAACTACCTCTTTATCAGAATATGGAATATATTTTGATGAGCGAAATTATTAATCTTTAGTAATGATTAAAGAAAGAGAAAGGATTTCTAGAAAGACGGTAACAAAAGAACATATCGTTCTAATACTAGAACCAGGATCAAAATATATGGGACATGTCACTCCTACGACTGGCTCTTCTCAAAATATTAAAACAAGTATTTTAACTTTTTTGAAGAAAAATATCGATTTTCTAAGATGCAAGTCGTTGGTTGTGATGGTACAGTGGTAAATGCATGTTTAAAAAATGGAGTCATTCGACATATCGAGCTCTTTTTAGGACGTTCTGTGCATTGGTTTAATTGTTTATTACATACAAATAAGCTACTCAGCTACCTTTACGTCATTTGTTGCAACATTTAGAAGGGAAAACCACTGGACCAAAAGGATACATAGGAGAAATTGGAAAAATGTTAGAATCTTGTGAAAAATTGCCTTTAACAAACTTTGAAAAGATAGAAGTAACTTTACCAGATATTGTCCTGGAGGATCTTAGCACTGATTAACAATACCTTTACGAAATGTGCACAGGGATATCAAATAAATATATTCTATTAAGCTTGTCACAAAAAGATTCAGGAAAATTGAATCATTCCAGATGGATTGACGACGACAAATATAATTTTAGGGTTATATGTTTCAACAGAAGATCCAACGCATAACTTGAAAATATTAACAGAGTATGTTGTGAAGGTACATTCATATGTGCGGTTTAAAATTAAAAGTCAGTCATCATGTTGGTACGAGAGTCTTCATTTTTACCATATTTTAAATAAATCAAGATTTTTGCTTGAGGATTTAAAAATTGTAGTAGATCTAACTTTGCAAATAAATGCTTATTATGCCCATCCAGGAAATATTATTTTGGCAATGTTAGCTGATGATCAAAAACACGTCAGAGAATTGAGTCGTAAAAGAATTTAAAACTAAGACAAAAAAAGTTGAAAAGAATAATCGCTAGTTTAAAATTCCCAAGTTAAACTTCGAAGCAGACGATTACATAAATCTAATTGAATGGCAATCAAATTTCATTACAGATCCACCACTCACAGTATCTCTTTCTGATGATCAACTCAAGTCTATGATTCTAGACGTTCCAACCAATAGTAACATGTTTAACTTTCCATGCCATTCAAAAGCAGTAGAACGTTGCTTTAAATTAGTAACTGAAGCATATAGAGTACAGTATGTGGTACAAAAGCACGAGATGGATTTATTCGGTCAAGAATTGCTTCCAGACTTGCTTTACCAAGATTTGAAACCAAAAGCCAATATCAACCACTTTTAAACTAAACCACTTGCCACTAACTTCAGCTTAATTTTTTAGGGTAGGCTAGTAACTTAAATTGAATTTTTTAGGGGGGTGGGGTGGAACTTGTTATGCAGCCACCTCCACGTGCTGAGTTCTGGGTTGTTTTCATAATACAAAAACAGCGAAGGTCTACAAGGGGATGCGCCCGTGAAAACGCGTGGTCGCAATGATGAGTCTATTGAGCGGAGTGGAGACGCGCGTGATGGCGCTCTAAAAAAAGGGGAAATATTTTATTTTCCGGGATAATGTTAGGTGTAAAACTTTTTTTTTTACACGCAGGGAAGTTCATTTCACTCACCCATGGCTTTAAATAAGATGTATTAAATTTTTTAAATGCGTTATCATTATTTTTGTGAAAAAATTGGCAAAATTTCGAAATTTCAAAACGATTTTGGCACTTGAAGATATTAATTGATTTAGCTCATATTTTGTATTATTAATAAGCATGGTAGTCCCCAACTATTCCCACCATAGGCGTTTTCAATTTCCGAAATTCTTGTTTTTCGCTCCACCGTAATGTATATACATTGATACAATACAAAACAAATAACCATTCAATAATTGTAATACACACGCATGATCGTGCGTAACACTCGTTGGAGTCGGAAGGTATGAAACAGCGGTTGCAGAATAAACAAAAAATGGGTTGATAGGGGGTATGGTTCCTTTTTACAGATATACAGGTCTCGCAGTGTGATTTCATACTTGAAATAATGCAATTTATCATTTCCTGTGGCAATTGGTCCCACGCGTTCAGAACCGCTGTTTTCATTCCCTGGATGGTTCTCGGAGGGGGGTTGCTAGTTGCAATTGCCCTCCCCAGAACGTCCCAGACATGCTCTATTGGGTTAAGGTCTGGAGATCTGGCTGGCTAATCCATCCGGCGAATATCCTCACTCTCTAGAAATTCGTCGACCAGAAGAGCTCTATGTGGCCTCGCGTTATCGTCCATTAAAATGAACTCAGGGCCAACTGCACTCCTGAAAAGGCGAACGTAGAGCTCCAAGACCTCATCCCTATACCTCACACCAGTCATACTGCCTCTTTCAAAGACATGGAGAGGTGTGCGGCCATCCAACATGATGCCTGCCCAGACCATTAAACCTCCTCCGCCATAATGTTCGATTTCGCGGACATTGAAGGGTAGGTAACGGGTCCCTGGTTCTCTCCATATGAACGTACGGCTAGAATCGGTGTTTAGGCTGAACCGGGACTCATCAGTGAAGAGAACGGTCACCCATTGATCCATACTCCAATCTCTATGCTGTCTGCACCATTATAAATGGATTCTCCTGTTCGTAGAAGTGAGGGAGACGCAAAAAGCAGGTATTCTTGCGAACAACCCACTCTTATGAAGTCTTTTGGAAACAGCCACTCTTGATACACGGGTTCCTGTGGCTGTATACAAGTCACGAGAGAGCTGAGAAGCTGTAGCCTCGCTATAATCGACAAATGGCGATCTTCTCTGGCCGTAGTGGCTCTTGGACGACCTTGCCCAGGCTTTCTCTCGATGGATCCGGTATCCTGGAACTGTTTCCATAAGTTAAACATGACGCTGGGCGTTAAATTGAACTCTCTACAAATTTGGATTTGAGATTGGCCTGCTTCTAGCCTCCCCACAATTCGCCACCTCATTCCAAATTCTAAACTTTGGTGATTACTCATTTTTACTGTTACAATTTGAAATTAACCGTTTGTTGCAAAATAACACCAAGAAATTCGCCGAGGTGTGCTAGCGAACGAAATGCGTCTTAACTTACGCGCGCTTATAAAGCCTGTTTCTCTACTGGCTCCGTCTACACACACGTGTACGCTTGCGTATTTGACGTACAACATTTGAATTTTTGTCTAGAAGCAGTGGTTTTATATTCAGTTCACTTTTTTTCATGAAATTCGATAAAATATGCAAATTCTCTTAATTTATTTCAACAGTGTATTTCTAAGAAATTTTGTAAAATTGTAGTAAAACAAGATAAAAGTATGAATTATATTTAATGACGATTTTCAGTAACAGATTTATAGTTCTCTTCAAATTCATAAACAATTAACTATAATAAATCAGCTACATTTCATAATATTAAACATGATGATATACATTTTGTTAGTCATAGATTTAATTTCATTCAAGAGTTGGCGCCATGAGTACCACAAGTATTTTGGTACTTGAAAAGAGACTACGAGTCACTTCGCTTTTCCGCTTTCGTGAGTACAGGTTGTCAAAAGTTGAGTCTCGCTTCCCTTGCCTTCGCCATTTCTGTGCGAGTTACATCCTACCCATTTAATCAAGTTTACCCTCTGTAACTGTACTTAATTATCCTTACTTATGTAAATAAACCTTTTTATTTAAATTTAAACTGGCCCTTTTTTCTTTTAATCGTTTTCCCTATACCTAAAACGTGAGCTAGCCAAGGGAGGCGGTTAAATTTTTAAATATATTTATTTTTGCCAGCCAATATAATCTGTAAAATAAGGAGTATTATATACGCCTTAGTAAAAAGATGTGTTTTACTTATTTATGCATGATGCATCGTGGATTTACAACAGTCGTAAAAGATAAAAAATGGTTTTTAAAAAATGTTTCCTTTCTCTCTTTTACAAAAACTCTTCAATAAGTTTGTTATGAATTATTTTAGTGTGATAATTTTGAGAATGTATTCTTTTACATTTCCATTTGCTATTTCTTTATATATCTCATACTTTTCTCAAAAACAATTTCTCCAAAAGCTGTAGATAATGAATTGGCAAATTAAATACGAGACCATGCGCTGAACGCAACAAAACCATTAGTTTTGCGACAACTTGTCTAAAATGCATTTCAATAAAACACCGTAAATGGAAATTTCGACAGATAAAAATGCGGAAGGGTATAATATATATATATCCTGAATTATAAATAACGAAAGCACTTTTATGTAATTGATACAAGATCTTAATTTACACTCCAACTCTATTTTGTGTTGCGTTCAAGAATTTATGTTTTCATATTTAAGTGTCCAGGAATGCATATATGCTTGCACATTTAACATTCATGAATGTATGTTTATGCATATATGCTGCGTCCGTTTGTGACTATAATTCAGATGGTGTTGTGTCTATGATTGGAATTATGTAAACGTGTGAATACATGTGTGTGTGTATCTTTGCTTTTAGTTACTGTGTGCTTAATCTTCTAAGTGGTTTCGATGAGATATCTCGTCAATATAGATGTGAAAAATAATGCTAGTGGCGATATACCGAGGCATTGGGACACTGCCAATTTTTTTATAATTAAGTGATCAAAATATGGTAAATTCTTTATTTTCTTTGAACGAGATATCTCGTTCATCAAAATCTGACCTGTTTTGCTAATGACGAGATACCTCGTCAGGAAAATGACTAGTAGGATTAAGGCAGGAGCATTTCATTTATTTTCCAGATTAACTAATGAACTGATATAAACATTTTTGTATGAAATGTGTAGATCTCTAAACTAAATTATCTGTAACAATAAAATTATCTTAAACAAAACAAAGCTATCATCTCTACTAATATCCAATATTTATTTTTTGATTACTTATTTATTCCCGAACGAAAAAAAATCAGGTTTTAAACTCAGAATCACAAAATAATTTGAAACTCCAGAGATTAAGAATTTTACATTCAATATTTATCCTATTTTTTATGCACTGCAAATTTAATACTGTAAAATACAAATTATTAATTGAAGATAGTCAATAGAACAGCCATTAAATTATTTTGAAATATTTATGTTATCCAAATTTAATCCAATTAACAGCTAGAACAGAAATTTTAAATATTCGAAGGGGGGAAAGTAAGTATTAACTCCAGGTGTCATATTTCCAAGAGCAATGGCAGTTTCAAAAGGATTAACTGTTCATCCTTGAGTGAACAAATACTTTGTTTTCGATTTTTTTTAAAGAACAAAGCAGCTCTCTAATTAACGTACCATTTTAGACGAACTCAACAGACACAAATATTTTTTTAACCGTTCCCAGCTACTTTAAAAAGTTCCCCAGATTAATTGCATTATCCCCTCTCGAAACTCCCTATCTTTTATTCGTTAATAACGCCTGTGTAAGGAGAGGCCGGAATATTTCAATAACTTTTCCCTTACAAAAAACTAATTTCCATGTCCCAAAGCCACAGGTTTCCGATACCTCAGCTAACGAAATGCGGAGAAATAAGTTTCAGCTCAGAAAAAAAAAGCGTAAGAGCTCGACAATATTCCAATTGTTGGAGGGGAATCATTATTCAAATCTCAATTCCTACACGACGGATTTGCTTTTGCTTAGCATAATGTTTGAATATTCATAAGAACTTGACAAAGGAATTGGTGCAAAAACGAACCCCTGCGACATCAATTTAAAATCATTGTCTACCTATTAAAATGAGAGGGTAAGATTAAACAACAAAAAAATCCACCGGTGCTTAAAAAAATAATCACCGAGCGAAGAAGGCTTAGTGTGTAATGGGGAAAAAGAAAAGGGAAAAATTGAGTTATTAGTCATCGCTGCGAGGGATAAAAGATCGTTCTGTCCCCATTTTAATTGTCGTGATAGCAAGAAACGTAGCTACTCGAAGGGAAATTTAACTGATACTTAATTGAATGCCGAAAGTCCTGTTATAATTTTTTGCCCTCTTGTTATAAAAAAAATGAGAGTGCAGATTTTATCCACTTTTTCTCTCGGTAAATACGCTCAGTGTTTGCCATTTGCTGTTATTTTTTCGATTGCAAAAGGGCAGAAAGGTTATTTGCATTCGTTTTTATTGGCTCGTCAGAAAAGACCTGGGGGCACTTTTTGCGCGCAATTTTCCCGGGATATTTTTTGCATATGGATGTTTTTTTATGTAAGAACTCGCTCATAAATACCTTTGGGTGTTCGTTACTGTTGAAAAAGGAGTTCCTGATGATTTGTTTGGAAATACGCCTGGCCCATTAAAGGTGTTCCCCCAAATATAGATAACTGTCTTAGAATAAAGCGAAAAGCCTGGTTTTTCTGATGAAAAATATTTGTTTATTCTGAGGGAAATATATAAACACCAATACAAAAAGCATTGGAGAAGTAAATTAATAAAAACGAGAGCAACCCTCAGTGAGTGAATACCGCTGTTTATTTTATAAAAAAACTTCCATACATCTTTTCATTATTTTTATCACATGGAGGAAAAGACTGTATTTGTATAAAAAAAAAAAACACTTAAGGTAAATGCATCGTGCTTTTCGAATTGACTCAATAAAATCTGTGCTCAGATAGTAAAATGTTATAAGTCACTTTTCCAAAAAATTTGATTAAGTCCCATCCTGGAGTCTGGTTTGTATTAATGTTTAGAAAGTGGCAATATGTCGCAAGTCTTTTTCTTACAGTTTATGAGAAAACAAAGGAGTAAAAATTGTAGTAAATCAAAAACCACGGAACCACATGTAGGATTTTGAATTTTAAAATTGCTGTCACGGAAATTAAAAAAAAAATGACTTATAACATTTTGCCATCTGAGCACATAAATAGTGTTGAGTTGATTTGTGCGTCTCCCTAGAATACCTCGATTGTTATTTTCATACATACTAGGAAAACATTCCAGCAATTTCCTTGTAAGATGGTATTTGGTATTTTTTTTTATTAACGTCGTAACAGAGCAACACAGCGTACGTACTTTAGATAGTTAATCTGGGTTTTATGGCATGGGATTGGAAAATGGAAAAGCTACGCCAAGTTTGTTAGGTGGATCATGTTGGTAAGCCGTTTGTTTATTTAACCCTCTAAAGTGATTTTGTCGGGATATCTAGTTCGTCAATATCTGATAAAAAGCTAATGAAGAGATATATTATCAAAATAATGCTGATTTCTTTCTGATGCTGAGATCAAAATCTGGTCAGGTTTCTTCTAATTAGTAATTCTTCGAATTAATTCGATTAACTTCGTAATGGAAAAGGACCACTGCCAACGGTCTGATAGGTATCTTACTTAACGTCTCACTGAAGCAACACAATAGACAATTGATGACGGTCCGGGATCAATTCGAAGGGAAAGATAGGTAGGTAAGTATTCTAATTAACGTCGTACTGGAGCAGCGCAACGGACTATTAACGACGGTCTGGGATCAATACCCCTAAGGGAATTATTCGTGATCAACACCACGTTATTTTGAGCTACTGTCAGATGACGAGGTAAAACCCGAGCTAGCACCCCACACTCCAAATGTCCACACTACGCCAGGGTGAGGACATTTGAGGCAACGAAAATTTTAACATACACAAGCCCCTCTTTGTACACGAACTCGCAATCTTCCGGTTGTTCGTCCGTTATTCTTTTAAGCGGGCCACAACGGCCCCTCAGAGAAAGAAGGTTCAATTAATATAGGTCTCTCGTTAGCGTTAACGTCTCACTGGAGCAACACAATAGGCAATTGATGACGGTCCGGGATCAATCCTAAGGGAAAGGTAGGTAGGTAGGTATTCTAATTAACTTCCTACTGGTGCAGCACAACGGGCTATTAACGATGATCTGGGATCAATCTCCCAAGGGAAAGATCCAAGGAGAACATCACGTAATTTTGAACCACTATCAAATCGTAATGTTAATTTTAGTTAACGTCAGACTAGAGCAATACGACGGGCTATTGACGAAGGTCCGGGAATAATCTCCTAAGGGAAAGATCCGAGGAGAACACCGCTTAATTTTGAACCACTATCAGATGGCGAGATAACACCTGAGCTTGCACCCCAACTCTCCAAACTTCCACACCATATCAACGTGAGGATATTTCAGGCCATGATAGGTTTAACGTGGACCATCTCCTCTTGCACACTACTGTTGTTAGTTGGATTCGAACACACCTCCGATCGTCTTTTACTCTTCCGAACTGGCCGGGCGTTTCTACGGCCGGAAATAATAGGGTGATCAGAGCTCTGTTAAACTTGAGGTACTGCAAGGTATCAGACCTCCGGCATATATTACTCAGCATGTAACAAATGCCAACTCACAAGGATGAAGCTGAAGATACTGCTCTGTTGCATATCATGAAAGAATTCTGCCAAAATGCAGTTTACCATGATTGCGCACAATTGTGCACTTACGTTGTAAATGTCCTAACCCTTTTGATTTATAGAACAATCTGCGTACAATTCTCGAGATGTCACGATCGAACTGATATATTGTTGTTATACGGAAATCGGAAGCAATTTGCGCTCAGACAATGCTACTGTGAAAGACTGATGAATAGAATAGAATGGAAGATATATTTTTGTATCGATTTAGAAGCTGTAAAAAAGAGAATAATAAAAGGTAATGGAGACTTACAGGTAGAAAGACGAAACGGGCTTATTACGGAAATGTGAAGTTAAAATATGTTGTTGGATGGGTTCTTTCTGTTGCTTCCAAAATCATAATAAGTCAAGCCAGCAGATTTTTAATCATAAGATAATTTATTACATGAAAAGGGACATGATACATGACATGAAAAAAACATAACCAGAGAACATTGTCCTATATATAACGACGGTAGCGCAGATTAACTTAATCCGAGAGAAAACCCAATCGGTTTCTCCCCGCTCGTGGTTTTCAACACTCTTCTCTGATCTTGGCAACCCTTCTCCGGGTTGTCGCGCTTGTCACTCGCCAATCTCTCCACTTGGCTACAGCTTCCTGACACGCACCAACCAAAAGTGAAATTACGCCTTCTGTAGCTGATTTCACAATTATAAAAAGAATATTTATACATATATGCAAATACACAATAATGCGAAAAATAAATCTATTGGATTAAATTTCAGCTGTAAAAGGAACAAACTAAAATGTCCACACTGAAAAAGTCCTTATACAGTTCTAAGTGTAGAAGTGGGCAAATGGTATCTGTTTCTAAATACATACAACCCGCAGGGATTCTAGGGTTTTACAAGGCGAAAAATTAATCAACCATACACCAACTTATAAATATGTAAAATGAATTAAATACAATTATACAAATTAATTAACAAAACAACAAGACAAACCATTAAGTTCACACAATAAAGAAACAGTACATTTTTAGAATAGTCAGATTTCATTCTGACTACAGCTCAAGACGAGACAGAGCATCTGCACTCCGGTGTTGGAAACCTGGCCTATGAGTTATAAAATGGTTCCACCTTTGCAGTGCTAAGACCCATCTTGTCAATTTAGGACTCTTGGGGTTGGTTTCGTTCAGGTACTTTAAAGGGTTATGATCGGTGATTATCTCCACCTTGGCCCCATAAATCCATTTATCGAACTTATTCAAACCAAAAAGTACTGCCCAAGCCTCCTTTTCAATACTCGACCAGTTTCTTTGCGTTTAAGATTGCAATAGGTAGGTATTTGCCGTCAGAGTCTACTTGAGACTACAGCGAGATTGGAAGCGTCACAATGGACCTGGAATGGTAAATTACTATCAGTAGTACCTAAAGAAGTTACTTCACATAAAATTTCTTTTAGTTTATCGAACGTTTGTGGTCGACTTCCCCCCAAGGAAAAATATTAGAACCCTTTTTCTTGGTTAATTCAGTGAGTGGAGTTGACACTTCTGCATAATTAGGAATATAAGTGCGGTAAAAACCCATCAACCCCAACACTGACCGATCCTCCTTCTTATTGGTGGGTCTCGCTAACTTTTTAACGACTGAAGTTTTGTCTTTGTAGGGCGCATGTTCGCCCCCTCCTATCGTGTGACTCAAAAATAGCAGATGTACATTTGTCAATACGAACGGGAAAGCCCAACTTCTCTAAATCTATTAATACAAACTCTATATGTTTTAAATGTTCTTTAAAAATCTTTGAGAAAATCACGACATCGTCCATGACATTATGTGATTTAAGAGCCCGGTTCATTTCTCTCTGAAGTGTAACTGTGGCTCCTGACAAACCAAAAGGCATTTTTTTCCACTGATAAACCCCATTTTTAGTGGTGAATGCAGTCAAAGGTTTACTTGTCCATTTTGATTTGCCCATATCCCTTCATGAAAACAGAATTAAAATTAGTCCCATTATCTGATGCGATAATGTTTGGAATATAGGTCCTAGAAAATATGTGGAACAATGCCTCACACGTTGCTTTCGCTGTTAAACCCGTAAGTGGTACCGCCTCAGCCCATCTGGTGTGGTGGTCCACTAAACATAGATTATACCAGTGACCCTTAGAACTCGCTGGATCAATCGGACCTATAATATCAATACTCACCACCTGAAATGGCAACTCCGGTTTAGTCACAGGTGTGATCGGTGCTCGATCCTTCACCTTTGGTGTTAGCTGACAGTCTTTGCAACTTTCTCAAAATTTCTTTATATCCTTTTACATTCTTCTCCATAAAAAGAATACCGTATTCTCTCCATAGTTTTCCTGGCACCCATATGACCACCAAAAACAGAACTATGTACAAGACGTAACACCTCATCTCTTTTAACCTAGGGTAATATCAGTTGACCCACCGTTTCACTAAGCATTTTGTCCCAATGAAACAAAAAATTATCCACAATGTAATATTTTCCCTTTTTATTCTGAGCGTTCGTCCATTCTTACCCCAGAGAGTCACAAGTTTCCTGATCTCGCCGAAACTGGTCCTAAATCGAAGCATTTGCTACTCATGTTGTTATATCACCATTCCCGTTTTCCCGGGAATTTCTTTCATTCCCAAAATCATTGGTAACCACCTTAGCTTCGTCTGCCTGTGCTGCATTGGAAATCAAAACCTTTCCTCCATTCGTATTACCTGAAAGTATTTCACTATCCATGTGTTCCTGTCCTGGACTAAATTCCGGAATCCTACCCTCGAAATTACCAGACCTATCCTCGGTCTGCTCTTCCCTGAACTGATCCTGTTCACCTCCGATATCACAGCTAGGAATGCGAGACCTAAATTCAGCCAGCTTCAATCCTAACATATCGAAAACCTCCGGGGATAATAACACATCTTCCACGAGTGAATCAGCTATTGCGCACTAGACTTCTTGATGCACTTTAACATTTTGACCGGTTACCATCGCCAACGGAACGTTAACCAATGAACATTGAACAGCAGGGCCAAAAATATAGTCGGTCCTCCTTCCGTAGATATATCTGGTATCAGATTTTTTCTAATCACCGTTATCTAAGTACCTGAGTCAATTAATGCATTAGCAACCTTGCCATTTACACCAAGGGGTACTTTTTTCAGTTTACATAACTGTTCGCCTATTGTACTTCTAGCTGTCACAGGGGTTCTGAAAGAATCTACCCTAGCCACTACAACTTTTGGATCTTCTAGTTCTTTTTCTTCTACCTTATAGGTTCGATTTACCTGTGCCTTTTTCTTTAACCCTGGTTGATATTTCCCACGATCTACTAATTCGGAACTATTCTTTTTTAAATGTATTTTTTTGAAAGGGCTTATTAAATTCATCTATTCGACACAAAACTACCTGCTGCACGAGCATTCTGCTTTTCATCGCCTGTGTTCCTATCCCGATTTCTGAAATCGAAATGTTTGTTATCATTGTAGATGTCTGTCATTGTAGACCTGTACGATTTTCCCATAACCGAAAAAAATATATCGCACTCCTTACCCAATTCCTTTGGCTCAAACCAAGAGTTTTTTTGCTTGATACCGACATGGACAGTTGTTTCATTATCCAAGGTTAAAATCCTTATATAACTCCTCTTAAACTTATATAATATTCCCACATCGCACTTAACCTAGTGACAAATTGCCCGTATGTTTCATCCGAGTTTCGTTTTGCCCTTCTAAAATTTTCTAGACATGTCTGAGGGGACTGTTCATACCCTCTCAATACTAATTTTTTAACTGCCTCATAATCCCCATACTGTTTTTTGTCTAAGTAAGTTAACATATTAGCGACTTTATCACCCAGAAGAAAAATAAGAACTTTAGCTTTGTATTCTTCAGGCACGTTTTCACTATTAAATGCGCGAACCAAACTATAAAAAAAATTATATCCCTCCGGGTTCTGAGATACTCTTTCACTGTTAACAACTTAATAGTTCTAATTATCTCATCAACCGTTTTTTTCTTAATACCAACACTTTCGTTAACCTGAATATTCGCATTTAAGTTACGATTTTTTGACTTTCTAAACTAAACTTTTCTAATTCTAATTTCGAATTTAAACTTATATTCCCGTTTCTCCCTTTCTCTTTCCTCCCTTTCCATCCTACTAGACACTATTGAACCGAGTAAATCCTTTATTATTTTCTCGTCATAATCATTAATTCCCAAAATCAACTTTCTCAAATCCAATACTTTTAATTATGGAGTGACTGCCAATCCCAACCTTCCGGCCAGACTTATTAAATCTGCCTTACGGGATTTAGTTAGATAAGACATTTTAAACCAAAGAATTTTGAATTTACCCTGAGCAAAAATGATACTAGATAATTAGATATTTCTAATATGGCAATACTTTTCTTTCACTGTTAATTTGTGTAACAATCAGGCACACCATAGAATTGTGATCTAAACAGTGTCCACTTTTCCAAAAGCCATAACTTATCAACCAAAGATAAGTAACGATAGTATTTCATATGCGTAAACTAGAACCTGTATACAATTATAAATGTATACATAATAATACTATTATTACTCTAAACATTCTCGAAATAAAAATAAATACTATAATGCAACACAATAAATGCCATGTTTTTCTTTCCTTTTATCAAATGCACCAAAAAAAACTATTCACAAGCTTCCATTTCGAAAATAAAAATAGTAGAGATCATACATAAGACCTATCTCAAATCGACAATAAACAAGAAAAAATGATTTCCTGTCTACAAAACGAAACAAATGACGCATTCAGCGTCAGACTCATTTCCTGTTCAATAAGAACGAATACTTCAAATCGAAATTAGAATATCTTATTCTAACCGAAAATGGCATAGCTAAAAAGATTTCCGTATAATTAAAATCTTATACCTTACATTGTTAGATATATCAATATGCATATTTTCAGCGGTTGATTTATTTTCGCCAAAACGTACAGCAAAAATAATATTTTTTTCTAAAGCCGAAAAAAATTAAATCAGAAAAGTGGTTATAATTTTGTATTACAATTCTAAATACTTCAATGCCTGAAATCCCAATTCATATACGCCGACCAACCGGTATAGTGGTTAAGGTGTTAGCCTCTAGATCGGAAGGTTCCTGGTTCGAATCCGGGTCCGGGCATGGATGTTTGTAAACGTATGGTGTAGAGGCGGCTGGTGCACCTTAAATCTGTCGTTGCCGAAAGTCCTCACGTTGGGTTGGCGTGGAAGTTTGGAGAGTGGGGTGCCAGCTCAGGTGCTGCTTCGTCATCTGACCGTGGTTCAAAATTACGAGGTGTTGTCCTCGGATCTTTCCCTTAAGGGACTGATCCCGGACCGTCGTCAATAGCCCGTTGTGTTGCTCTAGTACGACGTTAACTAAAATTACCATTACCCAATTCATATACAGATCAAAAATTTAATTATCAACACTTTTGAATCCCTGGTTTTGCAGAAAAAGAAACAAGCAGCACTTACCCCTTCTTTTGAAGACGACGAATCCAAAACTTTGAACTCTTCGTGAGTTCCGATCAGTGTGGTACGTCCACGCACACTTTCTTTTGTCCGTAGTCCAGTTCACTTTCTTTTGAACATGAAGCTCTCACGAACGACGAGTACAAGTCCCATTTCGCAGTGTAATGTCCGACCTCTCCAGGTCACTTCCTTTTGGACATGAAGTTCTCACGAACGACTAGTACCAGTCCCGTTTCGCTGTGTGATGTCCGTTGTCTACAGTTCACTTTCGTTTTGTTGCCCGTGAAGCTCTTACGGAATCGGTCCTTCGAAATCGGATCCCATTTCGCTGTGATGTCCGTTGTTCTTCCTTTAAAAATTTCCCTGTGATCCGATTTCTCCTCCTGAAATTTTGGCTTCACCAATCTAAACTCGAAATTTCCATGCTAACTTCTGACTTGATCACACCGCTGAACACCAATGTTGAATGGGTTCTTTCTGTTGCGTCCAAAATCATAATAAGTCAAGCCAGCAGTTTTTTAGTAACAAGATAATTTATTACATGAAAAGGGACACGATACATGACGTGAAAAAAACATAACCAGAGAACATTGTATAGTAAGTAACGACGGTAGCGCAGATTAACTTAATCCGGGAGAAAACCAATCGGTCTCTCCCCACTCGTGGTTTTCAACACTCACCTCTGATCTTGGCAACCCTTCTCCGGGTCGTCGAGCTTGTCACTCGCCTACCGCTCCAGTTGGCACTCGCCAATCTCTCCAATTGGCTACATCTTCCTGACATATGTTAAGTTTGTTTTTGTGGAAAATTCCCATTTTGCATTTCAGTTTCTGTGTTTGCACATATAGTTCTTGAAGAAACCTTGATGAAAGCATAAAAAAACTTAAATGTTTTTTTTTTAATGTATACGTAAATGTGTGTTTATGTGTCAATGTGTGCCGTCGTCAAAAGCCCATTGTGTTGCTCCATAACAGCGTTAATTAAAATACCTACCTATCTACCATGTAAAGGCCAGCAGTGGTACTTAGGTATGTATAATAATTCATGTCGCGGTTGATTAACACAAAGGGTTATTGTCGATAGCCCGGGAAGAAACCCGCAGGCAACGATTCGAGGACAATGCCGACCAACCGGTCTGATGGTTAAGGTGTTAGCATCTAGATGGAAGTTTCCTGGTTTGAATCCGGGTCAGTGCATGGATGTTTTTAAGCCTGTAGTGTAGAGGCGGCTGGTGCACCTTAAATCTATCGCGGTCTAATGTCCTTACGATGGATTGGTGTGAATGTTTGGAAATTGAAGTGCAAGTTCAGGTGTTGCCTCGTCATCTGACCGTGGTTCAAAGTTACGTGGTGTTGTCCTTGGATCTTTCCCTTAGGAGATCGCTCCAGGACCGTCATCAATAACCCGTTGTGATGCTCTAATACGACGTTAATTAAAAATTACCAATTACCTTTAACGAAGACAATTACACGTAATTTTGAATTACGGACAGGTTTTTTACCCTACGATCAATTGGTGACTGTCCAGGTCAAATCCCAAAGAAAACGACCCCAGGTCAATACATCGGAGGGTGGCGAGTTCGAATCCGGTCAAAGACCGTCGTAAAACGGTAGGTTGTGCATGTTAAATGCGTCATGGCCTTAAATGTACTTACGTTGGCTAGAGTGTCTATATGTATATAGAATGTCTAATATATAGAATGTCTATAAGAGTGGCGACAAAGGACCATATTTGGCCCAATGCACATGCGCGGCAGCCATTTTTCTACCAGAATTGTCTCCAAGAAGGTTGTTGGGCGAATATGTTTCTTCCATCAGTTTCCCACATTTCCTCCTCACTCTTTTCTTTGGCGATAGTGTTTATGTCCCGAAATTGTTATGCTCACAACTTACTGAAATTTTTTTCGTGAATATTAACAAGAAAAGAAAAAATTAATCTCATAACTTCAGTGTTAAATAAAATAGGATCTGATGTCTTGTCTCTCTCAGGCACTTCAGTTTTTTCTTTAAATTCTTTCCATGTTGTGTCATAGAAGTTTACGCATTAATTTTATAACATTAAATAAAAAATAGATTAATGGATAGTTCCTTAAAATAAAACTTTCTTTCAACCAACTGTTCAACACATGTTGTTTTCTTTAGTGTGATTAATCCTTTCCTTACGTTAACCGAACCAGAAAAGATACTGAACATTTTTATTTGACCTTTTTAATGCATGGCACAAAATTTTAACCCACTTAAATTTAATTTTTGTTTTAAGTTTCATCCATTTATACAAGTCAAAAAACATGTAATTTTAAAAATATTCAACACCCTCAGTACACATCTGTTAAAAAATCTATCACATTTTCAGATGGCAAAATAGAATTAACAGATTGAAACTAAATTATGAGAAAATATTGGCCTAAACATACAAGAAAAATCTCAAGTTAAAAAATAGTTAACAGCATTTGTACGCATTTTCATCCAAATCCACAGATTAATCTTGATGTGGTGGTTTTGTTACGACCTAGCAGCAAAATAAAGATGAATGTTTACATCAAAAATAACATTTTTGTAAACATTTCTTTTATTCTTTTTAAATAAAGCATGGCTACAATTTACTCTCTGCTTTACTGATGATTTAATTAGGAATAGGCCATAGTAAACCTTTTTTAAGGAAACAGCTAAAAAAACAACGCATTATCAAAAGTTTAAAACTTGCTAACTACCTATGGCGCGATGTTTAATCAGCATCGCCAAAATAGCGGGAAACACCTTTTGTTCCAAAAAAGCTATTTACTTAAAAAGTATTCAAATTTACACTGACATAACACTAAATTAATAATAAATAAACATCTTAGAACACGAAATGGAAATATAAAAAAAACGATACAACCAACTAATATTCTAAAATTTTACATTGGCGTTGTAATTTAAAGGGCATGTCATGTGGGGTAATTTGAGCCGTTAGGTGCTCTGCTCGGAGTGCCGTTACGTGCCCCCAGATCCATGGTGGTTGTCAGCTACCCTGATGAGAAATTTCCATTTATTTACAAAGTAGCCTCAAACTAATAATTATAAGTTATAACGTCCAGCTAAAGGCAGTACGCTGGTGCAAAGAACTTCTGGAAATGGCTTCTGTACATTTCTCTGGGACCTTTTGATTTGTTCCTACAAGGTGAACAGAGAAGCAGATGAATGTAAACATACTTTGAATAATAATTCAACTAACCATGGTAATTTCCTTGAAATTGTGTTATTTCTCGGGAAATATGACCCAACTTTAAAATAACATTTGGGTACTGTAATAGCTAAAATCGAACTACTGCATAAGGCTAGAGAAACTGCTATGAAAAAAGTAGCGGGAAGAGGAAGTTTTGTCCTTTTTCTAAGTAACATTACAATCATGAAAATTACTCAAATCATGGTTGGAAAAATGAAAGAACAAAATCAACAAGTGTAAAGGAAGCAGTAAAATTCTCGATTATAATGAACACAACAATAGACGTTTCGGGTAACGATCAGTGTGCATCTGTAGTGCGTTATGTAAGAGGAGATGAAGTATTTGAAAGGATACTGTCTTTAAAATGTGTTAAGTCAACTACAGCTGATAATCTTTTAACTTCTTTGAAAAATATTTAAAAAGAAGTGGATATACCAATTCAAGACTGTAGGAACCGCCTTTAATGGAGTATCGAATATGAGTGAATCATATATCGGTCTTACTACCAAACTATCAAATATAATACCAAATCATATACATACGTGGTGATATGATCATGTTTTGAACTTAGTTCTGTCGGATACAGTACAGGTTCTGCCCCTGACGATCACTTTTTTTTATCTGCTACAAGAAACTCAAGTTTTCTTGAAAGA
The DNA here is from genome assembly GCA_947359465.1 of Metellina segmentata. Classification (NCBI taxonomy): domain Eukaryota; kingdom Metazoa; phylum Arthropoda; class Arachnida; order Araneae; family Tetragnathidae; genus Metellina; species Metellina segmentata. Next base: position 43,002,234 of record OX375883.1, read on the forward strand.
ATCTCTGAAAAGACAGCAAAAATATCAGGAGAAAAGCCCATCATATAAGTTGAAAGCTATTGGGGCTACTAGTTGGCGCAGCAAAAGTAATGTCTGCATAAAATGTTTTGGAAGGATTGATGACTGGGTATCACCAAAGTCGAGAACTTCATCGCAGCAACCCCAAAACAATGGGTTTTTTTTTACGAACTTACCGTTGCACTGCATAAGATATATTTATCAACAAAGTTCAATGCCAAAATTAGAATCGAATGCGGGAGCCTTTTTTCATAAATTTACTTCATTTGAAATTATTATAATAGCTATGATTTTCTTGCAGATCTTTAAAGTTACAACTCCCTTGTCGGATTACCTACAAACAAAAAAATTGGATTATGCTCAAGCGTGGAGGTCAGTTGAGTCGGCTGTCTCAAGACTCAAAGATGTGTTAGAGATAAATACGACGAAACTCTACACGCAGCAAAAAATTCTGTTGAGAAGTTTAAAGAAAGGGAGGAGGAATCTTTCATTAAAGAATTATTAGAAGATGTAAATATAAACATTGATTTCGGGAAAAAAGGCCACGCAAAATTAAGAGGAGGGATTCAGAAAAGTGTGTGGATGAGAAGGGTAAACATTAAAACATAAAAAAACCAAAGGATGAGTTCCGAATTCATACATATAATAGAATAATGGATACTATTATACAAACCATGGAAAAAAGGTTCACAACGCATAAAGATCTTTACTTAGATATGGGTTGGTTTGATCCTAAAAGATTTGCTATACTAAATTTGACCAGTTGCCTATGAAGGCGCAGGATAAGATCTGCGATTTGATTCATTCTATGAATAAGCTGAAATTAAAAGAAGAAATGATTTCTTGTGTGAATCTTTGGCCTAGTATTTCCAAAAAATCCTTGGATTAAGATTATAATACTGAGAAGAATATAAACACCCTGAATATGAGGAGGAGGATGACGTTTTTACTCCATGTAATTTCAAAAATTAATGTAACAACTGTATCAATCAACTGTGCATTGGGAATAATAGTTGAATTCAATATGTTCAATCTCTCATATACCGAAATATACAAAGTCTTTAAGTATTTACTCACCATACCATTGACACAAGTAACCTGTGAAAGAATTTTTTAGAATTGAAGTTAATTAAAAATAGACTGAGAGCATCTATGACCAATGAAACTACGGAAGCATTTGTCTTAATGCATATTGAGAGATATTTTAAACACCATTGAACCAAAATTTGTAATCAGTAAGCTGTATGAATCAAGTTCCGAAATGAGGCGTCTTCTAGTTCTATGAGGACACTGAAAAATTTCAAATGTACAAATATATTGACTTTATCCAGTGGATTTTAGGATTGTAAGACAGTAGAGACAGCAGTTCTTTATCGGGATCCACTATATGTGCATAGAAAATTATAGTATATAAAGTTATTTTATTTTTAGATCCATTCATAGGAAATGTTATTAGGAATTTAATTCTTAGAAAAATACCACTCTTTTTAGAATATTCAAATTAATTCGTATAAAAAACAGGTATACTCTTTTTTTTAATTACCATAATTTCGATTACATAAGCTGGGGTTTTAAGTGTTTAAAAGTTAAAATTAAACGTATGTAGCAGCTTATCTGCCAGGACTGACTATCTGATAGAATTTTGTTTTTCATGTCTTTGCATGTTAAAATTGTAAGTTATGCACCAACCAGAGCGGTTAATGCAAAATACAATGCGAAACAACCTCTTACTAAAAAGAAAAAATATATTTTTAAGCATCGAAAACCAGTGGATGTAAATTAGCTCATAAAGTAACTCACTCATTTTTTTTGTTTTTATTTCATTATGAAATTGCCGAGTCGTTTTGAATGTTTTGTGCAAATAAATGCAGTTAATTTTTAATATAAAACATATTTGATCATCTACTTTACGTATATTTTTTCACATAATATGATAACTTATATTAACTTTATTTGGGGATAAACAAGTTTCCATGTATCAGTAAAATAACGCTGTTTTAGAAATCAGCAAACAATAATAGTAAATCATTTTATATATTTTTAAATAATTTCATTTCGAAATATATTTTATAATACTGTAAATTGATAAAAGTGTTTCATGAAGAAATTGTGCTTGATTAGTTATTTATTTCAATTATATTTTTAAAATAAGCAAATTTTTACAGTGGTTTTTATAAGAGTTTAGTATTAGCTGAAAAATGAAGCACATAAGTGTCACGGTAAGTACGAAATTAGAAGGCGCACCTGTCATTCCTTGTCCACCGAACTCCCAAGGCATCCAGCATGGGCCTGCGGGGTGTAGAAGTTTGGATAGTGCGATGCCAGCTCAGGAGTTGCCTCGTCTTCTGACCGTGATTCCAAATTCCGTGGTTTTGTCCTCGGTACTTTCTCTTTGGGATTGATCCCGGACCGTTGACAATAGCCCTTTATGTTGCTCTAGTGCGACGTTAATTTAAAAATAAGCAGTACGAAAGTCAAAACTTGAGCTATGCTAACATCGACACCATGCCAAGGTGTGAACATTTGAAATTTCAACAAATTTATAGTGCACTAGGCACCTTGCACACGACGGTCTTTGGTTGGATTCGTTTTCGCAACTCTCCGTTTTCTAATCCTTAGGGGATTGATCCCGGTTTTTTCGTCAATAGACCGTTGTGTAACTCTAATACGAGGTTAATTAAAAATTACCTTACTTTATCTTTTTCTAATCCAGTACTCTACGGGATACCTCCTCCTCTTTGTTAATGAAACAGAAGAGAGGTTACTCCAGGGCAGGGGTTGAATTTCACTGGAAATCAAACTTTCTCCTCTGATCTTACTCTTCGAAGGTTGATTTAAACCCGTTGCCCATGCCCCGTTGTTTTCCTTTCCTCCAGTTCGACGTTAATTAAATATCTAACTAAACATTACGACAAGTCGACCGCACCACTAGATGAACGGATTGAAATTGTTGGCTTGGTAATTTGGCTATCTTAAAATTTCGTATCAGAGTCGAGTCGATTCAAATATCCACTAACGAGTGAACAGACAAGGCTAAACTTGATCGTAACCGTAGACACGGAATCCAGTTAAGCCTTGGAACAGATAACGCGAATTTTAGACAACCGTAAGATACACGATTGATCAACAAAGTGCACGGTACGTTGCAAATCTTTGCGACATGGAGTTCATTCAGAAACACTCGGATTTAACTCAGAAGCTTATAAACGGAAACTTGGAGAAAATTAATGAGGAACAATTTGTGATTACCAGAGATTTGACTCCAGAAAACAAGGTCAAGATGCAGTACAGAAATCCTCTTGGAACAAGCATGCAGAACGCCGACGATGCAGCCATTACAAGGGAAACCCAAATCTTCAGTAGACTTTTCTCATATTTAAGCAAGAAGACATCTGAGACAGAAATAATCTATGGCCATTCAGCGAAGACAAGTGAGACGCGACTGACCAACGGACATTCATCAAAGCTAAGTGAGAAACGATTCATCAATGGAGAATTAAAAAGTACAAGTGAGACGCGGCTTATCGACGGAAATGTATCAAATGAAAACAAGACGGGAATGCTCAACGGATATTCAGAAAAGGTTGTCCAGACAGGAATGCTGAACGGTATTTTCCCATTGACAAATGCAGCAGAAATGAAAAACAAAAAGACAACGAAAATATTTGAGACACTAATGGTCAGCGGAAATTTAGCAAATACGGACGAGACGAGTACGATCGACAAACTTTTTTCAAAGACGAGTGCGGCAGAAATGATCATCGGTGATTTGGAAAAAGAATATAAGATCCACATGAATACCACCGGAAATTCTACACAAGAGAAAAGTTCTCGAGTGATAGACACTTATCCTCCAAAGAGAAACTGCATGTATAATTCATTTAAAACAATCAAGACTATTCCATTTAAAGGCAAGGTACGCAGTAAGAAACGGAAGACCACCAATGTTCTATCAGAAATCAACTCTCCCCTGGTACTATTGCATCATTTGACGGCGAAGCCAGGAATAACGTTAAGACATGAAGAAATTCAACGAAACTTAAATGCTGCGGTCTTAAAAGAAGCTATGGGCAAAATACTTTTACGAAGACAAGTGTTCTCAATTGAAACACATACAATGGTTCAAGAAATTGCGTGTCAGTTTCGTAGCGTTAAGTGTTACCTGGCAGATGCTACGGCAAGCGCCTTAGCGATTCCTGAAAGTACATTTTTGAGAGCTAAAAGTCACGAAGAACTGACAGCGATTAATACAGACTTGAAGGATATTGCTGTGCATATACTCTGCAGTATGGATCTCCTCTTGGCCGATCTTGAAGACCTTAACAACATGGCTCTTGATTTTGTCGATCAAGCGGTTTGGCAATCAACTCGGTTGGTGGTACAGTTAAAGCGAAAAGTACCAAAATTGATCAGTATTACCAAAGCTGAGTAGTGTCTGAATTGAACTGTGCTGTCATGCTAGTTTAACAGTGGTACAGTCAAGTGTATCCTTCTTTGTTGACGGTTATTGTGAGCTACGTTTAAGAGTTCTTTTAACTTATTTTAAAATTAAACTGTATTGAGTGTGCTGTTTTCTCAAACGTTTTGAGACAATGTTTTGTATGCAGTCTTAAGGTGTAACAGTGCCTTTAAAGTAAGGGGTGCACAACCGCAAATGAAGTTGCAGCACAGATACAATGAAAGTGCTACAACCCAATTATGTTAATAACCCAGCTGTTATTGCACTTAATGTATAGTAAAAAATGTATAGATTAAACTTACAAATGTTTTCTAAAAAAAAAATCTAGGAGCTTGTTACAGAGCTAAATGAATGATTTTGTGAATAGTTTAAAAAAAGAAGTTAACAAATATTTGCAATGATCAATCATTTAGAATTACTTTCACGAATGTGTCTCGAGAATGTCATGTACGTCAGCAAATTATTTTAGGTTATAAATTTAATAGCAGTAATAGTGCAATGAGCAAAAAAGACGAGTGTCAGAAATTTTAATGATATCAGTAAAATTAGAAATAAAAATTACAGCATCAAATATATTTAATATTAAAATTTCTAAAGCATAAACAATAATTATGTTACAACTTGCTAATGGGATGGCTGATACTGAGTTTTACTAATTAGTTTAGGTATGTTAGGTTTAATACTGCTAGTAGAAACTCTTGAGACTGATTCTAATTGTTTGTCAGTCAATTTGCTTCTTAACTTAAATCCTATTGGAAGTTTATTGTCAAAATTACTTTGCGGGCTGCAAATTGATTCGCGGGCCATAGGTTGTGCACCTCTACTTTTAAATTAAAGAAGACAGCGATTTTAAAGCTGTTAACAATTAATTTGTGTTGTGCACAATTATTTGTTGTATTATATATGTTGGTTAGAATTAAAATGAAATGGAAGCCACTTTGGTCAAATGCTTTTTTGCAGTCCATGTGTTATGTTATAACTAATTACTGTACAACAATGACATGTTTTACACTTATAGATTCACATTACCTATAAAATGACTTGACTACACTGGTCAGTTCACAATTATTTGATTTATGGAAACAGAAATGCTTAAATCTTGCCCCGTTGATCTTCAATTCAGAACATTACTAAAAAAACAGAATATTCTATGCTAATGTTTCGAGAAGACGTCATTTTATGTAGTCAATGAATTCTATAATCATTTCACAATGTTTAGTTATTGTTGAGTAATTAGTTGCAGTAATTTGCAGACTGCAAAAAATGGTTTCTTATATTTTTATTAATAAAACTTTTAAGTTTTAGGGTTAGAATCTCCAAAGTGATAATTTCACTTTTAAATCCATGCTATAATACTAAATTTAAAAATATCCACCTAAACCTTTTACAAATCTTTGAAACTGCTACCTTATTTCACTTAAACTGAATAGCCCAGAAGTTGCTTTAATCTTCAGTCGACCAAGCAAGTCCTTTTTTGTGAATTTCAGTTCAAATATAAGTTAAGGTAATTCATCCAGTGCCTTTCCCAATCGGTTATCTTTTTTATTGTCATACATGCCAGTGACTTGAGATACACTAAGCAATATTTTTAAGCATCCCAAAATTATATTCTTTTACTCTACATTGAGGTATAAAACAGTAATCTTATATTGAATAGCATGTCTGCCTAATAATTATATTTAATTTATATATTATATGAGATCCCTACTTTTATTAATTACATTTTATTTTAGGTTTAATGTATTGTTTTCATTGAAACAAATTGCATTTCATGAAGTTGAATTATGTTATGAGCAATCTGGCATTTTAAATTTCATGTTATTAACCCTGAAGCGTAACATTCACTTATTTCGAAGTGATTGTAGTTTAAAAAATGAACACTACCTATTGTTTTGGTTGTCAACTTTTCAGTGCATGTTTTAATTTTATACTTTTATCTTAATATGCTTATTTTAATATTTATTTTATCTCAAGTAATTATATATTTAATGAAACGGTAAAATGCGTATACTAGCGATTACAAAACATCTTACGTTGAAAAGTTAGAGCTAAAATTCCTTTTATTTTTAACTTGCCATGGAAATATTTTAAGCACATTTGAAGTAAATTTTTAATAAAAATGAAATTCTACGAATTTTCAACTGAATGGTTAATTTTCGTTTGAGTGTTTTCAATTTCCTGAATAATATTTTTGTTAACTCTCCAAGATTAACATGCATTCAATGTTATATAAAAAAAATGACAGCATTTTAAATTTGATTAAATACCTTGTTGCCTAAAATAAAAATTAATTTCTATTAACACTTAGTTATGATTTCTGAAAAAGGCTTTGGGTGAGTGATTTCGGAACCAATATAGATTTTAATTTGGGCGATTGTAGTAATTCAGAAAGCATTTTTAACAATATACAATGGTTTTATCACCAATTGAATTTATATACTCCATTTGTTGTGAAATTCAATTAAGCTACATATATATATATGAATTCAACAAAATACATTTAGATTCACTTTAAAGAAAATCGTGAAGGAATGGTAATTTAAGATATTTATTCTGTATTTGCAATTTATTAATAATGAGGTTTGTGCAAAATTGTAGCAAAGATAAATGAAAACTTGAATTACTGTTTTTTTATTCTAAAGCACTTTCCCTGCTAATGAATAATCTGATTTAAGCTGTCTTTTTCATTATCTACAGATATAATTATCTTACGTGGCACGCAAAAAGGACGTTATTTGTTATCTCGTTTTGGCAACACTATACGATTGTATGTTTACCAAAAAGTTTCGCGCATCAATTGAATTTATAGCGTTATTGGGGGGGGGGAATTTTTTTTAGTTGAGCTGTTGCAGTTTATAATAGAAATCAAAGAAAGCGGAGGATCTTTTCATGGCCATTTAAAAAACAGTCAATTATAGTTCAAGATGCTTGCACTACAACTTTCAGCAACAAACAATGAAAAAGTGTGGGTGCTGGTGAAATGTACACGCAAACAACATGCTAGGTATTCAATATCTAAAGCAACGCTCACATTTCGAGTCAAACTTTGCTCAAAGTTTTCATTTGAATTCTGATTTTAGAGGTACTGTATATATATTTTCTGTAATACAGCAAATTTAGATTTGAAAAACCTTTTTTTTTGAATATCATATTTTGTAAACAATCCTTTCTGCTAGGACCCATGTCTTCATTGAGGCAAGCGAAGCAATCCTCCGGGGGTTAACGAGCAGAGGGCGGACCCCCCTCCCCTAGTATTATATATTTCCCCATTACACCACTATATTCTCTATGAATCCAATCCCATGAGAATGTTAGATGTAACAATTCAGTGCTATTTAATAAAACTATATTAACACTAATGATATTTATTTGATATGTAGTATACCCCTAAAACTAATGAGATTTATTTGATGCATAGAATACCTAAAACTAATGAGATCAGAAAAGCATGTAGAATGAAAATGAGTCAATAGTTAACTAAAGGCATGTATCGGCTATTTTTTTTTATACAATGGCGGGCGTTGTTGATTTGTAATCATTTTGCCACTACAAGGCCAGAAGTGATGACCACTTGTGAAGGAGCACCCAATGGGCGACCATCATTACCCCTAACAAAGAAAAGTACAATTTACATCCATGCCCTGACCCCGGATTTAAACCAGGAACCTTAACCACTAGACCGGTTGGTTGGCAAATATGGCAACTATTGTAGCAACCAACTTCATGAAACTTTGCTAATTGCTATAAATAAATGTCCACTTAATCATTCCAAATAGAATGCGCCAACCAACCGGTATGGTGGTTAAGTTGGCCTCGAAATCGGAAGGTTCCTGTTTCGAAATCGGGTCAATGCATGGCTGTTTGAAAGCGTAAGGTGGCAGGTGCCAAAAGTCCACGTTGGGTTGGCATGGAAGTTTGGAGAGTAGGGTGCTAGCTCAGGAGTTGCCTTGTCATCTGACCGTGGATCAAAATTACGTGGTACTGTCATCAGATCTTTCCCTTAGAACAGGGTTTCCCAAAGTGTGTGTCACTTTGAGAGATTAGGGGTGCCACAAAAGGCCATGAAGCAGTTGCTGTTATAAGGAGCAAATATCGTTCTAAAATTAATGTGAAAGAAATACGCGTTGCTGTATCACTAAAATATGGCAAGTGGCTGTATCTTAATTCCAGGATTCAAACAATTGTTCAGTTGAGTAGCATGCTCACCCTTCGCGCTAAACATACACATATACGTACCTCCAAGAGCATGTTGAAAGTAGTTTTAATTGTTTTATTTAAATTTTCACTTAAACCTATGTTTTCTTTTTTAGTACAATTGAAGTATTTGTGTGAATTTTAGATACGAGTTGTTTTAATTATGTCTATGTTCTTACCACTTCTCTAATTTCTTCTTACGAAACATAAAAATATGAAATATATATATACACAGATATTACATGATGAGAATGCCGTGAAAAAATTCTTAATTCTCTTAAGGGTGCCACAAATTGGATAAGTTTAGGAACCCCTGCCTTAGGGTATTCATCCCGGACCATCGTCAATAGTTGTTGCTCTAGTACGACGTAAATTAAAAATTACCTTACGTTACTATTTAAGCCGACCAACCGGTATGGTGGTTAAGGTGTTAACCTCTAGATCGGAAGATTCCTGGTTCGAATCTGGGTCCGAGCATGTATGTTTGTAAGAGTATGGTGTAGAGGCTGCTGGTACACCTTAAATCTGTCGTGACCAAAAGTCCTCACATTGGGTTGGTGTGGAAGTTTGGAGAGTGGGGGGTGCCAGCTTAGGTTTTGCTTCATCTTCTGACCGTGGTTCAAGTTACGAGTTGCTGTCCTCTGTTCTTTCCCTTAAGGAATTGATCCTGGACCGTTGTCGTTTGCCAATTGTGTTGCTCTAGTATGACGATAATTACAGAATTATCAATTGCCTTACTAGTTAACCCATGCTACCACCTCCTCTTTGTTTAATGACACCCAAGGAAAAAATTTAACCTCTGATCCTACCCTAATGTGGTTGATTCCTTACCGTTGCCATGGCCACATGTGTTCCACCATCACGACGTTAATTAAGTACCTGCTTAGCCATTGAGTCACTTCGACCGCAACACGAGATGAACGGATTGAAATTGTTGGCTTTTTAATTTGGCTCCAAGTTGGCGATATTTGGTGACTCTAAAATTCCATATTAGATTTAGTTCAAATACCGATTTACGAGTGAGCAGATAATGTGAATTTTAAACAACCGTAAGATATACATACGGATTTTTGGTGCATTTTCGTAATTCATAAGATTAGATGAGATTTTTTCTTTTGACCACACTATTTTTATGTGACTGTTGGCTTCTGAGCTTTAAATTAACCTTCAATTTTGTGATTGTTCATCTAAGACAATTAAGCTGTGCATTACCAACATCCTGAAAATACTCATTTATACTGTTCAGTAAGACTCTGTCCTTATAACTACAACTACTGTGGAATGATTGACGTTACCTTGCCATTCTCATACTTTACTTCATTATTCTGAAATTTCAGTGTAAAAATTCTGGTATTGCATAAAGTTTGCATTTATATTTCTTTATTGATATTTTGCTCCTCATGACCTGGTATATTTGCACAATACTGAACATACAGAGAATATGAACTTTTGCTACTATATATATATATATATTATATCTATATATAATACAGGCCTCGAAATATATTTTTTAATACAAGTGAACCTTGTGAACCTAAGTTTTTAAATTAGGTGCACATTAAAAAAAACTGAAATATAAGAGTATTAATGTAATGTAAACTACTTTATTAATTGGGTATGTTTATATAGGTTCGTAATAGATAGTACATACAAGTATTTAAAAATCGAAATTCTCCGTTCTGCTGTTGCTTACGTAATAACACAAGGCCGGGTGAATTTCGCGTATTTTCGTCCAAAAACTGGCGACACCTTAGTTCACAGAACTGTCCGCTAGGATCGCGTTTCTTTGCAGTTCTAACGCGGTTTTTCAATGTAAACAATGACGCTCTGGTGTGTATTTGGAGAACGTGTTTGTTTCTGACAAAGCTTTTTTTTTATAATTTTATATTTGTTATTATTTATTGCATTATACTGATTTTGTGAACAAAAAATTAGTGAAAAGGGTACATTGTTGTGTACCATATTGCAATTCGAATTCCTCTCTGAAAGAAAAGGTTGGTTTTCACAGTTTTCCTAATGATCCCACATTTTTTTTTTAAGAGATAAGTGGCGAGTTGCTATTTCTCGTCAAGGAAATGAGGCTCTTTGGTGTCCAAACCAAGCTTTAAAAATTTGCAGCAAGCATTTTACTGTTCAGGATTTCAGTGTGAGTACTTTACAACGAAGATTGTTACCTCATGTTGTACCTACAGTATTCATTGGGTACCCAAAGCATAAACAAAAAGTAAGGAAAAATCCTAAAAAGATATTAGCTTCTTGTAAATTGTCTGATGAGTCTAATGTTAAAAGAGTATGTGTTAGATCTCCAAATTTTTCTATTGAAGAAGCAGTCCATGATGTTCCCACCTCTTCCACTATAGACATGGGAATCCAGGTGTCTTAGATAAATAAATTAAGCTGTATATGCGTATCCAAATCTAAGTCACTTTATAAATTACGTTCGAAAATTGCAGCTTTAAAACAGAAAATAAAGGTTCCCGAGAAGAAGAAAAAATATGATGAGGAAGTAAAATTGTTAAAAATTATAGAAGATAGCAAAAAGGGAAATTTAAAATCATTGTTTCTCTTGGAGCAAATTATTGCGTATGGAAAAAAACATATAAAATAAGAAGAAACAACTTTAAAATTTGTGTTCTATGGCAGAGAAAGGCTCCAGCAGCCTATGAGTTTGTGCGATCCCTCAATATATTGCAAATTCCACATTCAAAAACCCTTAAAAATTTTGTGGGATTTTCAAAAACTGGCATAATTTCTCTCATCAAACAACATTTGTGCTCTGAATTTGAAAGCGTAAAGAATGAGGAAGAGAAAATGGGCTCATTAATAATAGATGAAATGCCAATAAAGGCAAAATTGTTATATGACCGTAATTTGGATCAATTTTTAGGATATTCCCATCAGAAATCGAATAAATAGGTTGTGGAGAAAAAGTTGCAAACAGACTTTTTGTTTAAAGGCCTGTCAACAGTATTCCATATTCCAGTTGCCTTTTATTTCACGAAACAATTGACTGGTACACAATTTTGCTCTTTGACTAAGAAAGTTTTCAAAGAAGTAGAGGTAATAGGTTTTAAAGTCATAAGACTAGTAACAGATAATGCATCTGTTAATTTTAGCATGATGAAAAAGCTCAGTGGTGGTGATATTTCATTTCAAATTCCTCATTTAAATGATAAGGAGCGATCACTATTCCTCAGTTTTGAGTTCAGTCATATTTTAAAAAACATCCGCTCTCAATTTTTAGACAAAGACCTAATTTATAAAAACAAAGTTATTTCTAGTACACACATAAAAAAGCTATATGATACTCAAAAATATTTAGCTGTTAAGCCAGTACGGGCTTTGACAAGGAAAGTCCTTTTTCCTACTAACTTGGAAAAAATGAATGTGAAACGAGCTAAATATGTTTTTTCAGATTCTGTCATCGCAGCTTTGAAATCTTTACCTAGAATCGCACCTCAACTCATTACCAATAAATTGAGACTCTCAAAAACTATTGTTTTCATTGAAAATGGAAAAAATTGGCATACATTCATGATGTTTGCAATTTTCACCATGCATATTTTTCCAAAAATATGAATAAATTAGTATTTACGGATGTTTCTGATGAACGTTTCCTCTGGTTGGAAGAACATTTTCTTCCTTATATGGCCGAAATTCAAAAATGTAATGCGAAAGTTAACAAAATATCTCACGAGACATATGAAGCACAGGTATTAACAACACAATCAACGATATCATGTATCAAGTACCTTCTAACAAGTGGTTACTACTATATTCTTAGCAGAAATTTAAACAGCGATGATATTGAACTTCTGTTCAGCCATCTTAGAAGAAAAGGAGGATTTAAAATATGATGGATGCCAGATCCTGTATGTATGCCCTAGAATCAACATTAAAAACTGACATGATAAATCCATCTTCAGCTTCAAATGCTGAAAAACAAGTATTCAAAACTATGGATGTATTAAGAAAAAAAAAATTGAAGTTAATGTTGAAAATTCAAAATGTGTCAAGCTTTCTTTAGCCTCTTGAAGGTAAGATTTAGTTTCTCTATTAATAATTATTAATTACAGAGATATCTTGGCATTCGTCGCTATTAAAAGAATATAATACTTAGATTTCCTCCAAACTATGCCTTTTACTAGGATGGAGTTGGAAAGATATATGCACTCCAGTAAGATCCGTTTTCTTTCTTTGGGCCAATTTATTTGAAATGTACGTTGGGTTGGCGTGGAAGTTTGGAGAGTGGGGTGCCAGCTCAGGTGTTGCTTCGTAATCTGACCGTGGTTCAAAATTACGAAGTGTTGTCCTCGAATCTTTCCCTTAAGGGACTGATTCCGGACCGTCGTCAATAGCCCGTTGTGTTGCTTTAGTACGACGTTAACTAAAATCACCAATCACCATTATTTGAAATGTTAAAATTTTATAAATTCTTTTAACGTAAAACTCAACCAAATTTATTGGAATAAAGCAGAAAAGAAATATAAACTATTCAAATTACAAGATACCCTGATATACTACTGCATGCCTCGAAATATAATTTTTAATACATGTGCACCTAAGTTTTAAATTAGGTGCACAGATTATGTTTTAGGTGCATATTTAAAAAAATATATAATGTAAGAGCATTAATGTAATTTAAACTACTTTATTAGTTGGGTATGTTTAGATAGGTTAGTAGTGGATAATAAATAAAATATTTAAACATTTTCAATCTGCTAAATTATTACTTACAAATAATCAGTCATTAGACATTGGTGGGCAAAAAAAAAAATTTTGAAGACCTCTAAACCAGTTGAAATTTATCAGCTGGATAAAAAAATCTTAATCTTGTGCAATGTACGATATCAGTTTTACTTTTGGTCAAATAGTAAGGCTTATCAATTTCAAGTGTCACACTTGATAATTTTTTAATTATTGTATAGGGTCCGTCAAAAGGTGAAGTTAATTTTCTGGTATTTGGATAAATAAAATTTTCAATCATTACTTTGTCCCCTTCTTTAAATAGAGAATCTAAAAATCTTTTGTCATATTGTAATTTATTTTTTTTCATGGTCCTTGAGCATTCTCTCATATGCTATTTCCCTAGCTTGTTCTAAAGGAGGAAGTTACTTGATGGTGGTGTATTATTATATTATATTCTGTAGTTGCTTTTTCTAACAATTTTGGCCAAGTCGTGTTTGAATGTTCATTATTAATTTTACATCTTATCCTTTGTATTATTGTGGCTCCTACGCGTTCTTGCTTTCCGTTACATTGAGGTCTATGTTGTACCATATGGTACTTGCCGACCCTTTTCCCTAACACGTGGACGCTGGAATGTTTCGGAATGCGAAAACAATTTTAGTCTTTGCACGTGCGGCTCCTCCAAGTTTTTGCGGTGGGGGACTCAAGTCGGCATGACAGACGGTTTCGCAGCTGTGTGGGGGTGTTTCTCTTCGGCAGATAACATAAACATCTCTAGAGGGCTCGGAATTCACCCCCCCCCCCCTCTCGTTGTCAGCGGCGGTTCTGCGAAGCGAACGTGGATTTTGAGGGGATTCGGACTCGAGATTCAACGAGAGACAGACGTCTCTGTTTTGCCAATTGTGTTACTTTGGCTTCAGGCAGGTTTCGATTGTCGATGGCTGTGCCCATAATTATCTTGTAAATATTTATGTAAATAAATAGTTTAATTTTAAATCAGCTGTCCGTCAAATTCTTACATGACGGTACAATGTGAAGAAGTTAGAAGTTGAGTGACACCATTATTCCTAAGAAAATGTTTAAATTTAGTAGAAGTGAAAACTTCATTTTTGCCACTTCAAATTTTCTTAGGCTTGGTAATTTGGAAAATTTGCTTCAAACAATTAATATAGGTATCGGTGTTAGCATTAGTACTAACAAAAGTACACACGTACTATGGTCAGTTATGCAACGTAAATATTTTTTTGTGGAATGATAATAGCCTTAATATCTTATGGTATCTAGAGACATTAATTCAAAAGGCTGTTTTGCAGGTGGGAGAATCTTCTCCTTGTAGTAGACCATATCTTTTATGGTGACATTTCTTATTCAATTGACACACTTCACAATACTTTGCATAACTAGACACATCAATGATTATAGATTCCCAATAAAATATAGGTGATAAAATTTGTATCATTTTTTGAACTCCAGGGTGTCTAAATTTCACAGCATTTTCCATTAATTTTAATCTTAAGGAGAAAGGTATGGCAATTTTTGTTAATCCTTTTTTCTGAATTGTCCATGCGTTGTTTATTTTCTTAAATTTTGGATTAGAAACATTATCGGATTGTTGGTGCTCTATAATTTCTTCTATATTTAATAAATTAACTTGTGTCTCTACAAAATGAGAAATGGATTGTCTACTTAAAAAATCTGCTTCATGGTTGGTGGATAATCATACATGGATAATTTGAGGGACCATCTAAATAATCTCCCTGTGAGATGTTTTATGGATTTTAACCAGACAAGAGCAGCATGATCAGTATGTATAGTAAATGTAATACCATGGAGATAACAATATAATTTTTCTACTGAATCGATAATGCTAGACATTCTAATTCTGAGACATTATATATTTTTTTTCATATGGTCTTAAGGACCTAGAACAGTATGCTTTAAGGTGTAAATTCCCACCGGGATGCAACTGCTTCAGAATATTTCTATGCCATCTTTTTCAATTTGATTAAATACCTTAACACCTAAAATAAAAAATAATTTCTATTAACACTTAGTTATGATTTCTGATAAAATGGCTTTGGGGGATTGATCTCGGAACCAATATAGATTAGAATTTTAATGTGGGCGTGATTGTAGCAATTAGCAAAGCATTTTATACAATATACAATGGTTTTATCAGCAATTTAATTTATATTACTCCATATATTATGAAATTCAATTAAGCTACTTATATATCAATTAAACTTTTAAACAATGTCCTGAATAATATTTTTCTTGATTCTCCAAGATAAGTATGCATTAATGTTGGATGAAAAAATGACTTTTAATTTCTTATTATTAATTATTTGTTTTTAAATTTTAAATTTTTTTAATAAAAAAGACAAATAATTTACTAATTATTTGTCTTATAATTTCTGGCTTTGGGTGAATACAATGGATTTTGGTGATTGAACTGGGGAATCAACTGTAGATTTGAATTTCAATGTGTTTGATTGTAGCATTTCGGATTGGGGGGGGGGAGCAATTAAAACAATATGCAATGATTTTATCAGCAGTTTAATTAATATTACTCCATATATTTCGAAATTCAAGTAAACTACAAATGCATGACATACATGAAATGCATAATATTAAAGTTTAATATTATATTTAGGGGATTCCATACAATCTGAAAAATACTTAGTTCTAATCTGCTTCGGTAAAGATAGGTTGAAATCCAAATTTATTGTTAGTAAATTGAAACTTTTAAATGCATACACTTAGGGCATTTAATTCACTTTAGAAAAATCGCGAAGAAATGGTAATTAAAAATACTTGTTTGTATTTGCATTAGATAAAACCTAATTTATTATTATTAATGAGGTTTATGCAAAATTGTAGCATGCATAAATGAAGACTTAAATTGCGGTTTTATATTCTAAAGTACTTCCTCTGCTAATGAATAATGTAACTTAAGCCATCTCATTATATTCTATGTTCCCCGTTACACTATATTCTCTGAATCAAACCTCATTAGTATGTTCGAAATAGCAATTCAGTACTATTTAATATATTTATAGTAACACTAATGAGATTTATTTGATACGTAACAGTAATAAGATCAGAAAAGTAAGTTGAATCAAATTGCGTCGATTGTTAACTGAGGGAATTATGTATCCGTTATTTTAATAACAACCAACTTCATGAAACATTGCTGATGGCTACAAAGAAATGTTCACTCAATCGTTCCAAATAGAAATGCCGACCATCCGGTCTAGTGGTCAGGGTGGCCTCTAGATCAAAAAGGTTTCTGGTTCGCATCCAGTTCCAGTGCATAAATGTTTGTAAGCCTATGGTGTAAAAGCGGCTGTCAAAGAATCATAAAAAAATGTAAGGAAATTAATACAAGACACATAAATAAGATAACTATTGAAAAAATACTCAATAATATATTACACTCTGTAACAAAAAAAATCGACGCACCAAGAAGGAATCATCCGATTACTTTGATATTTCGTATGCAAAAATGTTTTGACCAAGTATGCAAATGATTAAAATTTGGTGTCCAATGAATGAATAGTGCGATCTCCAGCGCATCGGAACTGCGCATCCAGCAGATGTATATAAGGAGTTGTTCTTGAACTGTTGTTAAAAATTTCTGCTGCATTGCGATTTAGGATACCTTTTAACGACTGAAAAAATTCCTCGCCGCAGGATTCGAGCTCATTACGAGCAACTACCAGAGTTTGAAAGAGGTCGTATCATTGGATTGAAAGAGGCAGGTTGGCAAATCGGAGAATCGCTCGTCATGTGAGTCGAAGCGATGCGGCGATTAGAAGATGCTGGCAAGAGTGGGTGGACGATTGCAGATTTCAGCGTCATGATGGTAGCGGTCGAGGTATTGCCACAACAGATCGCGAGGACAGATTGATTGTCAGATCAGCTGTCACAGCGCCCGATTCATCGCTATCAACCATCAGTCGTGCGACCCACACACGAGTGTCCATTATAACCATTCACAGAGGGCTGAGAGAGCGAAATCTACGCTCGTACCGACCGTTACGCCACCTGCCACTCACGCCTGCACACTGTCGAGCCAGATTACAGTGGTGCTTGACTCGATCAGGCTGGAATGATGTTGACTGGGGACGTATAGTCTTTAGCGACGAATCCCGCTTCCAACTGTGTCCTGACGATCATCGAAGACGTGTCTGGAGACGCCCAGGGCAGCGTGCCGATCCTGCTATCACTATTGCACGCCACACGGGCCCTCAACAAGGAGTTAAAGTCTGGGGTGCCATTTCACTTGATAGCCGGACCCCTTTGGTCGTCATTAGAGGTACACTTACTGCACAGCGGTACGTTGACGACATTCTGAGACCTGTTTTGCTACCGTTCCTTTCGCAGTACCCTGGGCTTATTTTTCAGCAAGACAATGCCAGACCACACACGGAACGTGTTGCAATGAACTGTCTTCAAGCTTGTCAAACACTTCCTTGGCCAGCCAGATCACCAGATCTCTCTCCCATCGAGCATGTCTGGGATATGACGGGAAGGCGACTGCATCTGGTAGGGAATGTTGATGACGTAGTCCAACAATTGGAACAAATTTGGCAAGAAATACCGCAGGAGACCATCCAAGAGCTTTATAGGTCTATGCCACGCCGTGTGGCACCTTGCATCCAGGCTAGAGGCGGGTCAACACCTTATTGAGCTCGTTACTGTAAGGGTCATTCTTGCAAAATAGGCAAAATTCGTGTCCCTTCAAAATTTATAGAATTCTATCACTCTGAAGATTTTGTCATCTTTCAAGAATAGTTTAGGATCACTTTTATAATCTACAGAATTCGAAAATTAATGACATATTTTTTTATTTTATACATTTTTAAAACTTTAAAATATCAAATATCATTGTCCTGGCATGTCCCTGAGTGAAATTTTACAATTTCTTCATTCATTAGGGTTTTAATATTCATTTATATATTCTTGTAAATAATTTATTCTGTTTCTTTATACATTTGAAAGGTTATTAGTTACAATAATGGAAATAATATTGCAAAAATTTCCAAAAGTAACTTCAATAACTATTGTCCCAAGTAATATCATCATTTTCCTGGCATCTCAGATATCATTATGTGGGCAATTAATAGATGACAGCACTGAGTTAAAAGAATACTTTTCAAGTAATCTGGGGTTGAGGTTATTTAAATAAATAACTGCTATTTTGAATCGTAGTAAATTTGTAATTTTTTTTATTATCAAGTGTATAAAAGTTATTTCTTAAATGTGTGTGAAATTCAAACCGAAATTTTTAAGGGTTCATCCATTAAGCCCTGAACAAGCCTATTTCATGATTATCCTGGCCATCATTGTCCTGCCTTTAACATACCAAGTCAATGATGTCAAGACAGGAAAATGATGTTTTATGTTCAGTATTTTATAAATAAATTATTAACTCAAGACAAATATATTCTTTACTTGGGATGCAGTACCTAAAAATCACTCAAAGTATCGAAATTTTTTTTTTATTGCTTTAAATTAGAGCTACAACCTTTCTAAAGAAGTGTGCAAAATTTTAAACTCGTAACTGTATTAATTAAAAAGTTATAGACACTTTTCTGATCCAAGACACAATAAAAATTACGCGCTTCGAAGTAGGTGTGCGTCCTTCAGAGACGAAATTTTTGGTTTTTAATTCAAAGTGTGTTGGCAAGAATACAACGAAGATTCCTGGTTCTTTTACCAAGCTGCATTGCCTCTTGGTATAACTCTTGGTTCGCATATGAAGCATATTATATATCAACATATTAACGAATCGCATTTGGCCAAAATACTGTCAATTTACCAAAGGCTTGCTTCAAATGAACTGTTACAACGTTCTGTAAGGTGTACCACACAAAACTCCAATGTAAGCATGCACAGTGCTATATGGAGTAAGCGCTCAAAGCAAAGTTGTGCATCAGTACAACGTGTTACGATTGCTGTTTGTGATGCTATCACAGAATTCAATGTGGATACTCTAAAAGATATAGAAGGTTTTCAAAAAGAAAACAATCTTTCATTGAGTGTGCATTCTAAACATCTTGCTATCTATAAGGGCTATCGTAGAATATAGTTAAGAAATAGAAAGAAGACCAGCAGTTTATTTACTAGCTCAGAAAAAAAATAAAACTGCAAGGCTGCAAAGACAAAACATTCAACTAAAAAAAGAATGAATTTTGAATTAATCTGGCTATTTTTAAATATACACACTGTTTAATGCCTTTTCAATTACATTTTTAATTTGTGTAAAGTTATGAACTGGATACTAAAAAAATTATAATTAAAAACTGGAAAATTTTGTATTGATGAATTTTTGAGTTCGCGTCGAAAACGAAATGATTTTAAACAACAAAAGAACTTATCCTTACGGGTTATATTTTAGTTAAAAAGATTTAAATTTGAGTGAAAATGCTTTGAATTGCTTTAATTGGTATGGAAATCAACATATTAAGTCTAAATAGCTCTGAGTTTTGTAAATAATTTTTTATACGGGTTTTAAAACTTTAAAAGCATTTTTCTCAGCTTTGGTTTTTTTGGCACTATAAGGTATTCAAAATACTAAGGCTTTTTATGTATCAAAGAAAAAATTTCCAAACTTTTTCCACTTATTTTTATGTATCTTTAGAATAAAACTGTGTATGGATTTACATCTAAGTGCTATATTTATTATTTTTTTAAATAGTTAAATATAAACATTTTCATTTTTCGGTGGTTTTTGTATCATTTTAGCTTTAAAAAATTGTATAAAATTAACTATGTTTTGATTTAAAAATCCATACACAGTTTTGTTAGGTATATTTGAAATAAAGTTGAGAAAAAAATTTGAAGCAAAAAAATGAAAATTAAAAGAGTAGTAGCATTTTTAAAAAACTAAAAAAAAATTTGTAAAAATTGATTTTAAAAAAAAATTCTCTATTTGACAAGATTTTTTCTTCTAAAATCAACTTATTGCTTACAAAACAATAGAAAAACAACAATATTTTAATTCTAATATAAAATGTGAAGAAAATTTTAAAAATGGTAATGCGTCCCCTTAAGTATTAACTTTTGATTATTTATTATCCATTGTAATTTTTTTAATAGTAAAATACCTTATAATGGGTTTGAAATTTTGAAACTTATTTGTTTCTTTTATTTAAAACATAACGTTTTTGTCATTGCACCTAAAAATGTCTACATATTACTAAAGATCCTTTATCACATGCTCTTTTTTATAAGTTGTAAACAATATATGGACAGATATGAGTGGTAAAAAGAAACAAACATATGAGGAAAGGTTGTTAAAGAAAAGGTTAGCTGAGAAACGTCGTCAGGAGCATATTAAAAAAAATTCCATAACATTTGATACAAGATAAATTGAAGAGGCATGTGAAATATATGTTAACAAAAAGAAGAAAGGAGTGGTAAGGCCTATAGCCTATTTATTTATGTACTTAATCAGCTGAATTAAAAATACATGGTCATATGAAATGTTCAACAAGAAATTTATATATATTTTTCTATTTTTATCATTGTCCTGGCAGGTTCGTCATTGTCCTGCCTTCCAATATTTTGAAATATTTTTTTCCTTAACAAAATGTTAATAATTTAGATTGCTGATATTTTTAATTTACTTAATGAACATGGTAGAAAATTATTAGGCCAAAAAAATAAAGTTTTAAAAACCTTCGACTGAAAAAATTTAAGAAGCCAATTTTTCCTATTTCACAAGAATGACCCGTAACTCTGAAATAAATCATTCAATTATTCTGAAATTTAATTCATTTTCTATTCTGTACATAATTTTCCTATCCACCAATTTTTGTCTCCATCGGACAAATCGTTCTTGGTGCGTCGATTTTTTTGTTATAGAGTGTACAATATAGAATTTCAATTTAAAAAACCCTGCAACTTCAAGCCGTCCAACCGGTTTGGTGGTTAAGGTGTTAGCCTCTAGATCGAAAGGTTCCTGGTTCGGGACATGTATGTTTGTAAGCGTATGGTGCAGAGGCTGGTGGTGCACCTTAAATCTGTCGTGGCTGAAAGTCCTCACGTTGGGTTGGTGTGGAAGTTTGGAGAGTGGGGTGCCAGTTCAGGTGTTTCTTCGTCATCTGACCGTAGTTCAAAATTACGAAGTTTTGTCCTCGGATCTTTCCCTTAAGGGATTGATCTCGGACCATCGTCAATAGCCCGTTGTTGTGCTCTAGTACGACGTTTACTAAAATTACCATTACCCGGATCGGTCGCCAAAAGCAAAGAAAACTGTATTCAAGACAACTTACAAGTTTACTTGAATTAGTTTCGCGCCAAAAACCCAACGCAGCCAACGAACAGTGACTCAGTTGATTTACCAGCTGCACTGGCAACCTAAAAGTTATATTTGGTAGGAATTTAATTAGCATCGCACTTGTGCATCACATAAGGTTATGGGCAATGGCGCGGGGAGGAATGCCGAAGGGAACAGTTCGGGGGCACACACTACGCAATTTTGAACCACTGTCCGACAACGAGATCACAACTGAACTCGCACACCTTTGTCTAAACTTCCACTTCACTCCAAGCTCAAGATGGGAGGCAGGTTCGTTTTCTGTCAAGTGTGATTATTCCCTAAATTCATTTCTCAAGTTAGTATATATCAGCAAATATGCTCATGTAGGTGTAGTGTTTAAGCTTGAAGAGTGGAATGCCAGGTCTAGTGTTGACCTCGTAATCTGACAGTGGTTGAAATTGACGAGTTGCTGTCTTGGGATATATCCCTTTGGGATTGATCCCGGACTGTTACCAATATACCGTCGTGTTCATTTACTATGGATTTCATTAATTGTCCGGGTAATTCGTAATTTTAATTAACGTCGTAGTAGAGCAACACAACGGGCTATTGACGACGGTCCGGGATCAGTCCCTCATGGGAAATATCCCAGGACACCACCACGCAATTTTGAACCACCGTCAGATGACGAAACTGTCTACGTGGATCATGCACAGAAATCAAAATACGCATGTGCCCAATGAACCCAAAAATCCTAGACGTTAGTTGTAGCACTTACGTACCACAAATCTAAATCGATACTACTTTCGATTGAAATCGATGATCTCACTGATGTATCTACGGGAATCATGCACATAAATCCAAATACGCATGTACCCCATCAACCCAAAAATCCTAGACGTAAGTTGTAGTACCTACTTACCACAAATCTAAATCGATACTACTTTCGATTGAAATCGATGATCTCACTGATGTATCTACGGGAATCATGCACAGAAATCCAAATACGCATGTGCCCCATCAACCCAAAAATCCTAGACGTTAGTTGTAGTACTTACGTACCACAAATCTAAATCGATACTACTTTCGATTGAAATCGATGATCTCACTGATGTATCTACGGGAATCATGCACAGAAATCCAAATACGCATGTGCCCCATCAACCCAAAAATCCTAGACGTTAGTTGTAGTACTTACGTACCACAAATCTAAATCGATACTACTTTCGATTGAAATCGATGATCTCACTGATGTATCTACGGGTATCATGCACAGAAATCAAAATACGCATGTGCCCCATCAACCCAAAAATCCTAGACGTTAGTTGTAGTACTTACGTACCACAAATCTAAATCGATACTACTTTCGATTGAAATCGATGATCTCACTGATGTATCTCCACGATAGAGGGGGCTGCATTTGCTTTAAGCCTTATAAGACTCATGAGAACTGCTTTTTTGCTTTTTCCTCTTTGGAAAATCGTTTCTGTGCTTCAAGGTTTGAAGCGCAATTTCCGAGTTCTTCCCCAGAAATAAACCGAAGGACAGGAAGATGGCGGAAGGTGGAGCGTCTATCGAAGCGAATGACGGTGAATCCTCCAAGTCCACGGACCCGGCCTTTACCGTCGACATCAAGGACATAGCCACCAACGTGAAATATAAGTTAATGGGCCTGTTCATGGAGAAAGAAGGTCCAATCAAGGACATTTTTAACTGGAAAGAGACTCCGGACTTGGGAGACGCATGGTTTGACCGCAAAAAGGAGTTGAGGAAGTTCGCCCACTATGGCGAGAAGCGACGGAAGGTAAAGGCGCCAATCAGGGACCTTTTCAAACATTGCTTTCCGGATTTGAGAGGTTCAGAGGAACTGAAAGCCGCCGAAGACGACATCCAGAGGACCATAGAGAGGCACGGCAACCGAAGGATCGAGATCTACAACATGTCTGCCGTTATCGCATATTTGTCTGCTGCCAATGGTGTCACCGTAGACCCCTATGAACTGACGTTTTACTTGAACCATAAGAAGATACGCAGTAAGGGCAAAAGCTTCAGCAACGCACGGAAGAACTACAACGGATGGATCGACAGCAGGATCAAGGACAATAACGGTTCGACTGCCACCTTCCAGAAGGCGATTCGAGAAACAAGCGCTTTCTTAGATCAACATTCTAACCTTACAGAGGAGCCTGACGTCATGGATAAACAGAGCATGCACGCGGTCAACGTGCGGAGGAGGCTGTTCTTGAAAGCTTTCACCAAGCGTGTTCGGCGGTTGAAGCACAACGGAAAATTATACAATAACTTTGGAGTTACTTTTTGGGATCTTTCTAATAGGATCGAGGACGCAAACACGTACTTGTTTGATTTCCTGCTGATGTATATTCCCAATCTGTGCAAGCTCAATCCTCAGCCGAAGAAAAAACCTTTGTAAATGGCGTTGATGAAACCCTAAACATTATCTCCTTGTGTCCCTGTAATTTTGAATTCGCCACTTTTACTACACTGTAGCCAATTGATATTGCTTTTTATAAGCCTCTGCATTGTTTTGTAGTGTTTGCGGAT
The DNA here is from genome assembly GCA_947359465.1 of Metellina segmentata. Taxonomy (NCBI): domain Eukaryota; kingdom Metazoa; phylum Arthropoda; class Arachnida; order Araneae; family Tetragnathidae; genus Metellina; species Metellina segmentata. The sequence goes on from OX375883.1 coordinate 43,026,425, forward strand.
TTAGCCTATTAGACGCAGGTGAAAACTGTCCCATAACCTACATTGGACAAATATAGCCCTTATACCATAAATCCCTCCAAATATCTAACTTTCGGCAAACCAAATATCTAACTTACCATAGTCTGCAAACTCGATTCTTTACCAAAGGGTGAAGAAACTTTGTAAATGACGTTGATGAAACCGTATATATTTTCTTCGTGTGTCCCTGTAATTTTGAATTCATCACTTTTAATGTTGTACGCAATTGGTATACTATTTCATAAATGTTTTGCATAGTATTTTAATTACTTTAGTGGGTTTCTCGGTTACAGACGCAAGTGAAAAATTTCCGTTATTTGCATAGGCCAAATATAGCCCTTCTAACATTGAACCCCTATAATTAACAACCGTTATATGCAAAGTCAATCCTCCCCCATCAATGGTTGAAAAACCTAGTTTGTGAACCGCGTTGATTAAACCCTAAATATTTTTTTATACCAATAATCTTGAATTCAGCACTTTTAATACGTCGTACTCGGTATTGTTTTTTTTATAAATGTTTTTTGCATTTGACGCAGATAATTTTGTTTTCCATTCTGCATTTCATCGATGATTCCACTTCATTTCTTTCAACAACTCCTTTATTATCCTTTATGTGATTTAAAAAAATCACGAAACAATTTGTTCCGTTACGCAAGATTTGCATGTAAATTTTATGCCAATGTTTATGTATTTACGTTTAATTTTGTCTTTCTTTTGCCAGATTGACCTCTGCGCCATAAAACCCCAAAATCCAGCCCCTAATATTTGTAGACACTCCTCCACACCAAAGGATGGAAAACCTTAAGTAGTTTCCACTGTGTCCTGAGCACTTTCCCATAATTGTCCTCAATAGATATTGATACATACATTCGTTTGCATAGGTACTACTAGTACTCTTGTGAGTTTTGAAGTTGCAGATGAAATCTTTGTTTACTAGTCTGTAAAATCAATCTTCCTCCAACAGAAAACCCTCATTGCAAAACGCGTTGATGAACCCTAAAATTGATTTCGTTCTTACATAATCTCTAATCTGTAAATTGAATTCGCTACCAATTAAAACTCTACCTTGCCAACGGTACTAAAGAAACCTGAAACATTTTTTAGTACACCATTCTGGAATTTTAAATTCGGTCCTTTTAAAGGACTTTTAATGCATTGTCTCCAATGCGTACTGCAATTTAAAAATTTGCGTTTGTTTTGTTAGATATATTTATGAATTTCATTTTCTTTATCATTGATCTTTTACTTCTTTGAAGCGTCTAAATGTACTTACACATTCATGTTTGTAATTTTGTTTTTCGCATTAATAAAATTAATATAAAAGTTCGTATGTGTACACTTAATATGTTACTTTTCTTTATGGTTTGAATGATTACGTTTTAGAGCGCAAATGCCATATTTGGACAACCTCTATAAAATGTATGGTTAAAAACAATTTGATTTCAAGTCTCCGTTACAATGCGATAAAAATTAATTTGGTTTCCTACTAAAACATTAATGCAATAAAAGGAGATTTTATGTTTAAAAGACACAAGTCGTAATGGTGAGTAATGAAAGATAGAATGGTAGTCTTCCAAAACCTTGAATTCTACTTAATTGAATTTCTGAGCCGTTAATGCCAAACCACCGGTCTGTTAATTAAGGTGTTAGCCTCTAGGTCAGAAGTTAACTGGTTCAAATCCGGGTCAGTACATGGATGTTTGTAAGCGTATTGTGGAGGGTGGCTGTTGCCTTAAATCTGTCGTGGCCTCTCGTTGGGTTAGTGTGGAAGTTTGGAGACGGCGGTGCCATATCAGATGTTGCCTCGTCATCAAACTGTGGTTCAAAGTTATGTGTTGTTGTCCTCGAATCTTACCCTTAGGGGATTGATCGTGACATGATTGATTTGATTACGTGATTAATTTAGGGGACATCGTGAATAGCCTGTTTTGCTCTAGTTAAGACCTTAATTAAAAACTACCAAATTACCGTGATCCGTTAATTACACGAGATGCAAATATTTTCGGCAATGTTATTTAGGAAGATATTTAATTAACGTACCACTGAAAAAACGAGGTATTAGTAACGGTCTGTGATAAAAAAAAAAGGGCAAGATGTGAACGCGTACTTTTAAAACATGGTCAGCTGATGCAGTCACGCATCAGCTTAAACTACTTCAAATTTCCACACCACGCCTGCGTGGAAACAATAGAAGCCACTACAGATATGACGTGAATCATCTCGTCTTTGTACATGACAATCTTTGGTTGGGTTCAAACTCGGAACTTTTCGGTAGCAAGTCCATTACACTTCCAAGCAGTCCCTCAAATTACATAAGGAACCAGTCAATTTCAAATACACCAGGTCCCACAAATTACACAAGGAAATTTGTTGCGTGATAAAAGTAGGTAGGTACACTAACCCTACAATAATGGACCTTACGCCAGCGGATTTGCATAAAACGTGCATAATTGTTTGGGGGTGTTTTTCGTGGTTTGGTCTGGGACCTTTGCATGTCGTTCCTAGTAAATTGGTGGTTCAAAATTACGAATTGTTGTCTTCGGATCAATCTCTTAAGGGATTGATCCCGATAGATCAATAGCCCGTTGTGTTGCTCAAGTACGACGTTAATTAAAAATTACCTATTACATTGAACGAATTAGAACCAGGTACCTTATGATCTAAAGGTTAGCACCTTAACCACCAGACCGTTTGGTTTGCATCAAACCCGAAGACATTTGTAGGTAACTCTCAATGGCAATGGAGCCGACCAATCGGTTCAGGTGTTAAACTCTATCGGAAAGTTTATGGTTCGAATCTGGGTCAGTGCGTGAATATTTGTAAGCGTATAGGGTAGAGCCGGCTGGATCGCCTTAAAACTAGTGGCCGAAAGTTCTCACGTTGGGTTGGTGTGAAAGTTTGGAGAGTTCTGTGCAAGCTCAGATGTTGGTTCAAATTAACGTGGTGTTGTCCTCGGGTCTTTCCTTTAGGGTATTGATTATTGAGTGTCGTCAATCCCATTGTGTTGCTCTAGTACGACGTTAATTAAAAAACTACCATTTTCAATGGTAATGGTGATTTTTAATTAACGTCGGACTAGAGCAACACAACTCCTTTAACAATGGGAATGGTAATCCTTATTGCAGTGGATCAACGCAACAGGTTATTGGTAATGGTACGGAATTGATCCCAAGGTGCAATGTTAACAAAAACTATTACGTACTGAGGGTTAACACGTAGTTTTGTTCCACGGATGAATTAAGTGTATCTGCAATGGTAATGGTAATTTTAGTTAACGTCGTACTAGAGCAACACAACGGGCTATTGACGACGGTCCGGGATCAGTCCCTTAAGGGAAAGATCCGAGGACAACACCTCGTAATTTTGAACCACGGTCAGGTGACGAAGCAACACCTGAGCTGGCACCCCACTCTAAAGTGTATCTGCAAATAATTACTTAAAAATATATTTTTTAGGTAAATGCAATTGGAAACAGAAAATTTACCAATTACAATATCAAATATTTAAGGGACTGATCCCGGACCGTCGTCAATAGCCCGTTGTGTTGCTCTAGTACGACGTTAACTAAAATTACCATTACCAATATCAAATAGTCTGGTAATTTGGTAATTTATTTGTTAATGACGTACTAGAGCAACACAACGGGCTATTGACGACGGTCCGGGATCAGGCCTTTAAGGGAAAGATCCGAGGACAACACCTCCTAATTTTGAACCACGGTCAGATGACGAAGCAACACCTGAGCTCGCACCTCACTCTCCAAACATCCACGCCAACCCAACCTGTGGACTTTCGGTCGCGACAGATTTAAGGTGCATCAGCCGCCTCTGCACCATACGCTTACAAACATCCATGCCCGGACCTGGATTCGCACCAGGAACCTTCCGATCTAGAGGCTGTCAAATAGACTTGAAGACATTTGAGAGCCGTATTATAATTTCCTTCTAACTGTAATTTTCACATGTCCTTGATGTAGTAAAGTTGTAAAATAAACCTTTCTTACTTTTCATACTAGTATACGGAAACATCAGGATTTATTTGACGCTGATACTGATTGAAGTTAGTGATATTTTATGATTTTAACTTTGTTATCTTATGATATTGTGTTACTCTACTACACAGATTCAATTTTGAATAATTGTATGTTAGAAAACTGGTACCTGTTCTTAATTTTGAAACTTAGGCCAACAAATACAGTTAATTTTTATTTGAGTAATTTTTTTTCTATTATGAAACCTTTTTTGTTGCTGGTTACGTAACAAAAGAAATGACTAGTTTTATTACCTTCAGTTATATAATCAAGACATTTCATTAAAATTTTTATTCACTTTATGAACTAGCTAACCCGAGTCTTCATACGGAATTCTTTGATTTTAAGCCACTTTTTTTACGTTATTTCAGGTACCATTCTCGAGGTGCTTTGGCCCAAGGTGAGAAATTTTAAAATACTCAAGAACCCCTTTTTAATCAAGAACATGGCTAGAGATCTTTCTGAACTCGGTTTAGAGATGAAATTTCCCTGGAAAATACCAGTTGACGCACTATCTGCACCTCCAGATGAATCTGAAGATACTTCGAGCGAATCGGAAGATAGCTTTGAGTGGGAAGAAAGCCAAGAGGAAGCATTTCGAAAGTATGTAAGCGATTGGAAGAAGGAAATGCAAATATGTGTTTCCGACGAAATCACAAAAATGAAATCGAAGTTCCTGAAGACATTGAGAGTAGTCGAACACGAAGTCGCCAAAGACTATGCTTTCAAAAGAAGATGTAAGAAATGCAAACCGGCATCTTTTTATAACGACACTTCAGATGAAGAACTGGGTATGCAAATGTCTTCCGAAGACTACGACAAAGATATTATTCGAATTTACCAATCATTGGATACCTTTCGAAGCTCAACCGAGGATTCTGAAGCAGTCAATTCGCCAGTTGGCAGCAAATGAGTGTCTGACTTGATAGAATATACGTCAGCGCCCCTTATCTGGATTTCTGCATTGTAAGAAACACAGACCTCGACAGTTCGCAGGCTCTGTGGGAACGTTTCTGCTTAGAAAACACAAAGGCATCTACGAAACTTAACCCGCTCGATGTTAGTCTACGAACTCGGATGAGCGAAGCTATCGCTCACTTCAAGTCTTTACTGGAGTACTTTCTGCGAGACTTCCTTACTAGTGAGCGCGAGCCTGAAATAATCAATGAACGCCACAACCTGAATCGTAAATTCAAGTCAATGAAAGAGTTAATGATGGTATATTTCTATCCACTGAGGATAGAAAAATAATCATCTTCAGCTAGCGAAGAGGAAAACATCAATTGTCAGGAAAAATAATTAATCGGCATTTACGAGATTTTTTAAACATGAATTTAGAAGATGTTACGCTTTTCGATTTACAGAGAATCATTGAGTAATTCAATTTCTTCTATGAAGGATAATGAGGTGCAATTAATTTTTTAACAATAGATATTGACTTAATGTTTTAGCATTAGATTCTAAGTACCATAAGAATGTATGAAAACAGTAAATAGTTTGTGTGCAACTTTGTACTAGTTCTGGCGTTTCATTATGACCTGAAAATTAACCCTCTAGATAGTTAACTTGACGAGGTATCTCATTAGCAATACTGAGTAGATCTTGATGTACAAGATATCTCGTCGAAACCGTTTCATTTGTAGCATTAAAAAGACGTTTGATACAAGTTGTTTTCTTATTTAAAAAAAAGAGTAGGATCATAAGATTATACAGCATAGTGTTTTGGGATGGTTCTTAAAATGTTATATATTATGTGTGTTATAGCAAAAATCTCCAAGCTTCCAAATTTTGCAATTTTGCAATTTTCAAATAATGTCTAACCTGCAGGTAAGATTTTAGTATTTTTTGAAAATTTGGTTGACTTTACAACTACCAAAATTTGCTTCGGAAATTAAGTTAGTTTAATTAATATAACTACTAAATATGCGACATTAAATTTTGACAACGTACATAGAAAATTAATTCACCTGGAAAACTATCAATTTGTAAATTTATCAAAAAAAAAAAAAAATTGATCTTGGGTTTTACAACTTCTACAAAATATTGTTGACTAAACTTCATACGGACCTTTTAGTAGAAAAAAAAGTCTGGAGATCTCAATGATCTCTGAGTGCTGCTTAAGTTTATTTCGGCAGTACCAGTTTCTTTAAGAGCCTATGTTTAACTTTTTGACTACGGCTATAGATATAACAATCACGATTATTTTTTCTCACGATTCTTGTAACTCGCAAGATACAACTGATGTACTGGCCGTTGCCTAAATTCTTTCTCGGCGAGATAATGGTACATCTGCTGTACCGGTTATAGTCTAAAGGTTAAGAAAATATATTATCTTCGTATTTCTATTTACATTAAATACAAATTGCACACAGAAGAAATGTCTTGTATTGGAAAGCAAAATCTAACATGCGACTTATAATTCCCATCAATTAAATCGTCGATTAGACCAATGTGTTGCTCCATTGTTACGTCACTTAAAATACCTACTTACCTACTTATATTGTCGCCTCAAAGCAGAAACTCATTAACAGGCAACAATTTTGGGATTTTTTATTTAACGTCACACGAGAAACACACGGGTGAGACAACAAAATGAGTATGGTATCGATACATACTTTTTGTGCCAACGCTTTAGACAACCTTGTAGAGAATGGCAATTTCGCAATATATTGAATCTTGTATTTATTTTTGTAAGCCGACCAACCGGTATGGTGGTTAAGGTGTTAGCCTCTAGATCGGAAGGTTCCTGGTTCGAATCCGGGTCCGGGCATGGATGTCTGTAAGCGTATGGTGTAGAGGCGGCTGGTCGCCTTAAATCTGTCGTGGCAGAAAGTCCTCACGTTGGGTTGGCGTGGAAGTTTGGAGAGTGGGGTGCCAGTTCAGGTGTTGCTTCGTCATCTGACCGTGGTTCGAAATTACGAGGTGTTGTCCTTGGATCTTTCCCTTAAAGGACTGATCCAGGACCGTCGTCAATAGCCCGTTGTGTTGCTCTAGTACGACGTTAACTAAAATTACCATTATTTTTGTGAAGATAATTTTATTTTACAAAACCTTGTTCTAGTTCAATTAAACCAAATTGATTTATAGCATTCATATTGTATAGCCTTTCTCTATTTGGTTAGGAACTTATATCTGAGTTACAAACTTGTCGCAGCTTGTCCGCTAATAGACATTGCGCCATGAAACTAAAGCAACGAACTTAGACAAACTTCTGTAAAAATGTTTTTGAAAGATTTCAATAAAAGTACATACTTATTATAGTTGTTTTAGATATTAGTGTGGGTTGTTGAAGCTTTTCTCTTTGTAAATTCTTATCTAAACTTTTAAATTATTTCCCGCTAAACCTAAATATCACTTTTAAACTTTTTATACAAGAATTTAGCGACATAAAGAGCTCACCAAAGACATTTGCACAAAAAAAAGTCTTAGCTGTATCTCAATTGATTTAATTATTGTTTGAAAACTGAATTTTCAGGAAAAAAATGCACGTTCGGCGTGGTATGGAAGTTTGAAGAGTGGGGTGCCGGCTCAGGTGTTGCCTCATCAACAAACCGCGGTTCAAAATAACATGGTGTCCTTTCATCTCTTCCTTCTGGTTAAATACCGGACGGTCAATGATAGCCCGTTGTCTTTCTACAGTGCGACGTTAATAAAAATACCTACGTACCAAAAGTTAAGGTAGTAAGGAAGTTAATTAACGTCACACAGAAGGTATAAAAGGAGCTATTGACCACGGTTCGTTGTCAATCGAGGACTATGTTATGTTGTGTTGTCTTCGGATCTTTGCCTTAGGGGATTGATCCCGGACCGCCGTCACTATCCCACTGTGTTGCACTAGTACGAAGTTAATTAAAACACCCATCTACCTACCCAGTTCAGATATTTTTCTCGTCATCTGATCGTGCTTCAAAACTACGTGGCGTTGATCTTGGTAATTGGTAATTTTTAGTTGTCGTAGTAGAGCATCACAACGGGCTATTGACGACGGTCCGGGATCAATCCCTTAAGAGAAAGATCAGAGGACGGAACCTCGTAATTTTGAACCACGGTCAGATGACGAGGCAACACCTGAGATGGCACCCCACTCTCCAAACTTCCACCCCAACCCAACGTGAGGACTTTCGACCACGACAGATTTAAGGTGCACCTGTCGCCTCTACACCATACGCTTACAAATATCCATATCCATACCCAGACCCGGATTCGAACCAGGAACCTTCCGATCTAGAAGCTAGCGTTGACCGTGGATCTCCTTTCCTGAATGATCCCTTAGCGTCCCCAGTAGCCCGTTGTGTTGATCAAGTTCGACGTTATTTTAAATACCTACATAGCTATCGAGACTGAAGCCCGACCATCGTATGAACCGTACAAAAACAAGGTTTGAAGAGCAAAGGATTAGCAATAGGAGGATTGCAATTTCGAACCTAAGTGAAGACTATCCTGTAGAACAGGGGCTGGTGTACGTTTTATCTGTCATGGCCTCCAATGACCTCACATGGGGGTGGAGAGGCAGTTTGGAGAATTGGGTACGAGGCCAGGTTTGACTTCGTCACATGACCGTTGTTCAGACTTGCGTATAGTCCGCCTCTGATCTTTATCTTCGGGTTTGATCCCGTGACGTCACAAATAGTAGGTCGTGTCTCTCTAGTGAGACTTTAAGATTCTTACCTACCTTCCCTCTGATCCCAGATCACCCCCTTAATAGCGCTTTGAGTTACTCCACTGTGTCGTTAATTAAAAAATTAGTAAAAATATACCCAAATCATCGCTAATTGCCCGCTCTGTTTTATCAGTATGGTCTATAAACCTACTATACTACTATTCCAAATGGTCTAACGTCGTCAATAGCCCGTTGTGTTCCTCTAGTATGATGTTAACTAAAATTACCCTTACCATTACCAAATGGTCTAATGGCGGCCCCTGAAACATCAAAGAAAATTATTTAACAAATTAAGTTTTTTTATATAAAAATTTATTCGTAGGTAGTTGAATTCTCGACGCGCTGGAGCTACTTAATGGCATTGAAAGACATTTCGGGATCAATCCCGAATTATTGGCTCCTGTTTCGAATCCGGGTCAGTATATGTATGTTTATAAGCGTATGGTGTAGAGGCGGCTAGTTTACCTTATATCTGTCGTGGCCGAAAGTCCTCGCGTTGGTTGATGTCGAAGTGTGGAGAATGGGCTGCCAGCTCAGCTGTTGCCTCGTCATCTGACCGTTGTTCAAAATTACGAAGTGTTGTCTCCGATCTTTCCCTTAAGGGACTGATCCAGGACCGTCGTCAATAGCCCGTTGTATTGATCTAGTATAACGTCAATGGTAATTGGTAATTTTGTAAATAACGTCGTACTAGAGCAACACAACAGTCTATTAAAGACGGACCGGTATCAATCCCAACGGGAAATACCCGAAGACAATATCCCGTAATTCGAATTATTGGTAAATAGTAGAACTACCGTGTATTTTAATTAACATCGTACTAGAGCAACACAACGGCCTATTGAGGAAGGTCCGAGATTAATCCTAACGGTAAAGGTTCGAGGAATACGCAAAGTAATTCGAATTATAGGTAATTAATAGAAATAATAAATTAGTAATTATTATTTAACGTCGTACTAGAGCAGCACAACGGGTTGGATAATTAATAGAAAACTTAGGGTAATGGTAATTTTAGTTAACGTCGTACTAGAGCAACACAACGGGCTATTGACGACGGTCCGGAATCAGTCCCCTAAGGGAAAGATTCGAGGACAACACCTCGTAATTTTGAACCACGGTCAGATGACGAAGCAACACCTGAGCTGGCACCCCACTCTCCAAACTTCCACGCCAACCCAACGTGAGGACTTTCGGCCACGACAGATTTAAGGTGCACCTGCCGCCTCTACACCATACGCTTACAAATATCCATGCCCGGACCCGGATTCGAACCAGGAACCTTCCGATCTAGAGGCTAACACCTTAACCATTATACCGGTTGGTAGGCATTTTAGGGAAAGGTAGTTGTCGAATTGGCTATTCGCAATGGTCCTCCATGAATTCCGAAGGATGGATATTTAGTTAATTAACGTCGCTTTGGTGCAATACAATATGCTATTCATTCTCCAAGAATAGGTACGTTGGGTTGGCGTGGAAGTTTGGAGAGTAGGGTGCCAGCTCAGTTGTTGCTTCGTCATCTGACCGTGGTTCAAAATTACGAGGTGTTGTCCTCGGATCTTTCCCGTAAGGGACTGATCCCGGACCGTCGTCAATAGCCCGTTGTGTAGCTCTAGTACGACATTATCTAAAAATTACCATTACCATTACCAATAATAGGTATTTAGTTATTTAAAGTCACCCTGGAGCAATAAAACAAGGTATTTAGTCACAAAGGATAGGTATTTTTAGATAGTAGCACTGGAACAATCAGGTAATGGTAATTTTTATTTAACTTCGTACTAGAGCAACACAACGGGCTATTGACGACGGCCCGGGATCAGTCCCTTAAGGGAAAGATCAGAGGACAACACCTCGTAATTTTGAACCACGATCAGATGACGAAGCAACACCTGAGCTGGCACCCCACTCTCCAAACTTCCACACTAACCCAACGTGAGGACTTTTGGCCACGACAGATTTAAAGTGAACCAGCCGCCTCTACACCATACGTTTACTAACATCCATGCCCGGACCCGAATTCGAACCAGGAACTTTCCGATCTAGAGGCTTACACCTTAACCACTATACCTGTTGGTCGGCACAACACAGTAGGATATTCAATCCCCAAGAATAAGTATTTTGTCAAATAAAGTCGCACTGGAGCAACACAACAGGCAATTCAATCACGCAGAAAAATGTCAAGGTAATTTTGATCTGGTATTTTTTTAAAATTGGCGTCATACTAGACCAACACAAGTGGATACAAAATTTAAAGGACAACAGTTAAATTCAAAGCACGTCAGATGACGAGGTCAGTACCTGAACTGGCATCACTCTAGAGTTCCACAATAGACCAATATAAGAAATTTCTTTGTGGTATAAATAGGTAATGGTATTTTTAATTAATGTCGTACTGGAGCAAAACACGGTCTATTGATGACAGACCGGGATCAAACCCCCAAGCGAAAGATCCCATGACAAAACCATTAAATTTCGAACCACGAACATATGACGAAAATTTCTAAGTGCAAATTCTCACTAATTTTATTTGAAAATTGGTTTCTCGAATTTTACCCTATGGGTTTGATCCCGGACTATCACCAATACCCCTTTGTGTTTCTTCAGAGCGACGTTAATCAAAATACCAACCTACGAAAATTTGTTTTGGCAAAGGCAGATTTTAATTGGCAGCACTAAATGTATCAATTTCCGTATTGAGTACATCTCGCATGTGTATTTTGGGACGAATTGTAATTGCTTTCCAATTCTAACATCCGCTTTAAATAGCATAATTTACTCCCTTTTTTTGGTTATTAAACAGCAAATTTTAATTATCATTACTACTTGTGTATGGGAGCATCGGGATTTATTTAGCGAGGGTGATCCAAAGTAGTGATATTTGAACCTGATTATATAGCAAAAGGTAATGTATTGCTTTATTAGTTCATTCAATTTTTAATAATAGGAGCCAGCTCAGGTGTTGCCTGGTCATCTGAACGTGGTTCAAAATTTCGTCGTCCACGGTTCTTTTCCTTTGGGATTGATCCCGGACCGTTGTTAATAGCCGACGGTGTTCTAGTACGGCGTTAATTAAAAAATAATCAATTTTCAATAATTCGTCAGTACGGTTCTATCTTACTTTAATTTGGATCATTGTTTTAAAAATTAAAATTACAAATTAATAAGCTTTTTCTATTTGAATGAAAGTTTTCTCGACATTGTTTCTATTCGTGGTCACTAACGAAATTAGGATAAGTTTTAGGGCAACCGGTACTGTGCTTAAGTTGTTGGCGTCTAGATAGGAAGGTTCCAGGTTCGAATCCGGGTCCGGTGCATGCATATTTGTAAGCCTTGCCGTATGTTGACCGGAGCAGACTAACCCATTTTAGATCATCCATGTCGTAAAAGGTGACTAAAATAGGTACCCTGTGCCCGAGTGTATAACCAGGTGGGGCAAAGTCAGACTTCTACCATTGCCCCAAGTCTCACGATAAGAAGCTGAATAATCCTATACCATTATTTAGTAGACTCTGTCTAGTATATTCTAGATTGGGTGGAATAAGTAACAACAACAGGATGAGTTTTGATAACTTCAGCGATATCGTCTAAACATTTAATTGTAATCATTTATATTTTATAAACTTCCTAACCTTAGAATCTTCAAATTGATTTCTTGTACTTTCATCTGTCTTATCTCGTTATTTCAGGTACAATTTCCCTAGTGTCCTAAGTTGAGAAATTGGAATATCTTTAAGGGGTCCTCATTTTATTCGAAGATATGGATAGGGATCTCAGTAAAACGACTTTCGAGATGAAGTTTCCTTTGAAAATACCAGATGAATCTGGTGTAGGTTTGAACAAACCGGACGAGAGCCTTGGCATTACTGATGATTCGGACGAAAGGCGAGTGAACTCGATTCAGCAATTCTTAATTGACTGGACGAAGGAAACAAAAATGTTTCTATCCGAGCAACTCTCAAGAACAACGTTACGCTTCCAGAAGACATTGAGATCCATTGAATATGAAGTTGCCAAAAACTATGAATCCAGAAGAAAATGTATGTATAAGAAATCTGAATCTTCTAAAGGCGACTCAAAATGTGGAGGGCCTTCGGAAGACATCGTCCAAAATTGTATTCGAAGGTACCAAGAATTGGAGACAGTTGGAAAAACCCAGTTTTTCCATACAGTTGACTTGCCAATTGACATCAACCAACTGTCAGACTTGATAACATACATGTCCTTGACCCATTATCTGGATTCGGACGATGTATGCAGCACAATAGATTCTGTCAGTTTGCACTCTGTGTTCAAGCGCTTCTGCGTGGAGCGCGAAAATGCACTTGGAAAGCTTGAAGAGCTCGATGCTGATTTGCACTCTTCGTTGAGTGAAGTAATCGTTTACTTCAAGCTATTGATGGAGTACTTTATGCGAGACCTGTTCATTATCACTAAACGCGGACCCGAGACAGTCTATGAACGCCGTCCCGAGTTATTCGATGAACGCCAAGAAATGAACCGCAGACCCAAGACATTCGATGAATGTATAGAAATGAACCGCAGACCCGAAACATACGATGAATGCATAGAAATGAACCGCAGACCCAAGACATTCGATGATTGCATAGAAATGAATCGCAGACCCGAAACATACGATGAACGCCGAGACATGAACCGCAGACTTAAATCGCTGAACAAGTTAATGATGGTTTATTTCAAACATCTGATGGAGAAAATGGAATCTTTGGCTAACAAAGCGGATAGTTTTCATTGTCAAAAAACATGGATCAATCAAAACTTACTAGAATTTTTAAACATGGATTTATGCGAAGTTAGATGCATTGAGTTTAAGCAACTCGATGAGTTTCAGTAAAATTTATTTTGTTATCAAAGATAGATATCCGAGATTAGTTTTATACTAATAGACATTAATCGTTTAGTATTTCATTTGATGTAATACAAGAATGTAAAAAGTAATAAATAGTTTGTGTGAAACATTGTTGCAGTTCCGGCGTTTCCTTATGACCTGATAGTTAACCCTTCTAGTGGTTTCGACGAGATATCACGTTATTAGAAAAATTTAAGAGACCTTGACAGACGAGGTACTTCAGTAGGATACAGATCAGATCTTTTCATGATCATAGAAATAACTTGAGAGGTCAATCTCAATAACTTGAGATATGTCGGCATTAGAAAAAAAGGTCTTCTTGAAGGACGATATATCTCGTAAAGACCACCAGGAGAGTTGAAAATACATTTGATCCAAGTTCTTTTTAACTAAGGAACTTGGTTAGTAAAAATACTGTAAATTGTTTTTTAATAATTCTTTGTATTTTTCTGATATATGATAGACGCATGCCAAGTCAAAAGTTCCAAGCATCCGAATTTGGTAAATTTTGGTTTTAAATGACATTTAAGCAAATTCTTTTTCTTTACAGTTGCGAAATAGCCGACCAACCGGTATAGTTGTTAAGGTGTTAGCCTCTAGATCGAAAGGCCCCGGTTCGAATCCGGGTTCGGGCATGGATGTTTGTAAGCGTATACCTGCTCAGGTGTTGCTTCGTCAGCTGAACATGGTTAAAAATTACGAATCTGCCGCAAGTAATGAACCCTGATGATCTGATTGCTCCACGTGACATGGCAGTAGACTTTGGCGATATGATTAATTTTTTCAAGTCTATTTCTAGTTCTGTTGCCAGTCAAATAAGCAACACTTGTAGCAGCGTTGCATAGAGTGCCTATATAATGAGTGGCGACAAGGGACCAAATTTGGCCCAAAAAAAGCTATTTACTTAAAAAGTCTTCAAATTTATACTGACAAAACACTAAAATAACAATAAATAAACATTCTAGAACACGAAATGGAACATGAAAAATCTATATTTTCTTTTTAATTTAATATACACACGTTTTTCTCGAACACGCAAAAAGTTCCCATGTTAAGTCTACGGGAGCTGGGAAAAGACCTCCTCGGGCGGTAGAAAAGGTCTCTAAGCCAATCAGAAAGTGTTTCCCGTATGTCGCCACTCTTATTATATAGGCACTCTAGCGTTGCATACCGACTAGTGTCTCTAGCATGCTCACCGATCCCTATGGGAAACAAGAAATCGTTAACTGAGCATGCCCGGAGACTTTGATTTTAGACAGAAGCGGCTCAATCCCATGATAGTACTTTAGGGTACGTCCATAGTGCACCGTTTCCAGCTTCCTGCTTTACCGCTTAAACCGCGGCAGTTGCAAACAGCGTTGTAAAACCGCGCGATTCTAGCAGGGGGTGGTTATAGTGCAACGCGCGTTGGACCGCCTGTCAATTTGCAACATGGAGCTATCACATGAGGATCTATTGCAGGGATGTCGAACCTATGACCCGCGGGTCACACTGGCCCACGCAGGCTTTTTAAATGACACACGCGTTGATTTTTATAAACTTATCATTTCATCATATACATAAATTTTTGATATTTTTCGAACCCTTCAGAACATGAAGAAAATATCAGTGTTAATAAAAAAACTTAAAATTGAAAAAAAAATTGCACAAAGGATTTTTGTAAAATATTTCAGACAGGGTGTAAAAAAATCATGATTAAAAAATAAATCAATTGGAATTTTTTATTTAAATCGGATTTTTTTATATTTAAATCAGATTTTTTTTATTTCCGAATGATGGTCCTCCCACTGGGTGCTCATTTACAAGTCGTCAATAGCCCGTTGTGTTGCTCTAATACGACGTTAACGAAAATTACCATTACCAAATGTTTTACACAAGGACCTAGATTTTGTCCTTTAGTATTTTCCAATTGATTGAAAACCCAGGAGTCTACACCTTAAGGGTATTTAAAATGTTTGGGATAGTCAAAGGTCATAGTATAATCACTATGATATAATGTTGCATAAATATTTCATGGAAACCGAAACCAATGGTTGGCAGTCGATTATGTAGTTGGAAGGTCAAATAAAAGTTAAAATTTAGCTGTTAGCAATTTCCTTCGACTCTGAAATTTTTCCCACTTGTTCTTGAATATCTGATGCATCGTTTTTCCAATAAACCTAAAAACACTTTTTGAATTTTTGTTTTCGAAATTTAGGGTTTAGGTCTCTTTCAAAGGTTTATATGGTGGAGCTTGGAGAGTGGGCCATCACAGGTGTGACCTCGTCATCTGAATTAAAAATTACAAATTTTCCCTTCAAAATTACGTGTTTCCTCGAATCTATCAATTCGGGGTTTCATCGAGCCGACCAACCGGTATAGTGGTTAAGGTGTTTGCCTCTAGATCGGAAGGTTCCTGGTTCGAATCCGGGTCCGGGCATTGATGTTTGTAAGCGTATGGTGTAGAGGCGGCTGGTGCACCTTAAATCTGTTATGGCCGAAATTCCTCACGTTGGGTTGGCTTCGAAGTTTGGAGAGTGGGGTGCCAGCTCAGGTGTTGTTTCGTCATCTGACCGTGGTTCAAAATTACGAGGTGTTGTCCTCGGATCTTTCCCTTAAGGGACTGATCCCGGACCGTCGTCAATAGCCCGTTGTGTTGCTCTAGTACGACGTTAACTAAAAAATTAAAAAATTACTCTGACAGTCGCCAATAGCCCGTTGAGTTGCTTAAGTGTGACGTTAATTAAATATCAAAACTATACCTTAAAGGTCTATGTAAAAAAATAGTGAATTAGTTTTCCTTTTATTAAAACTTTTTATCTTTCAAAGTTTATTGTAATTCTTAGATCTATTTTTTATGCATATTGCAGACTAAATAAATGTTTTGTTTTGGAATATTCAATATAAACTTAAACGCGGCTTATAATTTCTAACGCTTATGTCGGCGGAGTAGATCAGAAAGTAGTTAACTGACAAAACGTGTTTATATGTGCAGTTCATAGACTAGAAACATCATAAAGACTAAATTTTTCGTTGAGAAAATATAATTTATGAGCATTTTGATTGCATTATTTATCAAGTGAACATATCGCAACGTGATAAAATATTTTTCATCAGTGAAATAAGTATTTATTATCTCCGAAAAACTCGGTTAACGAGTTTAGAAGCCGACAGTAAATGAGAATGTTGATGACATTTATGCCATTTAGTTGCTTAAAATTGTATTACATTTTGCTGAGAAAATAGTGGAAATTGTAGGTGATTCCATACCCATTTAAAGGGAATTGAACCTTTTTTTTATTTATTAAGTATTATAAAAATGTTAAAATTTATAAATTTCAAGTTACTAAATTTATAAATTTCAAGTTTATAAACTCGGTTAACGAGTTTAGAAGCCGACAGTAAATGAGAATGTTGATGACATTTATGCCATTTGGTTGGTTAAAATTGTATTACATTTTGCTGAGAAAATAGTGGAAATTGTAGGAGATTCCATACCCATTTAAAGGGAATTGAACCTTTTTTTTATTTATTAAGAATTATAAAAATGTTAAAATTTATAAATTTCAAGTTACTAAATTTATAAATTTCAAGTTACTAAATTTATAAATTTCAAATTACTAAATTTATAAATTTCAAGTTTATAAACTCGGTTAACGAGTTTAGAAACCGACAGTAAATGAGAATGTTGATGACATTTATGCCATTTAGTTGGTTAAAATTGTATTACATTTTGCTGAGAAAATAGTGGAAATTGAAGGTGATTCCATACCCATTTAAAGGGAATTGAACCTTTTTTTTTCATTTATTAAGTATTATAAAAATGTTAAAATTTATAAATTTCAAGTTACTAAATTTATAAATTTCAAGTTACTAAATTTATAAATTTCAAGTTTATAAACTCGGTTAACGAGTTTAGAAGCCGACAGTAAATGAGAATGTTGATGACATTTATGCCATTTAGTTGGTTAAAATTAAATTACATTTTGCTGAGAAAATAGTGGAAATTGTAGGTGATTCCATACCCATTTAAAGGGAATTGAACCTTTTTTTTTATTTATTAAGTATTATAAAAATGTTAAAATTTATAAATTTCAAGTTACTAAATTTATAAATTTCAAGTTTAAAAAAAACTCGGTTAACGAGTTTAGAAGCCGACAGTAAATGAGAATGTTGATGACATTTATGCCATTTAGTTGGTTAAAA
This sequence comes from Metellina segmentata, assembly GCA_947359465.1. Classification (NCBI taxonomy): domain Eukaryota; kingdom Metazoa; phylum Arthropoda; class Arachnida; order Araneae; family Tetragnathidae; genus Metellina; species Metellina segmentata. The sequence continues at coordinate 43,044,188 of OX375883.1, forward strand.
TTGTATTACATTTTGCTGAGAAAATAGTGGAAATTGTAGGTGATTCCATACCCATTTAAAGGGAATTGAACCTTTTTTTTTATTTATTAAGTATTATAAAAATGTTAAAATTTATAAATTTCAAGTTTCAAACCCAAATCAAATGAACCTAAATAGGTAAAAATAATTGTTGAACTAAAGCAATGTCTGGTTTTCCTAAAATATTCGCTTGAAGTAAACATCCGAGGACGACATATTGTAATCTGACCCGGTTTCATAAGTACGTGGTGATGTACTCTGTTTTTTACCGTTGGGATTGATCCCAGACTGTCCTCAATACCCCGTTGTGTTGCCCCCAGAGCGATGTTAATTAAAATATCTACCTATTGATGATAGCACCATATAATTTTGATCCACGGTCAGATGACGAGGTGTCAGGACTACTGTTCTGACAATCCTTTTTCCAAACCTAAACCCACGGTAACCCGGTTGGAAGTATATCCGATTAGCAACCGCAGGGTAAAGGGTTCGAATCCAACCAAAGAACGTCATGTACAAAAGAACCTTGTGCACCTTAAATCCGTCGAGGTCTCAAATGTTCTTTCGTTGGCGTGCTGTGAAATATTCAAGAGTGAGGTGGCATTTCAGGTGTAGCCTCGTCATCTGACCATCGTTCAAAATTACGTGATGTTTTTCTCGTTTCTTTCCCTTTAGTATTGATTCCTGACTAACCTCAACAGACCGTTGTGTTGCTCTCTACGGTCTTTGATTGGATTCTAAAATCTCATATGTTCTTGCGTTGGTAGTGGTAATTTTTGTTAACGTCGTACTAGATCAACACAAGGGGCTATTGACGACGGTCCGGGATCAATCCCTAAAGGGAAAGAACCTAGGATAACACCTCGTAATTTTGAACCACGGTCAGATGACGAAGCAACACCTGAGCTGGCACCCCACTCTCCAAACTTCCACATCAACCCAACGTGAGGACTTTCGGCCACGACAGATTTGAGATGCACCAGCCGCCTCTACACCATCCCGAACATCCATGCCCGAACCCGGATTGGAACCAGCAACCTTCCGATCTAGAGGCTAACACCTTAACCACTATACCGGTTGGTCGGCGTTCTTGCGTTGGAGTGCTGTCAAATGTTGGAGAGTGAGGTGGCATTTCAGGTGTAGCCTCGTCATCTGACCATCGTTCAAAAATTACGTTGCGTTATTCTCGTTTCTTTCCCTTTGGGTTTGTGTCATCTGACCGTGGTTCAAAATTACGAGGTGTTGTCCTCGAATCTTTCCCTTAAGGGACTGATTCCGGACCGTTGTCAATAGCCCGTTGTGTTGCTCTAGTACGACGTTAACTAAAATTACCATTACCCTTTGGGTTTGTTCCCGGACCGAAGTCGCCGACCAAACGGTATAGTGGTTAAGGTGTTAGCCTCTAGATCGGAAGGTTCCTGGTTCGAATCCGGGTCCGGGCATGGATGTTTGTAAGCGTATGGTGTAGAGGCGGCTGTTGCACCTTAAATCTGTCGTGGCCGAAAGTCCTCACGTTGGGTTGGCGTGGAAGTTTGGAGAGTGGGGTGCCAGCTCAGGTGTTGCTTCGTCATCTGACCGTGGTTCAAAATTACGAGGTGTTGCCCTCCGATCTTTCCCTTAAGGGACTGATCCCGGACCGTCATCAATAGTCCGTTGTGTTGCTCTAGTACGACGTTAACTAAAATTACCATTACCCGGACCGTCGTCAATAGCCCGTTGTGTTGTTCTAGTAGGACGTTAACTCAAATTACCAATTATTATTTTAAAGTAATTAATTATTTTGGTAATTTTTTAGTTAACGTCGTACTAGAGCAACACAACGGGCTATTGACGACGGTCCGGGATCAGTCCCTTGAGGGAAAGATCCGAGGACAACACCTCGTAATTTTGAACCACGGTCAGATGACGATATTATTTTAAAGAAATTCTTATATTAATGGTCACGTAACTGTCAACCGCTATTTTTAATAGTTCTTGTGATGTTCTAGTCTTCAATTTGTCATTTTGCTCTGATGAATAAGCTTACAGCATAAAAGAAACTAGAAAAAAATTTAATAAATGTTTAATTTATAAGGATTTTACGACTTTGACTTGGATATATTACTAGTTTCAGAAGTGCTTGACTTAACGATTTGAAATCATGGTGATTGAAGTTACATGTGTTAAACATGGGATAGCTGTACATACCCCAACTAAACAACAGACTGTTGAAGTTGAATATTCATCAGATGAAGATGAAATTTTAGATTCGATAACCGTGGAAGATTCTGTAGAGCCGCCTGAAGAAATTGAAGTTGAAGACATTGAAGCTGAAGAAATTGAAGATGAAGAACTTGAAAATTCTTCAACTGGAGATGAAATTCAAAATTCAAAAGTATTTTTAGAAATTCAAGATTTTCCACTCGTATTTGAAATCTATGATTCGGCAGATAAAGATAAAACACCATATTCGTCACAAAAGGATGAAATTCAAAATTTGCCCGACAAAGATTTAATTCGAGATTTGCCCGACAAAGACGAAATTCGAGATTCGCCTGAGAAAGACGAAATTATCGATTTGTCCGACAAAGACGAAATTATCGATTTGTCCGACAAAGACGAAATTATCGATTTGTTCGACAAAGACGAAATTCTCGATTCGTCCTACAAAGACGAAAGTCTCGATTCGCCCGACAAAGACGAAATTCTAAATTCGCCCGACAAAGATGAAATTCTCAATTCGCCCGACAAAGACGGAATTCTGGATTTGCAAGACAAAGACGGTATTCTGGATTCGCCCGACAAAGACGAACTTCTCCATTCGCCCGACAAAGACGAACTTCTCCATTCGCCCGACAAAGACGAACTTCTCCATTCGCCAGACAAAGACGAACTTCTCCATTCGCCCGACAAAGACGAACTTCTCCATTCGCCCGACAAAGACGAACTTCTCCATTCGCCCGACAAAGACGAACTTCTCCATTCGCCCGACAAAGACGGAATTCTCCATTCGCCCGACAAATACGAAATTCTCCATTCGCCCGACAAAGACGAAATTCTCGATTCGTCAGAGAAAGACGAAATTCGCAATTCGTCGCACAATGACGAAATTTGCGGTTGTCCTGAAAAAGACAAAGTTCGCAATTCGCCCAACGAAGACCAAATTCAAAATTCTTCAATCGAGGACGGAATTCAAGATTCTTCAACGGAATACAAAGTTCGCAATTCTTCAGACGAAAAAAAAATTCAAGATTTTTCAGACGAAATGAAAGTTTGTAGACGAAATTCTTCAGACGTAGATGAAAATGAATATTTGCCTGTCGAATATGGATTTAACGTTTACCTAATCGTAGTAATTCAAAAATATTTTTTGGAAGAACACATTCCCTATTCAACAGTTAAAGGAAAAAAGAAATTGTTCATTCAGAAAGCAGTGATTGACGATCGTTTAGACAAGTACATTATGATTAAAATACCGCAATCCAATAGAGTACGAATAATAAACGTACCTGTTCAAGTAATCGTTCATGTCCCGTCATGTAGAGATCCAGATATTTACGATGTTAGCAACAGAACTCTGCTGCTCGAAAATCTCCCACTTCAAAGTGTGAGAATTGATTCTAACGCGATTGTTGTAGTTTTTTTTTGAGAAAACTGCTGAGGATTCATCTGATGAAGATAATTTTTCAATTATGATAACATGTGCGGGTTTAACAGAACATAATAACAAACTATGTAATGAAAATACTTATACGGTTTCCCTAGAATTTTTTAATTTACCAGTTGAAGGAGTGATTAATGATTTATCTTGTGTAGATGACATAAATTCGTCTATTGAAGATGAAACTATAAATGGGTCATCTAGAAAGAGGCTTAAAATTTCATCTAGTGGAAAGCTTAAGAATTCATCTAGTGAGACACGTAAGAGTTCATCTGGGGAGACACATAAGAGTTCATCTACTGAGACACATAAGAGTTCATCTAGTGAGACACGTAAGAGTTCATCTAGTGAGACACGTAAGAGTTCATCTAGTGAGACACGTAAGAGTTCATCTAGTGAGACACGTAAGAGTTCATCTAGTGAGACACGTAAGAGTTCATCTAGTGAGACACGTAAGAGTTCATCTAGTGAGACACGTAAGAGTTCATCTAGTGATAGTGACACGCTTAAGAATTCATCTATCGATGCTTATACACTTACGAATTCATCTAGTGATGGTGAGAGGCGTACGAGTTCATCTAGTGATGGTGAGAGGCGTACGAGTTCATCTAGTGATGGTGGAAGGCGTACGAGTTCCTCTAGTGATTATGAGACGCGTAAGAGTTCATCTAGCGATGGTGAGACGCTTAAGAATTCATCTAGTGATGCTTATACACTTAAGAATTTCTATAGTGATGCTGAGGCAGATACGACTTCATATTATGGTGATGATGCTCGTCGGGATTCATCTAGTGAACCTGGAATTAATAATGCTTCTCCCACTGGAGATGGAACGAGTAATGATTCTCCCACTGGAGATGGAACGAGTAATGATTCTTCCACTGAGTATGAAATGAGTAATGATTCCTCCAGGTGAGGATGAAGAAAAAATTTGTCATTTAATAAGAAAACTAAATATGCATTTGAGGATGCAGGTAAGGAATTGTATCGTAAAGCTGATGATCGTCACATTTCATATGAATCTGAGATAGGATTATTTTAATGAAAATAGAAACGAATTCTTTTTGTGAAGGAATGAAAATTGGAAATTAATCTGAAGTTTGTCGGGACTGATCTAGTAAAGGTGAGGTCATTGCAGATTCGCACACACACACACACATTCAAAGAAATTGACAAAAGTAAAAATTTAATTACAATCCAAATTTGTGTAGATTTTTCGGTGGAGTGGTAGCATCCGATACGTTAGGCCGCCAAAGCGATTGTTTACGCCAAATCAAGATGGCGGCCGATGTAAGCAATTCCAAGATGGCCGCCATATACAACGTGAACCTTTGCATACAGTGCATAAATAATAATAATAATAATTTGTTTAAAAATTAAGAAAAAAGCAATATAAATTTCACTTGAAAATTTTCTAATATTTCAGTCTGGTTTTCTCCGAACATGTACGCAATTTTGCGTCAATTTCATCCTAGTTTTGTCACTTGAAAAAAAAAATTTAAATAAAAAATAATAATTTATAATTGTTAAAAAAAAATAATAAAAAAAAACGCGATTTTTTTAAAACGTCCGGATTTTTATCAATTTTGAATTAGAAACTTTGCAATGCATAGAAAATTCAAAACAAGAAATCTTTTTTTAATAAGGTAGTTCTTTTCTGTGATCATAATCCACACAAAGGTTTTTAATGAGAAAAAAAAAATCTAAAAATTCTTCTGCTATCTATAAGTGTGAAAAAATATTTTTTCACAATTTTTCTAGCAATTAGCATTATGTGAGCAACTCAATGGGGATATTCCAGGTTATAGAGCCATATATGGAAAAGCAAGACAAATATTTTTATTGTAACGACTTTACAAGAGGAAATTGTTTTTTAGAGAAGTCAAAGCGTATTGCGCTTAAGGTTTCAATGCGTTTAAACCAGTATACCGGGAGAAATTTGTTTGTAGATAAGTCACAGCGTATAACGCGCGATCCCCGCCTGCCGGCTACCTCGCCGACCCTCCGGGGCCGGCGAGGACCTTTCACCGTTGGCTTCCATGTGTATAAGTCACCGTATTGGGTGCCCACCCAAGCATAGTCCAGTGTTTGTAATATAACCAAAAGCTAAGCAAAAATCAAACTTACCCTCATAGCCGGGTCCTTGAAATTCTGACTATGGTTAACAGTCATATGCTCGAATCGATAACCCTTGAACTCTTTGTCCTTCGGGTATTGATACCAGCATGACTTCCAATAGTCAGAAATTTTTGTAGTTCCTTGCAAAATTCAGCTCTGAATTACCTCAGCCAAAACTTTCTGGTTCCTATTTTTCACCTCAACCATAAAACATTTATCCGTCCCTCGTTCAAGTCCTCCAAACAATCATTTACCCTCCAATTTCTTAATCCTGTTATACTTTCTTTTGCCAAACTTTTGTCCTATCTTTCTACATTTCCACTCCTACCTATCACCAGCATCCTTTTTCAATGTTAAAATCATATCATTCTCACATGAAAGACATTTCACCCTCTTCCCAATCAAGCTACTACATGTTTGCAAAAAAAAAAAAAAAAAAAATTCTAACTTTCAATAACACTATCCACTGCCATATCAAATCAACTAAGGGGAAATGAGCAACCAAAAGGGGAAAAAAATTCTAAATTCCAATCTGCAATTTCAAAAAACAAATTTAATCCAAATTTTTTTTCGAAATTTTAATTGAAATTTAAATAAAGTGACAAATTTAAAAAATTGTAACTTACAATCTGCTTTCCAAACTTATCCTAAAAATTTTGAAAATTAATAAAACAAGTCGATTTTATAAATCAAGAGCAAAATTCATATGCACCCAACAATTTCAAAGACTGTCTAAATTTTAATTCCGTTCTACATTAAAAATAAAAGTGGAAAAGCGTATTTTCTTCCTTAACCAATCATGAGACCCGTTTATTATCGGCAGGAAAAAATATCAAGGGTTGCCTTAAAACTAAGAAAAACGCGAAAACGGGAAGGTTACCACAATTGGCAATACATCGCTCGAAAGTTGTAACGTATCGGATACTACATACCATCCGCAATGTTCAAGTTTAAAAAATTCTAAAATTAATTGTTTATCCACAATTTATAGGGTCATGTTGAATCACAATTTCAAATATTAAGTGCTCATTTAAACATTCAGAAGTTCTTTGGATACTCTTGAATTGTTTTTGTTTTAAAAACTATGTTATTACTTTGTTTATTTGAGAAAAATTTCTGTGGATTATAAATTTGTCGCCCGGATTCCTTCAATTTTTGAAGTAAATATATAATTTAAAAGTTATGTGGTTGAAAGATCAACTTTAACTCGTATGTTGAATGATTTTTCGTGAATTTCAGATTAGAGAACAAAATTTAAACTGAGCCGTAATGATATTTGAATGTTTACTATTTCAAAAATTAGATATGTATAAAATAGGTAAACACTCAATGTGGATATTTTATCCATGTTTTGTGCTACAAGTATACTCCGTGTGTATCTCTTAAAACATGTTACAGGCACGGAAATTTTATGAACAGTTTTATGATCAGAATAAAATTGAAAGTTTTGAATGTTTTCTAGTTTACAAATTAGAGATGTATAAAATAGATATAAACTCAATGTGACTATATTATCCATGTGTATCTTTAAAAACACATTACAGGCATGGAAATTTTGTAAAGAATTTTAAGATTTTAAATTCAATACACCTTTTTTGAAGTCATTTTATTATATGTAAAGATTATATTCAGAAAATTATTTTTGGTATAGCTTGAATAGGAAGATTTTTTGTGGCAACCCTTTGGCGTTTTTTGAAACCTTTTTTTACGTTGCCAAGGACAAATTTGGTTAAATGAAAAAATCGTTTTGTTACCGGAAAATAACATGGATATATTTAGAAACTTATTTTAAAAAAAACATTTTACCTTAACAACCAATTTTGCAATAAAAATTAAATTTAAACTTCCCGACATTACCATAAAAACAGTCAATCCAACCGGGGTTTGTCGTTATTTGCCATAACTCTCTACGAAGTGCATCAAAACAGGCCAAAAGTTGATACTAAAAAGTCAATTATAGCTGTACCGCTAATTTCACATATAGTATATTTTTATCCACAATATAACCTATAAAATAAATTTCAAATGTTTATAGCCGAAAGCTAAATAGCACTTTTATTGCGTTTTTATATCTGAAACTAGTAATTAAGTCGTTATTTTTGAAAGTGGAATAAGTCCACTTTTTCATGCATCGAGATATTTAAGGGTTTGCTTTGAAATTAATTTTAAAATATTGGCAAACGTTACTCACTTCGGATGATCTTTTTAACACTATAAACCTGTTAAATTTTACTAAGCAATAATAATTATTAGAATTGTTAAAGAAAATTAACTCATTTTTTTTTCAAAGGACTTGCACCACTTTCAAAAATAACGGCTCAATTAAATGCAACATGATCTTAATGGGCTAGACATCTCGTTAAAAGAAAACTGGCCAAATCTTGATTTAAGAATCATCGATAATATACATTGATGACGAGATATCGCGTCACAAGCAACATTAGTTGATCCTGATTAACGGAAAACCGTTAAAAAAAAAGAGGGTTAACAACTATATAAACATTAGTTTAAATTGTTTTTAATACATCATTTTCCTGTTATTCTGTATTTTAATTTTTTAACTTTAACCAAAATATAGGCTGAACCATTGTAAGTTTAAAAAATTTTAATGTATCATCATTAGTTTAATATCATGAAAAAATCTAAATGTTCCTTGTGAGTTTTTCTGAAAAAGAAATCCCTGTTTATATAGGTTTTAAATTCACTCTACGATTTATCAATCCTCAAGTGTTGAAAATGTATTCTCAAGCAACATAGACTAGATACGTATTTTATTGTCAAAACAGATCAGAACATTGTTTTTTGAAAGTTTATGTGAATATTTGATTTTTAAATTTATAGTACTGAAACTTGTACATACGATTCTCTTCTTAATAAATACAATATGCTTGCTTTTGTTTTTGTAGAACTTCTAAGCTCATTGTAAAATTATTATTTATTAACTGAATTCAAGTAAAAGAATGTTAAAATGTAGTGAGTTATATTAATAACATAATAGTTTTATGAAATGGTAATTCCACTCAATGCCATTATATATTTGTCGCCATTATAGATTTAAAGTGCCATAGCTTAATGTACACAACCGTCTTTGGCTGGATCTTTTGTAAGCTAAGTTTAACACTGAGTATAGCGGGATTTCAGAGTAGCATATAGTTCCTCTGTACTCCACAACACAATTAAGGACATATCCATTGATAGAAATAATCCACGTGTACATCCAAATTACAGAATTATTTGATTGGACTTTCCCTCAGAAAAGTTCCGTCATATGATCGTGGTTTAAAATTTCATGTTGTCGTCCTCGATCTTTCCCTAAGGCTAGGCCTCCACTTGCGATATCTAGTCACTGCGACCAATAAATAGCTGTCGCAGAAAATCTACAAGTTGCACACATTGTGATAGATAAATCGCTGAATTAGAACAGATTTCCAATGGATGACACTGAAACTACTTGTGTGATTGCTGTTTTGCTTCGAGGCGAGCTTTTTTATGCATAAAATTATGTATTTTTATTCCCCTAATTCAAGTTTCTATCTTTGGAATCGTTGAAGACAGAGGAAAGTTTTCAACGGATTTCAAATCAGCGTAAAATTATAGGCCAGATCGATACCACAAACAGATTTATTATTTAATTATTTATTTAAAGAAAATATCACATTTAATGTATCGATCTGGTGTAAAATATTCCGCAGATTTCAAATCCGTTGAAATTTGTATTCAATCTTCAACGATCGCAAAGATAGAAACTTGAATTGGGGGAATGAAAATGCATAATTTAATGATTAAGAAAAACTGACATTAAAAAACGCGCGACTAAACTATTACAAGTGGGTGTATGTATATACTAAGGATTCGACAGCAAAACATCGATGTTCAAAATTAAAACATCGATGTTGATAATGCATCGCCCCAAAACCATCGATGCTTTTAAAATTCAGTGTATTTAAACTTTTTCTTCCATTTCTTAAAACTGGTTTTGCAATTAGTGATACGACATCGGCTCAAATACATCGATGTTTTTTATAGAACATCAATGTTTTGAAAACATCGACCTCGATGTCGCATCCCTACTTTTCAGACCCTTCACCCTTGGACACTTTGGTCTAAAAGCATGTTCAATTTGCTGATTATAAAAACTATGCTACTTGGTTATTTTTTTTTATTTTTATTAAGGTACTTTTTTCATTTAAAAATCAAACACCGACAGCGTAAAAGCATCGACAAGTATAAACATCAATGTTATAAAAACATGGACTAAATACATCGATGCTTTTTAAAAAAACAATGTTTTGTAAACATTGACACCGATGTCGCATCTCTATTACATACCTATCCGTGTGGTTAATTGGGTAGAGCGTTAGTAAAGACTAGGGGGCCCGCCCCCTAATCGCTGACGCTCGCCAACCCCAGAAGGATTGCTTCGCAATTCTCATTGGTTCGCTGCGCGATCGTATGCTCGCTTCGCTCGCATCAATGAAGACATGTGTCCTAGCAGAAGGAATTGTTTACAAAATATGATATTCCAAAAAAATATTTTTCAAATCTAAATTTTTTTGCTGTTTTTCAGGAAAAACATATACAGTATTTATGAACTCAGAATTCAAATGAAAACTTTGAGCAAATTTTGACTCGAAATGTGAGCGCTGATTTGGAAATAGAATACCCAGCATGTTGTTTGTGTTTACATTTACCTCTGCACTCGAGCCACCCACGCTTTTTCATTGAGTTTGTTGTCGAAAGTTGTAGTGCAAGCGCCTTGTTGAACTATAATTGTTGGCCCCGAAAAGGACCTTTTTTCAAATGGCCCTGAAAAGATCCTCCGCTTTCTTTGATTTCTTTTATTAACTGCAACAGCTCGACTAAAATTCATTTTTTTTTTCAATAAAATTTCATCCGGTAAAGCTATAAATTTAATTGAAGCGCGAGGCTTCATGATAAACAAACAATCGTACAATATTGCCAAAACGCGATAACAAATAACGTCTTTTTTGAGTGCCACGTAAGAGAATTATATATATAGATAAGGATAGCAGAGAAAATAGGACTGGTTGGAACAACTTTTTAATCGCAATTTTGTACACTTGTATTTGAAACAATGAATTTTATTTGGCGAATGAAAAATCGAAAGTGGAGGCCTTGCCATAGGGTTTAATCTCGAACTATCGCCGACCAACCGGTCTGGTAGTTAATGTGTTAGCAACTAGATCGGAAGGTTCCTGGATCGAATCCGCGTAAGCATGTGGTGCAGAGGTTGCTGGTGCGCTTTAAATCTTTCGAAGCCGAAAGTTCTCGCGTTGGGTTGGTGTGGAAGTTTGGAGAATGGGGTGTCAGCTACGGTGTTGCCTAATCAGATCGTGGTTCAAAATAACATGGTGTCCTCAGAAACTTCCCTTAGATGATTGATGCCGGGCCGTCGACAGTTGCCAGTTATGTTATTCCAGTATGACGTTAAATAAAATGATCTTCACTCATCCCGACTATCGCAAATAGTACATTGTGTGCCAGTGAGCCGCTAATTAAATTTTTACCTACTATAGAATAATTCGCGTGGTGTGGAAATTTAGCAAGTGGGGTGCCAGCATACGTATTGCTTCGTCATCTGACCATGGTTTGAAAATTAAGTAGTTTCCTTTGATAGTTCTCTTTGGTATTGCTCTAGATCGAAGGGTTCCTGGTTCTAAACCGGGTCCGGGTATGGATGTTTGTAAGCGTATGGTGTAGAGGCGAATGGTGGACCTTAAATCTGTCGTGGCCGAAATTCCTCACATTGGGTTGGTGTGGAAGTTTGGAGATTGGGGTGCCAGCTCAGGTGTTGCTTCGTCATCTGACCGTGGTTCAAAATTACGATGTGTTGTCCTCGGACCTCTCCCTTAAGGTATTGATCCAGGACCGTCGTCATTAGCCCGCTTTGTTGCTCTAGTACGACGTTAACAAAAATTACCATTACCCGACCCTCGCCAACCTACCGGTATAGTGGTTAAGGTGTTAGCCTATAGATAGGAAGGTTACTGGTTCGAACACGGGTCCGGGCATGGATGTTTGTAAGCGTATGGTGCACCTACAATCGGTCGTGGCCGAAAGTCCTCATGTTGGGTTTTTGTGGAAGTATCGAGTGTGGGGTGCCAGCTCAGATGTATGCTCGTCATCTGACCGTGGTTCTAAATTACGTGGTGTTGTCCTCAGATTATTTCCATATGGTATTGATCCCGAACCGTTGTCACTAGCCCGTTGTGTTGCTCTAGTATGACGTTAATCAAAAATTATCAATTACCTTTCTCATTGTTGATCACGGATAGTCGTGAATAACCGTTGTGTTACTACAGTGTGACGTTAATTTAAAATACCATACTAGTGCGGACCAACTGGTCTGGTGGTTAAGGTGTTAGTCTGTAAATAGGAAGATTCCTAGTTGGAATCCGGGTCAGTGCATGGATGTTTATAAGCGCATGGTGTTGAGGCTTCTGTTGCACCTTAAATCTGTGGTGGCCAAATGTCCTTACTTTGGGTTAGCGTGGAAATCTGGAGAGTGGGGCTCCAGCTGAATGGTTGCTCTATCATCTGACCGTGGTTCAAAGTTACGAGATGTTGCCCTCGGATCTTTTCTTTAAGGAATTGATCCCGTAACGTCGTCAATAACCGTTGTGTTGCTCTAGTACGACGTTAACTAAACATTACTATTACCATTACCGTAATGGAGCAAAATCACGTGCTATTTGCGACAGTCTGGTATCAATCAAACCAAACTCTTGTTTATTTGTATAACCTTTCATGGTTCTGATGTATATTACTTGACATTGCATGTCTTGTGCCTGACTCACAATGGTTGTATCCGGTCCGTGTACCATTAAATAACCAACCTTCAATTATTCCCTTCAGATTGATTCCGAACAGTTTCCAATACCCCTTTGGGCCGACCAACCGGTATAGTGGTTAAGTAGTTGGTAGTTTTTGGTAGTTTTTAATTAACGTCGTACTAGAGCAACACAACGGGCTATTGACGACGGTCCGGAATCAGCCCCTTAAGGGAAAGTGGTTAAGGTGTTAGCCTCTAGATCGGAAGGTTCCTGGTTCGAATCCGGGTCCGGGCATGGATGTTTGTAAACGTATGGTGTAGAGGCGGCTGGTGCACCTTAAATCTGTCGTGGCCGAAAGTCCTCACGTTGGGTTGGCGTGGAAGTTTGGAGAGTGGGGTGCCAGCTCAGGTGTTGCTTCGTCATCTGACCGTGATTCAAAATTACGAGGTGTTGTCCTCGAATCTTTCCCTTAAGGGACTGATTCCGGACCGTCGTCAATAGCCCGTTGTGTTGCTCTAGAACGACGTTAACTAAAATTACCATTACCATTACCAATACCCCTTTGCCTTGCTCCAGTGCAACGTCAACTAATGCAACGGAAGTTTCAGAGCCACGGAATGATTTTGAAACTGGGTTTAATTTTCTGTAAGGAACTTGTTTGTTGGCTGTGACTGTAGCGATGTTTCTACTTTTATAATTGAAAGGATTTACGACCCTTCTTCTGTTAAGAATTTGTCTCTCACGCGTGTCGTCCTTTGAATATGACCGATGATGGTACTGCAAAGACATCAATAGATGACATTCTACATTTAAGATTGGACATGGACACTCTAGTATCCTGCGGATTCGTGAATGATAACTACTTTACTGAAGTGACCCGTGAACTGTCGCGGAACAGGTCCCTGCAAGTGTTCCTGGAGGCGTACAGCGCAGTTCGCTGTTACCACCGAACTGATCACTTCGTACGACGAGAACTTCCAAAGCACGAAGCACTCTCTGATGACATGGACGAGTTTATAGACCGCATGACTCAGCATTCTGAATCGAATCCGATCAGACCAGAGGTCGACTTGAATGCTTTCATCGTGTCGCTGTGTAATTTATATAATGAATTGATGGATAGTATGGACGTACTAGAATGGTCTTGGAACTTGCTTTACGAAGAAATTGCAGAGTTTGACATTGCTTTGACTACTGCGCACAAACTGCAAGGTAAACAGAACTGTGAGTTTCAAGTAGAGACCATAAGTTGGAAGTCGGAACGACTGAAGCGCTTGTGCATCCAGATACGTGGCACTTTTGCAGCTTTTCGGGAGATAAATTTGAAGTATCATGAATTAAAGTGTTATATTTTATCGCTTTACATTCATAACTAAATGTTGCAGCACAATTATCTTACAATGTACATTTCGTATGCTTAAGTTATAGGCATAATGGCGTAGCAACTGTATATAAGGACTCTTAATTTATTGATTGGCACATTTTGTAACTTTAGAGTCTACTGAATTATTGGTAGCGTTTAGGATAACAATGTTGAAGTATCATTATAAAGTGTTATATTTTATCGCTTTCATAATTAAATGTTGCAAAACAACTATCTTACAATGTACATTTCGTATGATTAATTATAGACATAATGGCGAGGTAATATTGAAGGACTCTTAATTTATTGATTGTTACATTTTATAACTTTATGGTACATTTTATAACTCTGTGGAACTTTAGTCTACTGAATAATTTGTAGCTTTTAGGGTAACAATGTTGAAGTATCGTATTATAAAGTGTTAAATTTTATCGTTTTACATTCATAATAAATGTTGCAGCACAATTCTCTTAGAATGATCATTTCGTTTGCTTTAATAAAAAATAATGGCGAAGAATCCGTATTTAAGGATTTTTTTTTATTGATTGGTGCATTTTATAACGTGTAACTTTACTGAAAATTAAACAATAGAATCTACTAATGACTGAATAATTTGTCGCTTTTAGGGAGACGATGTTGAAATAATAATATTGTTATATTTTATCGCTTTACTTTTATCTAATTAAATGTTGTAAGCACAATTCTCCCACAATGTAGATTTCGTGTGACTGTATTTAAGGAATATTTATGGATTGGTACATTTTACAACTTTATGGAACTAGAGTCTGAATAATTAACAATTATGACTGAATTTTTTTAGGAAGACAAATGTTGAATTATATCATTGTTTTATATTTTATCGCTTTAAATTCATGAATTTCGTATGGTTAAATTAGACAATAGCGAGGCAACTGTATATAAGGACTAGAATAATTGTGGTACATTTTATAACTTCATGGAATTTTAGAGTAGGCTGAAAATTTTGCAATCGACACTAAGTTATAGATTTTAAGACAATATTGGAATGCTACAATTTAAAGTGTTGTATTTTATAGCTTGAAAAAAACATAACCGTATTTGCAATATACAGTTTTCTTACAATAGATGAATTTTGAATACATAAGTTATTCACTGACTGCATTTTATCAGTATATAAATTGAGCTTTATCATCTGCAATGAGTAATCGAGCTTGGCAATTATAACGGAATAATTTGTAGTTTTCCAATCGTGCCTAAATAATTTGTAGTTTTAGAACGCCAAAATTGTCAGATTTTTTTTTTTTTACTTAGATTATTATATTTTATTTCTTTGCAATCGTAATTGACTATTGTGAAGTGCAACTATCTTACAATGTACATATTTCGTATGCTTGCCTTATAAATACTATAATATATGTGCTATAGCAGTCAACAGTTGAGTTACAAATATCAACATTATATCGCAACATGCAAACATGATTTACTCGAAGACGAACTTGAAGGCATCAACCGCTTGTTATCCAGATCTTGATCTAAAGCCTATTGCTTTAAAGTGTCCAGCATGAGTGAAGGTGACAGACAGAGGAAATCTGATTACTTTTACATGTTATCCGAAACTGAATCGGTTCAGAATGGCTCTTTTGAAGAGTAACTGATTAGCAATCGGAGGATTGCCGGTTCTATTCCAACTAAAGACCATCGTTTACAAAATGAGTAAGTTCATTTTAAGTCTCTTGTCCTCAAATGTCGACATTAGCGTGGTGAGAGTTTAAAGAGTGGGGTGACGGCTCGGATGTGGACCTCGTCATCCGACAGCGGATAAAAATTACGTGGTGTTGTCTTCGAATCTACGGAATTGATCCTGGACCGTCGTCAATAACCCGGAGGGTTACTCCAATACGACGTTAATTAAGGGGGTCCGGGACACATTGATAAAAAAAATTTTATTAGTTATTTTAGAATTTTTTTGTACTGATTACCTATCTAATAAGCGAAATCGCAACACAAAATTTTTCCAAAAGTTCTTTAAGAATTTTAAATTAAATATTTTGAAAAAAAGTGGGGTCATTTTAAATTGCTAAGGCTTGAAATATTCTTGATCAATTTTCAAAATTCTTGCAGTAAATTATTCACAAATTTATAAACTTTAATTTTGATTCAGCAATTTAAAAAATATTAATTTAATAAAAAATAAAAAATATTTGAATGAAAATTTTTGAAAATTTTAAGGTACTTTTTTAAAAAAAAGTCATATTTTTAAAAGTAAATATTTGTTTCAAATTTGCTGAATCAAAATTAAAGTATAATGTTTGAAAAAGATGTATACCAAATTTCAACCCTTAAACTTTATCGGTTTTCGACTTATAGCAATTTGAATACAGGAAATCTTGAAAAAATGTATCATGGAGAAAAACGCATTTAAAGTTTTAAAGACAGATGTTGTTGCCATGACAACAACTGTCAAGAGTGTTAGTTTTTCCAAACAACGCACCACAAAAATTACTATATCTCTAGTTCTAATTAAGATAAACATGATTTAGACGTCTTTTGAAGCAGAAAAACACAGAATTTCTTAAAATAATTTTAAAAAATTCGAAAACTTGACGATTTTTGTGTCCCGGACCCCCTTAAAATAGTTACCTACCTTGAACTGAATTAGTACAAAAGTATTTGATTCTAGAAAGTAAATTAGGTATTTTAATTAACGTACTGGAGCATAACAACGGACATATGGCGACTTTCCGGAATCAATCCCAAAGGGAACGAATCGAGTAAAATACGTAAGTTTAAACCACTCAGTTGGCGAGGTAACACCTGTTTCGAAATTAGGGGACATAAAAAAAAAGTTTGCAAAATATCAAAAATGTTCTGATTGTATTTTAAACCGTTTTGTGCAATGAAATCTGGTGTTTGACTCAATTTTACATAACTAAATAAAAACAAAATGATAACTTGCCATACATCGGGATCTTTGAAATGAATATCATTAACCGACAAATCTTCATCTCACCATGGTTTAAAATTACGTGGTGTCCGGATTTTTTTCCAATCGAGATTGATCCAGGACCATCGCCAATAGCCCGTTGTGTTGCACCAGTGACGTAATTTTAAAAAAATGCCAAATCACCGTAAACCTGTTTTCACGACCAATTAGTTTTTTTTTGACGACTAATTATTGTTTTGACTAGTAATTTTTATTTTAAGCCTACATTGTATCTTTCCCTCGGATTTGATTCTAGACCATTGCCAATAGACCATGTTGCGTTGTTTCAACATGGTCTGGACATGGTCTATTGGCAATGGTCTAAACGTTAATTAAAATACCTATCCAACACTCCAATAGCGTATTGTACCAAGTGATTCATGTCGATTTATTTGTTATAAAACCCAATTATATACAGTTAAAAATTATTTATTTAAAATAGAAAAGAGAAACCGTTTACAAAAGATTATTACGTCACATTAAGCAGTTTATCATCATGTTAACAATAAATCAACTGGACACAGTTCTTTTAACCTAATGCCGACCAACCGGTATAGTGGTTAAGATGTTAGCCTCTAGATCGGAAGGTTCCTGGTTCGAATCCGGGTTCGGGCATGGATGTTTGTAAACATGGTGTAGAGGCGGCTGGTGCACCTTAAATCTGTCGTGGCCGAAAGTCCTCATGTTGGGTTGGCGTGGAAGTTTGGAGAGTGGGGTGCCAGCTCAGGTGTTGCTTCGTCATCTGACAGTGGTTCAAAATTTCGAAGTGTTGTTCTCGGATCTTTCCCTTTAGGGATTGATCCCGGACCGTCGTCAATAGCCCGTTGTGTTGCTCTAGTACGACGTTAACTAAAAAAATTACCAAATTAATCTTTTAACCTAAAATAGATTTTACTACGCAAGAAGATGAAAGTATGAATGAATGCGAGTTAACTGTTGAATAAAAGGGGTCCCTAGAATACACAGAAAAACTAACTCGCAAATAATGTATAGAAAAAAAGATGGTAATGGTAATTTTAGTTAACGTCGTACTAGAGCAACACAACGGGCTATTGACGACGGTCCGGAATCAGTCCCTTAAGGGAAAGATTCGAGGACAACACCTCGTAATTTTGAACCACGGTCAGATGACGAAGCAACACCTGAGCTGGCACCCCACTCTCCAAACTTCCACGCCAACCCAACGTGAGGACTTTCGGCCACGACAGATTTAAGGTGCACCAGCCGCCTCTACAACATACGCTTACAAACATCCATGCCCGGTCCCGGATTCGAACCAGGAACCTTCCGATCTAGAGGCTAACACGCTTACCACTATACCGGTTGGTCGGCTAACTGGTCATAGAAGTCAATTTGTTAGAAGGCCGCGACATATGACCTTGGTTCAAAATTACGAACTGTTTTCCTCGGATCTTTCCCTTTAGGGATTGATCCCGGACCGTCGTCAATAGCCCGTTGTGTTGCTCTAGTACGACGTTAACTAAAAAAATTACCAAATTAATCTTTTAACCTAAAATAGATTTTACTACGCAAGAAGATGAAAGTATGAATGAATGCGAGTTAACTGTTGAATAAAAGGGGTCCCTAGATTACACAGAAAAACTAACTCGCAAATAATGTATAGAAAAAAAGATGGTAATGGTAATTTTAGTTAACGTCGTACTAGAGCAACACAACGGGCTATTGACGACGGTCCGGAATCAGTCCCTTAAGGGAAAGATTCGAGGACAACACCTCGTAATTTTGAACCACGGTCAGATGACGAAGCAACACCGTAGCTGGCACCCCACTCTCCAAACTTCCACACCAACCCAACGTGAGGACTTTCAACCACGACAGATTTAAGGTGCACCAGCCGCCTCTACACCATACGTTTACAAACATCCATGCCCGGACCCGGATTCGAACCAGGAACCTTCCGATCTAGAGGCTAACACCTTAACCACTATACCGGTTGGTCGGCAGAAAAAAAGATGAAAGTCCAGGAAAAGAAGACGGGGACCGATAGCAAAATCCAAAGATAGACTCACTCTGCAAAAAGGTCTCGGGGAATAAACGGTGAGGTTTTGGCATGACAGGTTCCAGATTTGATATCCAATTTGTTAGTAGAGAAAGGCTTTATCACCCTTTTAGACGTCTCGCGTTCGACAGCAGGAACGTTCCGTGGAAGAGCGTGGTTCCTGGATTGAGCAAGATGATCCTCTCTCAAGTAAACCGCGAGGTCTACTTGAAGTTCTAGGCGAGGGGAAATTCTTCTAAGTCAAGACTTCACTTCTTCCGGTGTTCACGAGTGTCTTTCAAGGCTACAAAGGACTGTGGTCGCGTTGACCAATGTTCGATCTACGAACCATGGGAAATTTATACTCACAAAGTAAGTCAGTTCCAGATCAATCCATTTTGACCACACAATTTACATTTTTGTCTCTGAAACTAAGAATATTTACAAGGCTTTTGTGTAAAAATATGGTTACCTTCCTATTTTTAACGGAACAGGAGCAATAACTAATTCTCAACGAAACAGGAGCACGAACTCATTCTGAAAGTAAAAGGAGCATGAACTAGTTCTGAAAGGAGGATGAGCATGAATTCATTCTTAACGGCACCCAGGAGCACGAACTCATTCTCTGAAACTAAGAATGTTTACAAAGCTTTTATGTAAAAATATGGTTACCTTCTTATTCTTAACGGAACAGGAGCAATAACTAATTTTTAACAAAACAGGAGCACGAACTCATTCTGAAAGTAAAAGGAGCATGAACTAGTTCTGAAAGGAGGATGAGCATGAACTCATTCTTAACGGCACCCAGGAGCACGAACTCATTCTCTGAAACTAAGAATGTTTACAAAGCTTTTATGTAAAAATATGGTTACCTTCTTATTATTAACGGAACAGGAGCAATAACTAATTTTCAACAAAACAGGAGCACGAACTCATTCTGAAAGTAAAAGGAGCATGAACTAGTTCTGAAAAGAGGATGAGCATGAACTAGTTCTGAAAGGAGGATGAGCATGAACTCATTCTTAACGGCACCCAGGAGCACGAACTCATTCTCTGAAACTAAGAATATTTACAAAGCTTTTATGTAAAAATATGCTTACCTTCCTATTCTTAATGGAACAGGAGCAATATCTAATTCTCAACGAAACAGGATCACGAACTCATTTTGAAAGTAAAAGGAGCACGAACTCATTCTTAACGGCACCCAGGAACACGAACTCCTTCTCTGAAACTAAGAATATTAACAAAGCTTTTATGTAAAAATATGGTTACCTTCCTATTTTTAACAGAGCAGGAGCAATAACTAATTCTCAACGAAACAGGAGCACGAACTCATTCTGAAAGTAAAAGGAGCATGAAGTCTTTCTGAAAGGAAAAGGAGCAAAAACTCATTCTTAAGAGAACAGGAGCACGAACTCATTCTTAACGTTACAGGAGTTTGTTCGTGCCCGTTAAAAGGAGAAGTTAAATGCGAAAAGGGTGAGCCACGTAACGTATCGCGCAATTGGTACAAGTGATACATTTGATAATTTGGTACTTTTAATTAACGTCGTACTAGAGCAGCACACACAACTGGCTATCGACGACAGTCAGGAACACCACGTAATTTTGAACTAAAGTCAGATGACGTGTCAACACCTGTGCCGGCACCCCACCCCAAACTTCCACACTAACCCAACGTGAAGACTTTTGGGCATGACAGATTTAAGGTGCACCAGCCGCCTCTACACTATACGCTTACAAATATCCATGCACTGACCCGAATTCGAAATAGAAACCTTCCGATCTAGAGGCTAACACCTAAACCACCACATCAGTTGGACGGCCCTATCTGGGCTAGATCTCACCTTATTCACTAGGTGTAAGCCCATATGGTATGGCGTAACAAGGGAGATCGTAAATGGCCTCAAATGTCTTACCGTTGGTGTGGTGTGGAAGTTTGTATAGATGAGTTGTCCTCGCAGATGTGACCTCTTCATCTGACCTTGGTTCAAACTTAAGTGTTGTCCTAGATTATTTCCTATTCGGATTGATCCCTTACCGTCGCCAACAGCCCTTTGTGTTGCTCCACTACTGCGTCAATCAAATAACTACCTATGCTAGATCTTAACTGTTTCAATATGGGTATGTGAGACTAATATGGGGTATGGCCTTGGTACTGTAGCCCGGAAGAAAGACGGTATCGAACTGGCAATATCAAGGATATGAAATCCGATCCTGCCAAATACCGGTGTACAGTAGGAGCTGGTGCATGTTAAATATGTCATAGCTTTAAAAGTCCTTACGTTGGTGTGGTGTAGCTGTTTGGGCAGTGGGGTGCACTCTCACGTGTGACCTCGTCATCTGACATTGGTTCAAAATTACGTGTTGTCCTTAGTTATTTCCCATTGGGATTGATCCCGGACCGTCGCTAAAAGCCCAGTGCCCAGTTGCTCCGGTGGAGTGTTAATAAAATTTCCTACTCACCGGAATCAATCCAGAAGGGAAGGAAACGAGTACAAAACCAAATTACGTGAATTTGACCTCGGATTTCTACTTTCTGGTTGGATCCTGGATCGTCGTCAATAGCTCGTTGTAATGCTTTAGCACGACGCTAATTGAAATGCATACCTACCTAACTAAGTATTCAGACATTCGAGATTGGTCATATTCTGTATGCCAATAGCCCTTACGTTTCTCCAAAGCGACGTCATTTCTATTACCTACCTATAGTTAACTTAGAACTATGCGACAATTCAAATGGTAATGGTAATGGTAATGGTAATTTTAGTTAACGTCGTACTAGAGCAACACAACGGGCTATTGACGACGGTCCGGGATCAGTCCCTTGAGGGAAAGATCCGAGCACAACACTTCGTAATTTTGAACCACGGTCAAATGACGAAGCAACACCTGAGCTGGCACCCCACTCTCCAAACTTCCACGCCAACCCAACGTGAGGACTTTCGGCCACGACCGATTTTAGGTGCACCATTCGCCTCTACACCATACGCTTACAAACATCCATGCCCGCACCCGGATTCGAACCAGGAACCTTCCGATCTAGAGGCTAACACCTTAACCACTATACCGGTGACAATTCAAATGGATTTCGTTTGATAAGTACTTTAATTCTTCTCGGACTTGAGCAACACGAGCCTTTGGCGACAGTTCGGGATCAAACCAAAAGCAAATTGATTTCGGCATCGTAAGCTAGTAAACGTCTTTGACAAGCCATGGATGATACACCACAGAATCGAAATAGTAATGATGACCAAGCATTGATGAGTAATTTTATCGAGAGGGATACTTTTGTAGCTTCTAACACAAACCAAGGAACTGAATCAAACCTTTTCCACGAAGCTCTTAGTGTCATTGAACTCCATAATCAGATTCGTCGAAGTTTCAAAAATGAAATGCCAGCGATAAAAAACTTTGGAAATTACGAAATATTTCTACTAGAAGAGAATGCTATCTACAATCGATTTGAACCGGAAAATCTCGATGAAGAACTTCTGGACAGATTATACAGAATACGTCCAGAAGCCTCCCTCTTGTTCCAACGAATCGAACTGACTAGGAAAATGATCAAGAAGGACGTAAAGTTCCTACGCAGAGCTTTAAGAAGAATTAGAATTGATTCTGCTGGTGCGCATTGGTTCAGTGTGAAGAACACTGTTTCGAGGATATACCGGAATATTAAATCGAACAATGACATTATAAGTCATGTGAAATCCAAAAGATCGGAGTATTTCTCCATCAAGTGTTACATTTTGTCTCACTATATCCAGAACTGAATGAAAAATTTCCTTAATCTGATGTGTTGCATGAGATTCCTTCACATTACCTGTTTTAAACTGTCGTTTATGTGTTGCACAAAGTGATTCAACAGATCTTGGTCGAAGTTTTAAGGTAAGTGAGGAATACATAACAAGCCAATTTTGCAAAGGCCCATGTAGCCAGTAAAGTCACCAGAAGTTGCTAGAAGTACAAGAAGAATAAAAAAGGAATGCACGTAGAGTTGAACATGTTTATTACAATCGCATCTTCGACAGCGTGTTTGGTCACAACCATAATGTCTCTACCCGATAATGGTCTTTCACAAAATCCTGAGCAAGAGTTTCATGAAGGTGCATGTTGTTTGCGTGCCGTTCACGTTAAAATCACATGACAGTCCGACGACTTTTGCTAACCAACTCAATTTCCGCTAAACAACGCTCTGTAACACTCGAGGCTCTTGTGGCTGTATACGTTCCTATGTAAATATTGTTTTTTATACTCCTAACGAAACTTTAGAGTTTGTATAACAAACTTTAAACTACCCTATATATTTCTATACATTTAAAAATGTTTTATGTACTTTTGATAACTTTTTAGAAGAGTATTAAGTTATTTAAAAAGGCCTGTTCCTCTTGCCTTATGAATCATGCTTTCAAAATTAGACATATGTGCTTTGCCTTAAACTATCAACTTCATGTTTTATCGATGTCGAATTGAGGGTTTTAGATTATTTTAGATCAAATGTAAATTCCATACAAGGTTTAATATTCTGTGATTGATAGTAATTTGTATTTTATTGGAACAAAGGCAAATTTAAATTTCAAGTTTAATTATTTTGCGTGTTTTATTATTTCTTTTTGTGTGATCTCAAATTGTGGCAGACTTGAATAAATATGGTCCTTTTAAAATCGTCTAATGCTTATATTTGCTATCTGAAATCAGTTTTAAATTTTCTGAATTGCATTATTTATAATAATTGTTTTTGCTTTTAGTAGTAATTCATCGTTAGAAGCATTAATTTTAATGAGATCACTAAGATGTTTTCAATATTTTAAATATTGATTCAGTTTAAAAAATTTTAATCAAATAAAAGTGCAGTTAAAGCCCTCTTTTAATGTTTGCCTTTTCTTAACATTGCGTTGAAAATACTGTACTTTCATATTTGACTATCTAACACATACAAAATAGTTGCTTGACACTACCTACACGGCAATTTTATATTATACCAGGACGAAGTAGACAATTTAGTTTCTAGAAACGAAACAAATGTTCCTTTGTATATTTGGCAGTTAATTTTTCAATCCTTTATTTGGTAGACATTTGGAAAAAGTTTTCACTTCAATGTTTACAATCTGATCAAAAAGAAATTTTTTAAGTATAGATGGAATAACTTTGTGTGATACAAATCTAGCTAAGTTGAATCTATTCGTTTTGATGTATAAAATACACTAACTTTTCTACACACCAGCCAATGTTAAATTAATTTAGTTTTTAAAGATTTGATTGCATTGGCTAATTGCGTATGAGAATGAATATTTTCTATTCCATACTTCTATTATGCAAAATGTTCATCAATTTGGCCGCTATAAAAATTGTTTTTGTTGTTTTAGTCCACGAGCCATATTTGGCCAACGTTTGGGCCTGGCACAAAACTACATAATGTAAAACTTGTAAAAGAAAAGGTCGGGATTAGGGAACAGTTAAATGGGGTTAGAAAGCGATCGCTTGGGTATATCGGGAGCATCACCGTATTTTAAAAAGACATAATTTCATGATTTAAGAAACCTAGAGTACATCAGGTCAGAAGCCCGTCCATACCTCAACGTGATGTGATCCTCTAAAAGTGTAAAATATGAATTATCTTTAATATTAGGCCGACCAACCGGTATAGTGGTTAAGGTGTTAGCCTCTAGATCGGAAGGTTCCTGGTTCGAATCCGGGTCAGGCATGGATGTTTGTAAGCGTATGGTGTAGAGGCGGCTGGTGCACCTTAAATCTGTCGTGGCCGAAAGTCCTCACGTTGGGTTGGCGTGGAAGTTTGGAGAGTGGGGTGCCAGCTCAGGTGTTGCTTCGTAATATGACAGTGGTTCAAAATTACGAGGTGTTGTCCTCGGATCTTTCCCTTAAGGGACGGATCCCGGACCGTCGTCAATAGCCCGTTGTGTTGCTCTAGTACGACGTTAACTATTACCAATTACCTTTATTATTGGATCGTCAATAGACCATCCTGTAGATCTAACTCAATGTTAATCAAAAACCCACTATAAAAAACGTTAGGTAATTTTAATTAACGTCGTACTAGAGCGTAGCATTGGTAATAGTAGTTTTAGTTAACGTCTCGTACTAGAGCAACACAACAGGCTATTGACGACGGTCGGGATTCAATCCCTAAACGGAAAGACCCGAGGACAACACCTCGTAATTTTGAACCACGGTCAGATGACGAAGCAACACCTGAGCTTGCACCCCATTCTCCAAACTTCCACACCAAAGCAACGTGAGGACTTTCGGCCACGACAGATTTAAGGTGCACCAGCCGCCTCTACACCATGCGCTTACAAACATCCATGCTTGGACCCAGATTCGATCCAGGAACCTGCTGATCTAGAGGCTAACACCTTAACCACTATACCGGTTGGTCGGCACCAAAATTCGAGGACATAACCCTAATACGTGGATTTGTCCTTGGATTTTTAACTTCGGTTTTGACCCCGGATAATCGTCAATAGCTCGTTGTGATGCTTCAGTTCGACGTTAATTACCTACCAAAATAAATATTCACTGATATTCGATATTGATCATTTTCCGTAACGATAGCCCGTTAAGCTTCTCCAAAGCGATATTATTCTATCACCTACCTACGGTTGATTGAAAACTATGCGCCAGTTCAAATATATTTCGATTGATAGGTATATTATGTCATGTCGCTCTTGAACAACACGAGACCTAGGCAACAGTTCGGGATCAAAACAAAAGTAAATTGATTTAGGCACAGAAATCTTTCAGATTGGAATCATTTTGACGAGCCATGGATGGCATATCTCAGAATCGAATTACGATTGATGGCCAAGCATCGGAAAGAAATTCTGTTTGTAAAGATCCAGTTAAATCTTCCAACACAGACCAAGGAAAAGAATCAAACCTTTACCATGAAGCTCTTAGTGTCATTCAACTTCATAATCAGATTCTTCACAGTTTAGATAATGAAAAGCCAGATTACTTAGACAATATATTGCTATTTTTAAACGACATTAACAACCATGAAATGGAACCGGGAATTCTAGAGGAGCATACTGAGAGATTATTAGAAATATTGTCAGAGAGCTCAAAATTGTTTGAGCAACTCGATAAGATGTGGTGTATGATCAAGCTGGACATAATTTACCTACGCAATTCTTTGGATAGAATTAGGTATGCATTTTCTGGAGCAGATTTTGTTGTGACTTGCACTGTTTCAAGAGTATACCGGAAACTGAAACTGAACAATGAAATTATAAGTCAAGTGAAATCCCTCAGAGAGGAATACCTTTCCATCAAGAACTACATTTTATCTCAAACTGTCCAGAACTGAAATGAAATTTACATTAATATGATGAATTGCACGAGTTTCGTTTTGTACGCGTTTGAACTCTGTATAAGAGCATGCAGTGCAATTCAAAAAGCTTTAGACACACTTGAAGGGAGGAATAGAAAAACAATTCAATTTTTATTGGACCAGGTAGCCGGAAAAGCCACTGGGATATGCTAGAAGAGGAAGAATGAAAAAGAACACAAATAAGGTAAACATGTTTATGACAATCTGTTACAGTCGCTTCTTTTTTTCTCAAGGCTGCGTGTTGTTTATCCCTATCACAATCTAGTGCAAATGTTTGATGTAATCTAGTTCAAATGTTTGATGTGGCACGCGTTTATTTGTATACCGTTCACATTACAATCTCACGGCGGCCCAAACAAGCTTTACACACACTGTTCCATACTTTTAGTGCGTATTCGACTTCTCGGGATCAGTGAAACGATGCTCTTCAGTCGACGATTATGTGTCATTCTGCCCAACTCAATTTCTGCCAAACAACGCCCTTTGTACTCTGCGCTTGTTGCTGTATGTTCCTATGTAAACATGGTTTGTTTTTGCATTCCTGACCCATCTTTAAAGTTTCTCTAAGCCATTTGATATTACCTTGTATATTTCTATACATTTTAGAAAATTTTCTGTGATTTTTACAACGTTTTACAAGAGTATTAAATGATTTTTAAAATGTTTTAATCTTGTCTTATTATTATGCTTTGAAAAATCACACAAGTGCCCTGCCCTAAACTTTTAAATACATGTTTTATAAATGTTATAGAATTGAGGGTTTTCGATTCTTTGCGATCTACTTTAGAATACCTTTAGATTATTAACAATCTACTTTAAAAGACTTTTAGATGACTTGCGATCTACTTAAGAAGACTTTTTAATTATTTACGATCTAATGTAAATTTCGTTTTAATTTAACTTGTGATCGATAGTGATATAGGTTTTAAATGAATAAACATGCAAGCTTAAATTGTGTGTTGAGTTGTTTTGTTTGATTTCAAATTGTTCAGGCTTGAATAAATGTGATCTCTTTTAAATCATTTACTTCCCATATTTGCTATATGTAAGTAGAGTATTTAGAATTTCTGAATTGCATTATTTACCATAACTTATTGCCATTAGTACCAATTTATCTTTTGAATCAGTACTTTCGACACGATAAAGTTTATATAGTTTTCAATATTTAGCCGACCAACCGGTATAGTGGTTAAGGTGTTAGCCTCTAGATCGGAAGGTTCCTGGATCGAATCCGGGCCCGGGCATGGATGTTTGTAAACGTATGGTGTAGAGGTGGCTGGTGCACCTTAAATCTGTCGTGGCCGAAAGTCCTCACGTTGGGTTGGCGTGGAAGTTTGGAGAGTGGGGTGCCAGCTCAGGTGTTGCTTCGTCATCTGACCTTGGTTCAAAATTACGAGGTGTGTGACCTCGTCATATGACCTTTGTTCAAAAGTACGTGTTGTCCTATGTTATTTCCCATTGGGATAGATACCTACTGTCGTCTCTAGATCGGAAGTTTCCTGTTACGAATCCGGATCAGTGCACAAATGTGTTTGTAAGCGAATGGTGTAGAGGCTGCTGGTACATCTTAAATCTGTCGTGGCCGAAAGTTATAACGCAAGCTCAGGTGCTTCCTCGTCATCTGACCGCGGTTCAGAATTACGTGGTGTTGTCCTCGAACTTTTCCTTTAAGGAATTTAATCCGGGTTCGGGCATGGATGTTTGTAAGCGTATGGTGTAGAGGCGGCTGGTGCACCTTAAATCTGTCGTGGCCAAAAGTCCTCACGTTGGGTTGGTGTGGAAGTTTGGTGAGTGGGGTGCCAGCTCAGGTGTTGCTTCGTCATCTGACCGTGGTTCAAAATTACGAGGTGTTGTCCTCGGATCTTTACCTTAAGGGATTGATCCCGGACCGTCGTCAATAGCCCGTTGTGTTACGTTAACTAAAAAATTACCAATTACCAATTACCTTTAAGGAATTTAACACGAATCGTCGTCAATAGCCCGTTGTGATGCTCTAACACGGAGTTAATTAAAAAAATACCAAAATTCGAGTAAATAACCATATTACGTGAATTTTTCCTTGCCTTTTTACCTTCATTTTGACCCGTATAATTTTTAATAGCTTGTTATGATGCTTCGGTACGACGTTAATTAAAATACATACATACCTAAGCAGATGTTCACTGAGATTCGTCACGTTGGGTTGGCGTGGAAGTTTGGAGAGTGGGGTGCCAGCTCAGGTGTTGCTTCGTCATCTGACCGTGGTTCAAAATTACGAGGTGTTGTCCTCGGATCTTTCTCTTAAGAGACTGATCCCGGACCGTCGTCAATAGCCCATTGTGTTGCTCTAGTACGACGTTAACTAAAAAATTACCAATTACCAATTACCACTGAGATTCGTTATTGATCATTTTCCGTCACCAATAGCCCGTTACGTTTCCCCAAAATGACGTTATTCTATCACCTACCTACAGTTAACTGAAAACTATGCGCCAATTCAAATATATTTAGATAGTTTGGTATTTTAACTCATGTTGCTCTTGAGCAAAACGAGCTCTTGGAGACTGTTCCGGATCAAAGCAAAATCAAATTGATTTCGGCAAAGTAATATTTCAGATTGAAAACATTTTTGACGAGCCATGGATGATACACCACAGAATCGAAGTACCTGTGATGGCCAAGCATTGGAAAGAAATTCTATGGATAAAGATCCAGTTGAAGCTTCCAACACAGATCAAGGAAACGAAACAACCCTTTATCATGAAGCTCTTAGCGTCATTGAACTTCATGATCAGGTTCTTCACTTTTTCGAAAAAGAAAAGCCAGATTACTTAGAAAATATAATGCTATTTTTAAGAAACATTAACTACCATCAATTGGAACCGGGAATTCTAGACCAGCATATTGAGAGGTTATTACAAGTATTGTCAGAGAGCAGAAAATTTCTTGAGCGACTCGATCTGATGTGGAATATGATTAAGCTCGACATAATTTATCTACGCAATTCTCTGGACAGAATTAGATATGGACCTGCTGGAACAGATTTCATTGTGACTTGCACTGTTTCGAGAGTTTACCGGAAACTGAAATTGAACAATGAAATTATAAGTCAAGTGCAATCCCTAAGAGCGGAATTCTTTTCCATCAAGAACCACATTTTATCGCAATCCGTCCAGAACTGAATGGAAATTTACTTTAATTTGATGGATTGAACGAGTTTCGTTTAGCCTTCATTCTTGATCTCTTTGTATAAGAGCATGCAGTGCAATTCAAAAGGCCTCAGACACACTTTAAGGGAGGGATAGCAAAACAAATCAATTTTATACTGGACCAGGTAGCCGGAAAAGCCACAAGATTTTCTAGAAGTAGAGGAAGTACATGTTTATGACAATCTGTTACAGTCGCTTTTTTTACCTCAAGGCTCTGTGTTGTTTATCCCGACCACAATGACTTAGCGAATGATCCCTATCATAATCTTGTGCAAATATTTGATGTGGCACGCGCTTGTTTTGTTTCCGTTCACGGTCCAAACAAGCGTTACAAACACTGTTAAATGCTTTTAGTGCATATTTGACCTTTTGGAATTAGTGAAACGATGCTCTTCCAAAGTCTAAGACTATGTCTCGTTTTGATCAACTCAATTTCTGTCAAACAAAGCTTTGTTGCACTCTTGGCGTTTATGGCAGCACATTCATACGTAAATGTTTATTTTTTGTATTCAAGACCCACCTATAAGTTTGTCTAAAACATTTGATATCCTCTTCTATATTTCCATACATTTTAAAGACTTTTATATGCTTTTGATAACTTTTAACAAGAGTAATTGATTTTACAAAAGCCTGAATCGTGTCTTATAAAATTTTCGAAACATAATTCATATGTGCTTTGGTCTCAAGGGTATTTACTACCTCCAAGTTTTATCGCTGTTATCGAATTGAAGATTTTAAATTATTTGCGATCTGATCTAAGGTATGTATATAGTTTAACGTCGTCATGTCGATAACAATTTAGGTTATTTTAATAGAATACAAACGTAAGCTTTAATTGGATATTGGATTATTATATGTGTTTTGAAATTTTGTACTGTGTAATTTGCAATTGTTCAAGCTTGAATAAATGTGGTCTCTTCATTCGTCTTTTGCCTAGATTTTTTTTACCTGAAATATGAAGTAAAAATTTCTGAGTTGCTTAAATTTACTATAATGCCTTCACAAGTAATTTATTCTTATTAATTTTTACACGATCACGTCAAATTTTTTTGTAACGTTTGAGCTATTGTTACTTTAAAATTTTGAATGAATTCAAAATATCGTTACTGCTCTCTTTTGGTTTTTAACTTCCTTTAGCATTGCGTACAAAATATTGTACTTTCATTGTAGACAACTGAAAGCAGACACAAAAGTTTATTAGTGTTTACTTATAAGGCAGTCCTATATTATAATATGAACATGTAGACAACATAGTGTGTACTACATTAAACAAACGTCTCTTACATAGTTTGAATTAATTTTTAATCTAAGGTTTTGTTTGGTAAATATTAAGAACAATTTTTTTTGCTGTTCAATATTTTTTTGCAATTGTATCAAAAACTAATTAAGTTAATATAGTAGCTTTGTGATACGGCTCCAGCTAAGTGGAATTGAAACGTTGAGAGGAAACACATTAAAATTTTCCATACACCGCCAGTGTCAAATCGATTTGTGTGAAGAACTTATTTCAATGTCTTATCAATTAAGTGTCAGCATAATTTCTATTCCACGCTTCTACCATTCAAAATGACTGACAAACAATTTAACCGGTATAAAAATGGTTTTGTAAAAGGGTCATATTTGGCTAGGGCCCCCACCTAGACGGTGCTTCCGCTGCCATGGGAGCATGTGGGTTAGGAAAATCCACAAAGGAGCAAAAGATATGATTAAAAAATTAATAAAACTGACGATGATAGTGAAAATTATGTTTTCAAGTGTCGAATTAAAATGCAAAAATCCCTAAAATTTAAAATTTCCCATGATGACACAAGAAAAATGTAAAATAATTTTTTTTTAATTTTGTTTTTCAAGATGGACATGTATACTTTTCTATTAAGAATAAAAGTTTTAATTTTCTTTCAACCAGTTGCTTTTAGTTTTAATCTCCATTTTAGAATTGCACAAAATTTTTTTTTTAATTTTCTGGATATTAAAACAGTATGGTACAAATAACTGCTTATTAACCAAATATGTTTATTTTGGCTTAATAAACACTTCTTAACATAATTGTCTTGCGTTATATGGTGTATCGTATATGTTTAGGATTTACGTTTTAGGATTAAATAATGGTAATTTTGTAATTTTTAATTAACGTCGTACTAGAGCATCACAACGGGATTTACGACGATTAGGGTTCAATCCACCAAGGGACAGATTAGAGGACAATACTTAATTTTGAACCACGGTCAAATGACGAGGCAACACCTGAGGTTGCACCCCACTGTCAAAACTTCCACCCCGCCCTGCCGACCAACCGGTATAGTGGTTAAGGTGTTAGCCTCTAGATCGGAAGGTTCCTGGTTCGAATCCGGGTCCGGGCATGGATGTTTGTAAACGTATGGTGTAGAGGCGGCTGGTGCACCTTAAATCTGTCGTGGCCGAAAGTCCTCACGTTGGGTTGGCGTGGAAGTTTGGAGAGTGGGGTGCCAGCTCAGGTGTTGCTTCGTCATCTGACCATGGTTCAAAATTACGAGGTGTTGTCCTCGGATCTCTCTCTTAAGGGACTGATCCCGGACCGTCGTCAATAGCCCGTTGTGTTGCTCTAGTACGACGTTAACTAAAAATTACCAAAATTACCAATTTCCACCCCGCCCAATGTGAAGACTTTCGGCCTCGACATAATTAAGGTGCACCAGCCGCTTCTACACCATACGTTTACAAGTATCCAAGCACTGACTCGGATTAGAACCAGGAACCTTCCGATCTGGAGGCTAACACCTTAACCACTATACTGGTTGGTCAGCAACGCATAGCGGAAAGACTGAGATCTAGCTCAGCTGTATTCCATTAACGTCGTACTAGAGTAACTCAATGGACTATTGTAGACGGTTCGGGAACAATCCCCTAATGGAAAGATCCAAGGACAACAACACATAATTTTGAACCACGGTCGGATGACTAGGCAACACCTGACAAACCCATTCTCCAAACTTCCACACCAACCCGACATGAAGACTTTTGGACACGACAGATTTAAGGTGCACCAGCCGCTTCTACACCATACGTTTACAAGGATCCAAGCACTGACTCGGATTAGAACCAGGAATCTTCCGATCTGGAGGCTAACACATTAACCAACGTACAGGTTGGACTACGATTAAACTGGAAAATTCAAGATGTCTCTGTTCAAACATAAACAGTGTAAGAGGGACATGGGTGAGAGGCCCGTCATTTCAGATGGCAATGGGGCCTGTCATAAATGAAAACGGAGACTAACTGAGAGATGGGCCTGTATTTGGCCAAGCTTTTCCTGGTTAAAAACAAAGTAAAAATTGTGACAGGGGAAATAGGGATTAGCTTACATCAGTGGAATGAAAGCAGGAAGCAATGACTTGAGTATTCAACTCCGTGTATAGTAGACTACATTTCACGGGAAAGAAAATACCTAGACAACCTCAGGTCTTAAATGGATGTAATCACATTAACGTGGTGTGATTCTCTAAGCGTATAGAATATTTCTGAGAATATTGGTTCACTGTATCCCTGTTATAAGAGTTATGCATTAGCAATAGGAGGGTTACAAATTCGAATACAACCAGACTCGTTTATACGGCGGAGCTAAAACACTTTAAATCTGTCATGACCTAAAATGTCCTCTCGTTGGAATGGTGTAGTAGTTTGGTAAGGTAATTTTAATTAGCTTCGTACTAGAGCAACACAACGGGAGTGGAACTTTGGAGAGGGAAACCATTTCAGGTGTGAACTCTTTGTCTGATTGTGGCTCAAAATTTCAAGGAGATGTCCTCGGAATTTAGACCAACCGGTCTGGTGGTTAAGGTGTTAGCCTCTAGATCGGAAGGTTCCTGTCCAAAATCTAGGCCAGTGCATGGATGTTTGTAAGCGTATGGTGTAAAAGCAGATGGTGCATTTTAATTCTGTCGTGGATGAAAGTCCTCCCATTGGGTTGGTGTGGAAGTTTGGAGAGTATGTTGCCAGCTCAGGTGTTGCTTCGTCATCTGACCGTGGTTCAAAATTACGAGGTGTTGTCCTCGGTAATGGTAATTTTAGTTAACGTCGTACCAGAGCAACACAACGGGCTATTGACAACGGTCCGTGATCAATCCCTTATGGAAAAGATCCGAGGACAACACCTCGTAATTTTGAACCAAGGTCAGATGACGAAGCAACACCTGAGCTGGCACCCCCACCCTCCAAACTTCCACCCCAACCCAACGTGAGTGTTGTCCTCGGATCTTTCCCTTAAGGAACTGATCCCGGACCGTCGTCAATAGACCGTTGTGTTGCTCTAGTACGACGCTAACAAATAATTACCATAATTACCCGGTAATTAATTTTTTTTTAGTTAACGTCGTACTAGAGCAACACAACGGGCTATTGACGACGGTCCGGGATCAGTCCCTTAAGGGAAAGATCCGAGGACAACACCTCGTAATTTTGAACCACGGTCAGATGACGAAGCAACACCTGAGCTGGCACCCCACTCTCCAAACTTCCACGCCAACCCAACGTGAGGACTTTCGGCCACGACAGATTTAAGGTGCACCAGCCGCCTCTACACCATACGTTTACAAACATCCATGCCCGGACCCGGATTCGAACCAGGAACCTTCAGATCTAGAGGCTAACACCTTAACCACTATACCGGTTGGTCGGCTCCCGGACAGTCGTCATTAGTCCGTTGTGTTGCTCTAGACGACGACCAGTTAAAAAATTACCAATTACCTCGGAATTTTCCTTCGAGCTTGCTCCCGGTTGTAGTGTGTGTTATGTAGAGGCGGCTGGTGCACCATTAATCTGTCAGGACCGAAAGTACCTACGTTGGGTTGGTGGAATTATAGAGAGTGGTGTGCCAGCTCAGATGTTGCCTCGTAAAATGACCGTGGTTCAAAATTACGTGGTGTCTGATCTTTTCCGCCGACCAACCGGTATAGTGGTTAAGGTGTTAGCCTCTAGATCGGAAGGTTCCTGGTTCGAATCCGGGTCCGGGCATGGATGTTTGTAAACGTATGGTGTAGAGGCGGCTGGTGCACCTTAAATCTGTCGTGGCCGAAAGTCCTCACGTTGGGTTGGCGTGGAAGTTTGGAGAGTGGGGTGCCAGCTCAGGTGTTGCTTCGTCATCTGACCGTGGTTCAAAATTACGAGGTGTTGTCCTCGAATCTTTCCCTTAAGGGACTGATTCCGGACCGTCGTCAATAGCCCGTTGTGTGTACGACGTTAACTGAAAATTACCATAACCATTACTTTTCCTTAGGGGATTACGCCGACCAACCGGTATAGTGGTTAAGGTGTTAGCCTCTAGATCGGAAGGTTCCTGGTTCGAATCCGGGTCCGGGCATGGATGTTTGTAAACGTATGGTGTAGAGGCGGCTGGTGCACCTTAAATCTGTCGTGGCCGAAAGTCCTCACGTTGGGTTGGCGTGGAAGTTTGGAGAGTGGGGTGCCAGCTCAGGTGTTGCTTCGTCATCTGACCGTGGTTCAAAATTACGAGGTGTTGTCCTCGGATCTTTCCCTTAAGGGACTGATCCCGGACCGTCGTCAATAGCCCGTTGTGTTGCTCTAGTACGACGTTAACAAAAAATTACCAATTACCTTAGGGGATTAATCCAGAACCGTCGTCAATAGCCCGTGGTGTTAATCTAGTACGACGTTGATTAAAAATTACTTTACCTTACCTCTATATTTTGAAAATTTTTACTTAACATCTTACTATAGCAACACAACGGCTATAAAAGAAAGTCAGGGATCAATCCCGAAGGAAAAAGTACTGAAATTATTTTTAAAAATGAAGTCAAAAATGACGTTTATGTTAAGGAATCACTTATCTACTCAGAAACACAATCGCTACCTGCATTTAGCTATACAGAAAATATCTAACAGAACGAGGTGTAATTAGCTTCAGATTTTTTTACATCGAATTTTAAAAGACTGAAAATAAGACATCTTGATTAATATAGTTTCAAAATATCCATCAATTAGACATGAATTACATACAAAGATATCCTAGATGCATGAAATACGGAAATCTAATGAAATACAGCCCAAAACCATCTATTGTTAGTTTTAACACATCTCAAAAGAAGGAATCAACCGTTTTTCTGATGGCACGTAGTGTTCTCGCGCTGAACGATCAGATTCGTCGTAGCTTCGAAGGAGAATATGTTGACCTTGAAAAGTTTGAAATTGATGTTGAAGAGTTTCTTTGTGTATTACTCGCGAATCCTTACTTCCAGTCAGCTACCACAGACGACTATTTTCATCATATAGAAGGCCTAGACTTTGCAATCATGAAGAATTTTCAACAAATAGAAGAATGCTGGAAGATTATTTATCACAATTCAATGTTCTTGCGCAGAGGTTTGAAAAGAACTAAATACAATGAGCCTGTTTGTGTATATAGTGCAAACGTGGTAAGGCGTATTTCGGTTAAAATATACCATAGTTTGAAATTAGTCAATGACGCTATAAGTCGCCTTAAATGTATTAGAAAAGAGTATTTTACTATGAAATCCTTCATTTTGTCTCAGTTTGTTCAGAACTGAAAACAGGTCTTAAAAGTGCTCACTGACATGAGGTTTGTCTGCACTTGAATGAAATCAGTTTTTAGTTTTAATGTATATAAATATACATACTTATGTACTGTATTCCGCGTCTTAAATTATTAAGATCTCTTGAACACTCAATAATTTAGGTCATACCTATGCTACTTTTTCTCAAGCGAAGTGTCATAGATAAAGAAGGTTTAAACCATGCCTATGTGACTCTTTTAAATGAGATTTTTTACTATCGCTTAGGTGGTGTTTGAAACTATTTAGTTTCATTGACTAGATGCTAATTGTAATTGAATTAGTTTAGACGATTTTAGATGTATTATGAATGATTCAAACCCAAAACTTTGCGTGAATTGTAGTTTTGAATTGTTATTTTCTGAGTTTTAAAGTAATAAGTGGATCTTGATCTTTAATTTTGTTGATCTATATGCTACTTTCGTAAGCTATATGTAGTAGATGAAGGAGGTTTTAACAGTGCATAAGTGCTCTATTATGTGAGGTATTTTTTAATAATGCACACATTGCTTTGTCTGAAAATATTTAGTATAATTGACACAATGCTAATTTGTATGGTATTGCGAGACGATTTTAGAATGAATGCAAATGATGCAAACATAACATTGCTTGTGAATCAAAATTGAATTGTTGTATATAACATCTCGAGTCTTAATGTATTAAGTGCTCTTGAACACTCAATAATTTAGATTATCTATCTGCTACTTTCGCAAACTGAGTGAAGTAGATGAAGGTGGTTTTAATCATACCTATATGCTTTCTGTTTAATGACGTATTTTTTGATAGTGCATACGTTGCTTTGTCTGAAAATATTTAGTATAATTGACTAGATGCTAATTTGTATGGTATTGCGAGACGATTTTAGAATGGATGCAAACATAACATTGCTTGTGAATCAACATTGAATTGTTATATATTACATCTCGAGTCTTAATGTATTAAGTGCTCTTGAACACTCATTAATTTAGATTATCTATCTGCTACTTTCGCAAGCTGAGTGAAGTAGATGAAGGTGGTTTTAATCATACCTATGTGCTGTCTGTTTAATGACGTATGTTTTAATAGTGCATACGTTGCTTTGTCTGAAAATATTTAGTATAATTGACTAGATGATACTTTGTATGGTATTTTGAGACGATTTTAGAATGAGTGTAAATGATGCAAACATAAAACTGCTTGTGAATTAACATTGAATTGTTATATATTATATCACGAGTCCCTTAATATATTAAGTGCTCTTGAACACTCAATAATTTAGATTATGCATCTGCTACTTTCGCAAGCTAATTGTAGTAGATGAAGGACGTTTTACTCATGCTCATGTGCTGTCTGTTTAATGAGGTATTTTTTGATAATGCATACATTGCTTTGTCTGAAAATATATAGTATAATTGACTAGATGCTAATTTGTATGGTATTGCGAGACGATTTTAGAATGGATGCAAACATAAAACTGCTTGTGAATCAACATTGAATTGTTATATATTATATCACGAGTCCCTTAATGTATTAAGTGCTCTTGAACACTCAATAATTTAGATTATACATCTGCTACTTTCGCAAGCTAATTGTAGTAGATGAAGGACGTTTTACTCATGCTCATGTGCTGTCTGTTTAACGAGGTATTTTTTGATAATGCATACATTGCTTTGTCTGAAAATATTTAGTATAATTGACACGATGCTAATTTGTATGGTATTGTGTTAGATGATTTTAGAATTAATGTAAATGATGCAAACCTAAAACTGCTTGTGAATCAACATTGAATTATTTTTATGTATTACATTCAGAGTCGTATAGTATTAAATGCTCTTGAACACTGAATAATTTAGATTATCTATCTGCTACTTTCGCCAGTTAAGTGTAGTAGATGAAGGAGGTTTTAATCAGGTTATGAGCTGTCTGTTTAATGAGGTATTTTTTCATAGCGCATAAGTGTTTGCTCAAAAATAATTAAGTTTTATTGACTAGATCTAAATCAATTGAATTTTTTTAACGATTTTATATGTAATACAAATTATGGAAACATGCACTGTTTCAAAGGTGATATTGACTGAATACGTGTAGTCTTCGATTGCATAGGACTGTTACTTGCATGCAGTGTTTCTTTATGTTACGTAGAAGTGTTGATTTAATATGGCTGTTTCCTTGAATTAGTAAGTGTTCTTGACAAAATAGTCTGTTTTATGTTTGTTGGCATAGTTTAGTAGTGTTTATAAATATCTTAATTGTATCACTTATTGTAATTCCTTTTGCCTTCATTATTTGTAATTATAAACAATGATTGTGACAAAATATTACGTAAAATGGTTTTCAGTATGTGATTCCAAAAGAGTTCCAAGTTTTTAAGAAATAAAAAAACTAGTTTATTAAACATGTCTTAGTTCAATCACTAAATTACGATATGTATCTCTAATATTATAAAAGGAAGTATTTGTTTGTCTGGGGCCACAAAATCCTGACGATTCTATGGCACTTACAACAATGAGATAAGCCACACTTGTAGTCCGAATTACTTACAATTTTTGGGTCGCGGTGAATTTTAAAGTGCAATCTAGAAGATTTTTAAATGAATTTAATAGTTTTATTCTCCATCACTTTTTCAAACACGGAGAACTTTTTCTACCTGTGTGACCTTGCAGTCAGGGTTTGGAAAGATGCCAAGTTTTTTTCATCCGCAGAACGCAGACAAAATTAATTTTTTCATTCCCGCTTTGAGTTTACGGTAACGAATAAATTTCCAGCCAGACGATAAATCTTTTAACTGAAGTCAGTTCTTTTTTTCTATCTCCTAGACCGTTAAAGATAGAGTAAATATATCAACGGATTTGAAATCTGCGGAAAATTCTACACCAGTGCACGGGCAACGCCGGGCTAGCCACGCAGTGGCTTGTATACTATAGGTATATGTATTAAATTCACTGAGTATTTTAATTATCATGTATGTATTCTGTGAGTTTACATTACAGATTAAAAAAACATAGTACTACTCAACCACAATAAGTGCACATATATTTTGAATTTTGTAAAAAAAAAACCAATTGGTTTGTGAAGTTTATTTGTGAAACTACTTAATTTTAATTTTTGTTCTATGACAACCGCGGAAACCGAAAGGGGCCGCTATACTACAGTTAAAATAGCATCCTATCAACAACCGGAGTGGTGCAAATTCAAATCCATCCAATTGGTAATGGTAATTTTTAGTTAACGTCGTACTAGAGCAACACAACGGGCTATTGACGACGGTCCGGGATCAGTCACTTAAGTGAAAGATCCGAGGACAACACCTCGTAATTTTGAACCACGGTCAGATGACGAAGCAACACCTGACCTGGCACCCCACTCTCCAAACTTCCACGCCAACCCAACGTGAGGACTTTCGGCCACGACAGATTTAAGGTGCACCAGCCGCCTCTACACCATACGCTTACAAACATCCATGCCCGAACCCGGATTCGAACCAGGAACCTTCCGATCTAGAGGCTAACACCTTAACCACTATACCGGTTGGTCGGCCCCATCCAATTGGTAATTTTAGCTAACGTCGTACTAGAGCAACACAACGGGCTATTGACGACGGTCCGGGATCAGTTCCTTAAGGGAAAGATCCGAGGACAACACTTCGTAATTTTGAACCACGGTCAGATGACGAAGGAACACCTGAGCTGGCACCCCACTCTCCAAACTTCCACGCCAACCCAACGTGAGGACTTTCGGCCACGACAGATTTAAGGTGCACCAGCCGCC
This sequence comes from Metellina segmentata, assembly GCA_947359465.1. Classification (NCBI taxonomy): domain Eukaryota; kingdom Metazoa; phylum Arthropoda; class Arachnida; order Araneae; family Tetragnathidae; genus Metellina; species Metellina segmentata. The sequence goes on from OX375883.1 coordinate 43,083,934, forward strand.
TCTACACCATACGTTTACAAACATCCATGCCCGGACCCGGATTCGAACCAGGAACCTTCCGATCTAGTCAAATCCATCCAAAGACCGTCGTGTATGAAGGGGGCTGATACACGAAAAGTCCGTCGTGGTCATAGATGTCCTCACGTTGGCGTGGTGAGGAAGTTTGAATTGTGGTGCCAGTGCAGTTTTTACCTCGTAATCTAACTGGTTCAAAATGACATCTTATTACCCTCGGCCCTTTCCTTTCAGGATTGATCATAATAGCCCGTTGTGTTGCTCCAGTTTGGACGTTAGTTAAAAAATGCACTATACCACACAAAACTCATTTAAGTTATAAAAGAATGTGGGAAGGTAGGTATTTAAATTAACGTCGCACTGCAGTAACACGACGAGCTATTGACGACAGTCCACAATCAAACTACAGATGACAACGCATAATTCTAAAAGTACGCGTTGTCATTAGTGGTAGGAGACAGCACAAGACCTGCATCCAACTCTCCAAACTTCCACACCACGCCAACGTCAAGACATTTGAAGCCATGACGGATTTAACTTGAACCAGGTCCCCTTCGTAATAATCTGTACCTGTAAGTTTATATAGTACTATTATAATTTATATATTTACGTAACGGGGAATGTTAAGGGATTTAACTAGAATGAAACGTATATTTGAAACAAAAAATGTAATGAATTGATGTACAAAGGTGATTGGATGGTTTCATGGAATAAATTCCATATTTGGCAAAACAGAATCAAGCAAAAACTTGGTGGTAAAAACAGAAGCGGCTAAATCCCATGATAGTACTTTACGCAAGTCCAACTTGATTGGCTAGTTTTAAGGGCTTGGCTTCACTTGGATATCTCGCCAATCTGATTGTTGCAATAACCATTTGATTTTGAATATGCGCGTTGTTTCGTAGAAATACAATACATACACTAGCGCCTCAGCGTAAGTGTCCGACAAGTTGACTGATTTGCTCCTCATATATATGTTGTATTGTTGTTAGTAGTATTTCTTGACAACTTATATTAAGGGTACTTATACTTTAAAAAGCTTCTTTTCGTGAAGCAATGATGGCCTAATGGCTAAAGTCACCCACCTTCAGATTGGCGTCGGCAGCGGAGGATGACTTCCCGAGTTCGAACCCTGCTAGCGGAAAAATTTTTAGATCCTCCAAATTATTTTTAAAAAATTCCAATTTAATTCCTTTTCATTCTAATTTACTTTTCCTAATTTTTAATACCCTTTTCATATTTTTCCAAGTTTCCGTGGATTTTACATAAATAATCTAATAACCACTCCTGAACTCACTACCAGCTGATATTTTTCTGCCCCTCTGCCGTCCCCTTTGCTTTAGGATGATGGTGTCGTATCCACCGCTGGCTTAGGACCATTCTGATGTAACAAAAAGCATACATAAAACACTAACTTATATAATTATTAACTTATATAATAAAAGGATACAATTTTCGGCTCCCACCTCTACCCACCCATAGCCATGGATGTGAAAAGAAAAGAAGAAAGCAGAAAGGAAGAGATAAATCGCCATCAACTATAAACCTTGATGACATACGTATCTAGATCATGTGATCCGATTAGCCAATCAAGTTGGACTTGCGTAAAGTACTATCATGGGATTGAGGCGCCTGTGTAAAAACTTGGTATAGCGCCGTGGAGCAACACAATAGGCTATTGGCGACTTTCCTTGATCAGTCCGAAAGGTAATTTTTTTTGGTAATTTTTTTTGTTAACGTCGTACTAGAGCAACACAACGGGCTATTGACGACGGTCCGGGATCAGTCCCTTAAGAGAAAGATCCGAGGACAAAACCTCGTAATTTTGAACCACGGTCAGATGACGAAGCAACACCTGAGCTGGCACCCCACTCTCCAAACTTCCACACCAACCCAACATGAGGACTTTAGGCCACGACAGATTTAAGGTGCACCAGCCGCCTCTACACCATATGCTTACAAACATCCATGCCCGGACCCGGATTCGAACCAGGAACCTTCCGATCTAGAGGCTAACGCCTTAACCACTATACCGGTTGGTCGGCTACCATGACAGATTTAATGTTCAAGTGTTGAAAAAGGTCTGACAAGTCCTAGTTTCGATCTTGCAACTCTGTGTTTGCAAATCACCATTATTCCAACGAGATTAATTAGTCATCTGACCGTGGTTCAAAATTACGTGGTGTTGTCCTTGGATCTTCCTTTAATGGATCGATTCAGGACTGTCCTCACCCGTTCTGTTGCTCTTGTATAACGATAGTTAAAAAAAATTACCTCTCGTTGACGTAGTGTGGATATTTGGAGAGTGAGGTGCCAGCTCAAATGGGATCACGTCACCTGATCGTGGTTACAAACTTTTTGTGGTGTTGTCCATGGATCTTTTACTTCGGTGTTTGATCCCGGACCGTCACCGCCGACCAATAGGTATAGTGGTTAAGGTGTTAGTCTCTAGATCGGAAGGTTCCTGGTTCGAATCCGGGTCCGGGCATGGATGTTTGTAAGCGTATGGTGTAGACACGACCGGTGCACCTTAAATCTGTCGTGGCCGAAAGTTCTCAAGTTGGGTTGGTATGGAAGCTTGGAGAGTATAGTGCCAGCTCAGGTGTTGATTCGTCATCTGACCGTAGTTCAAAATTACGAGTTGTTGTCCTCGGATCTTTCCTCACGTTGGGTTGGAAGTTTGGAGAGTGGGGTGCCAGCTCAGGTGTTGCTTCGTCATCTGACCGTGGTTCAAAATTACGAGGTGTTGTCATCGAAACTTTCCCTTAAGGAACTGATCCCGGACCGTCGTCAATAGCGCGTTGTGTTGCTCTAGTACGACGTTAACTAAAAATTATCAATTACCTCGGATCTTTCCCTTAAGGGATTGATCCCGGACCGTCGTCAAAAGCCCGTTGTGTTGCTCTAGTACGACGTTAAAATTACCATTGCCATTACCCGGACCGTCACCATTAGCCTATTGTGTTGTTCCAGTGTAACCATAAAAAATAGTACCAAAATATCAATTAAAACGGGATGATCACAACCGAAATTCATATCGGCAGGGTAACACAACGGGCTATTGACGACAGTCCGGGATCAATCCCTTAAGGGAAAGATCCGAGGACAATACCTCGTAACTTTCAACCACGGTCAGATCACGAAGCAACACCAGAGCTGCCTGGCACCCTACTCTCCAAACTACCGAAAAGATCCGAGGTAATGGTAATGGTAATTTTAGTTAACGTCGTACTAGAGCAACACAACGGGCTATTGACGACGGTCCGGGATGAATCCCCATTGGCAAAGATCCGAGGACAACCCACGTAATTTTTAGCTAGTCAGCTAAGTTACTAGCTAAAAAGCTTCCATTACCATTACCCGGACCGTCACCATTAGCCTATTGTGTTGTTCCAGTATGACCTTAAAAAATAGTACCAAAATATCAATTAAAACGGATGATCACAACCGAATTTCATATCGGTAGGGTAAGGTAATTTTAATTAACGTCTTACTAGAGCAACACAACGGGCTATTGACGACGGTCCAGGATGAATCCCCATTGGCAAAGATCCGAGGACAACCCACGTAATTTTGAACGACGGTCAGATTACGAGACAACACATGAACTAGCATCCCCTTCTTCAAACTTCCACATTTACGCAACGTGAGAACTTTTGGCTCAGACAGATTCAAGGTACAACAGCCGACTCTACACTATGCGCTTACAAACATCCATGCACTGACCCGTATTCAAACAAGGAACATACTTATCGGATACATTCAAAGATACGAAGGAAATCTTTGAAACTTGGTGATTTGGTAATTTTTTTAGTTAACGTCGTAACTAATTTTTATCTAGTCAGATGACGAGGCAACACTTGAGCTGCCACACCACTCTTCAAACGTCCCCACCATCTAACGTAAACCTTGGTGTGGATGTTTGTTGTCCAGCTCAGGGTTTTAAATATTTATTTGAACGTGGTTCAAAATTAGGTGTTATAAAATTTTGCAACATCCCGTTACCAACTCTACCAGTTGTTGAAGGCTGCAGTAGGTTCGGGATCAATACCCAAGGGGGAAAGATGTAGGGATAGCGACACGTAAATTTGAAAAAACGTGGTCTTTCTTGAGCTGACACCCTACTTTACAAACTTTCACACAAACATAACGTGAGAACTTTTGGCTCAGACAGATTCAAGGTACAGCAGCCGACTCTACACTATGCGCTTACAAACATCCATGCACTGATCCTGAAACGAACCATGAACCTTCCGATCTATAGGCTAAAACATTAATAACCAGACCGTTTGGTCGACATTCTTTCAGGACTCAACACTACTAAATTTTCTCACATCATTATCATAAACTAAGGTTTATCGATATAAAATGCTATTTAAGCTGCACTCCAGTTTTCTCGAAAGTTTTTGTGTTCCGCTGGTTAGAACATTCTCCAACCAAAATTCTAGCTTTTGGGAAACAATCATTATACTTGTGTTTTTATTCAGTCAGTATATGGAGGACGCACTAAAATCAGTATACTCAACTGAACCTGAAAGGGAAAAGTTGCTTCAAGCTTCTTATGAAGAAACTGACGCTTCATCTGACTCGTCATTTCATAGAGGATCTGGAACGTTGAAATTCCCACCTGGAATAATACTAACTGAAAACCAGAAGTCAGGGAATCTAAGTGATATGCTGCGCTTTTTAGAAGAACTGAAAATCGACGTATCGAAAAGTGATCAAGGATTCGAAGCGGAAACTGCTGCTAGTAAACCTCAGCCATTTGGTAGTTCCAGACCAGATTTCGAAGCCATATCTCAACTTAAGAACCCCTTTCAAAGTGTTTCAAATGAAGAAATTGTCTGCAGTCGATCTCTTACTGGAGAAGTTGGAAATATCCTCGACTCAACATACCCAAAGGTGCAGAGGTCAAACTCTGCAGCCTCGGGGAATAACGGATTGTCTTGCGCTTCCTCACTGGGAAGATCTGATTCATTTCTAGGCCCCCCTGGATTGGTAGTAACTGAAATGGAGAGGTCGACGAATCTTTTTAACCAATTTAAATTGTTGGAAGACGTGACAATTAACAAATCGAAAAGTGTTTAAAGACTCGAAAGAACAGTTAATGCCAGTCAACTTTTGCCATTTGGGGGACGATTGCCCCGATCTCTACTTGAGAACTCATTCCAAAGGATTACAAGTAAGAGAATGGACAACACCGAATATTTTTCTAGAGCAAGTGTTGGGAATGTTCTCGACCAAACCATCCCACCAGCAAACTATACAGCCTCTGCATACACTGCTTCAGCTGGGAACATCATTCGATTCGAAGTTGTACGTTATCCTCCGGCTTGTACTCCTTTCATCCAGGATTACAATGAATTAAGAGATGAATATGTGATACGATCTACTTATTTCAGAAGATTGATGACCGAAACAAACGACTTCATACTGTCTTGCTTAATGGCATTTGCTCAAAAAGCTGCGTCAGAAGAAAATTTTTTACAACTGAGACCTCAGATGGATGCTTACTGTGAACACCTTAAAGACTTAAGTGCTGAAGCAGTTGAAGTTTCAAATCGGGCTGAATCGGTCATGAAGACTACTGCGGCAACTGCGCGAAAAATAAGTGAGATTGCTGAAATTCAGTTGGATAGGATTGATCCCATTTGCTTGTTAGGACGAAATTTGTTTAATCATTTCGCTAAAGAAGTGAGAATTTTGAAGGACTTGTTGGAATCTGCTAAGTCCAGGGTAAGATAAGTTTTATTTGTTAGCGAAAAGCTTGCATCTGCTTTATTCAAGACCTGAAATTTTATACATTTACTTTTATTCAGTCTTTTAAGGCATTTTAGTTCTCAATGTTTAGTAAATCAAACAAACGCACGATAGGACATACTAGAATGAAAAGTTGATTTACATTAGTTTCTAATGGGTACTTTTTAGGGATTTATAAATGTAAAAAAAATTATCTGGACTTGATGATTGCCTCTTATTACAAACGTGTGGAGCGATTATGACTAGTTAGTTAACATTATTTATTATTCCATGAATCCAACGCATGTAACGATTGGCTTCTTAGTGAAGCTGAATGAAAGCGGTTGACATTAATGTGCTTTTAGTGTTTTAAAAAGTAATAAAATGGTCTGGACACTTTATGATTGTGTTTTATTACCAACATATAAAACTATTATGACCAGTTAAATAAAGTACTGAGTGCCTTATTTGACATCATAAAACCTTTAAAATTGGCTATATTTTAAAGAGAATAGGGTTGAAAGAATGAAAACTAACACTGCAAAATTATATGTTGGGTCTTAAGAATCCCTTTAAATCAATATTAAATAATACCGTTTTTGTATATTCGAAGTTGTTCAACATTTTGTCACGTGTGTTCAAGGTGCTCTCATCAATGAAATTATATGAAAACCTGAAACAAAAAAAGTTTATAAATTTTACAAGTATTCAAGTGGTGTAAATTTTTTAATGTTTTATTAGCCCTCATGGAGTTGGGGTTGTCTCAACGAGGTCTCACAGCCATAGTAAACTGACTATGTTTTCATGGACGAAGTATCCCGTCAGTGAAAGAAAGATTACAAGTTCTCTTCATCTTAATTTTTACTATTTTGAATGCTCAAGAAAAACAGTCGTTTAAAACAATTCGAAACGCATATTTCCTATTACATATGGGACCATTCTAGAACCCCTACCTGCGAGTTGGAGTGGCCTTGGGTTTCATTTCTCTCAAAAGACCAATCTTTCCCTTCGGGATTGATCACGGACCGTCGCAAAACCCGTTGTGACGCTACATTGGAACGTCAACCACATACCTACGTGAGAATATTTTTTTCTAGTCAGTCGAAACATTACTTGTGCTTATGGCTAATTTAAATGCCCATTTTCAATTTGGCTATTCAGATGCAATATCTTGTCTACGTATAACGACAGTACCATAACTTTTCAGATCTTCATGGACAATAAATCTCGTCGAATCAACTTCGTGGACAAAGAAAATACCAGAAATAAGAATGAAGTTTACTGGTTTTAAAGAATGGTACTTCAGTAGTTAATTAACGTACCACTGGAGCATTACAATGGGCTATTGGCGACGTTTCGGGTTACTTCCCAAGGAAGGGATCCGAATACAACACTACTTAATTTTGAATGATGCTCGGATGACGTCATTACCTGTGCTGGCACCTCACTCATTAAACTTACACACATCAATGTAAGGAGGACATTTGAGCCCACGACGAATTTAACGTGCACAAGCATCTGTGTACACGACGGTGTTCAATTGGGTGCACATCTTTTCAATTTTTTTATATTGAAAACAATTAACTTGAGCAGTTTATTTGAGCCACTACTGAATTTTTATTTCTTGTTATAGAACAGCCACGTGCAGAATTCAACTAAACGGGCCGCTATACAACCTTTGGAAGAGCATCCGATTAGCAACTGGAGGTTTGCAAGTTCGAATCCATCCCGACCGTCGTGTGAAAGGGAGGATGGTACACGTTAAATCCGTCATTGCCTCGGATGCCCTTAAATTGGCATAGTTGGAAAATAGTTGGCTCCGGAAACTTTGGAGAGTGTTACATCGTAATTTGAAGGTTCATAATTACATGGTATTGTCCTCGGATATCTCCTTTCACGATTGATCCCAATAGCCCGTTGTTGTGTTGCTCTAATACGACGTTAACTAAAATAACCAATTACCATTTACCAAGTTGCGCGTTTGGTTTCACCAGTGTCGCGTTACTTAAAAATACACCATCCCAAACCGAACTTACTTAAAATATAAAACCATGTTGGCAGGTAAGTATTTTAATAACGTCGTTCTTGAGCAACTCGGCGTGCTATTCACGACAGTCCGGGATCAAACATCCTAAGACAACATAAATTTGAACTACGATGAGACAATTCTTGGGCTGCATCCCACTCTCCAAACTCCAACACCACGCCAACGTGAAGACATTTGAGGCCAGGACGGATTTAACATGGATGCTCCTTGATACAATTCTGTAATTGCAATATTTTTATACTAATGCTACAATTTTAATATTTACGTAATCGGTAAAAAAAAATGGTAATAGCAACTTTAGTTAACGTCGTACTAGAGCAACACAACGGACTGTTGACGACGGTCCGGGATCAGTCCCTTAAGGGAAAGATCCTAGGACAACACCTCGTAATTTTGAACCACGGTCAGATGACGAAGCAACACCTGAGCTGGCACCCACTCTCCGAACTTCCACACCAACCCAACGTGAGGACTTTCGGATACGACAGATTTAAGGTTCACCAAACGCCTCTACACCGTACGCTTACAAACATCCATGCCCGGACCCGGATTCGAACCAGGAACCTTCCGATCTAGAGGCTAACACCTTAACCACTATACCGGTTGGTCGGCTTGGCAAAACAGAATCAATCACAAACTTGATGGAAGGCAAGTATGTCGCACTGGTGCAACATAATAGGCTATTCTCGACGATCCAGGATCATTTCCTAAAAAAAGGCTACTGTACACGACAGTTTGACTGAACCTAGTTTCGATCTCGGAACTCCGTTTGCAAAGAACCTACTCCTCCAACTAGATTTGGAGAGTGGGGTGCCAGCTCAGGTGTTGCTTCGTCATCTGACCGTGGTTCAAAATTACGAGGTGTAGTCCTCTGATCTTTCCCTTAAGGGATTGATCCCGGACTGTCGTCAATAGCCCGTTGTGTTGCTCTAGTACTACGTTAACTAAAAATTACCATTACCTCCAACTAGATTAGAGGCCGCGAATCCAGCCCATAGTGTACAGGTGCACATAAAATATGTCGTGTCTTTAAATGTCCCCACGTTGCCATGGTATGTAAGTTTGGAGAGTGAGGTGACCGATCAGGTGTGACACGTCATCTAATCGTAGTTCAAAATTACGTGGGTACAAACACCGTGTTGTACACATTACGTGGTGTCCTCGGTTCTTTCACTTCAGGGATTGATCCCAGACCGTGAGCCGCGGTAGATCAGTCCGTAGAGTGTCGGGCCAGCATAGGAAGGGTTGGTGGTTCTGTCCTCGGCGGAGCCTGCAATTCTGATGATTGCGAGATCGGCGCTTCGACCTGGATAAAGACCGTCGTGTTCACTAATGGTGACTGGGGCACGTTAAATAGGTCGTGGTCACAAAGTCCCCCATGTTCCTATACCAAATCAATACCTCTGGGGGTACCTGATCAGGGGGTTATCGGCCTCTGATTGGGATCTAAATTACGATATGTGTGAGTGAATGGATGTGTGAAAGGGACCTTCGTGTAAAACGGAGGAGGCTCATGCATGAAGTCCAACCCTCCGGGGCAATGGCACCCCCAATTGGGCCATATATGACACGCACGACAACAACAACATCCCAGACCTTCACCATTAGAGCGTTGTGTTGCTTTAATGTGACGTTAATAAATAGTAGTAAAATACCAATTAAAACTAGGTTGTCACAGCCGAAATCCCAATGGCATAAATTTAAAGTTCCGGAGAGAAATCTTCGAAACTCGGTCAATCCAAACACCGTGTTGTACACATTAAAACAGATGTCCTAAAATATCCTCACGTTGCCCTGTTGAGATAAGGTAAGAGGTAATTTTAATTAACGTCGTTCTAGAGCCGGCTATAGACGACGGTTCGGAATCAGTCCCTTAAGGCAGGTTTACACGCTACGATAAATCGTGACGATGTGTTTGACAAATTTACTATTCCTATAAATCGAAAGAGTGAGCATTGTTTACTCGCTACGATAAATCGTAACGATTTCTTGTCAAATATTCGTTGTCGACCGCTAAATAAGCTTTTGCCTTGGAGGAAGCAGTGTTGTTTTTATATATCGGTTGTTTAGCTAGAAAAGCGAAAAAGTTGCGAAGACCAAGAACAAAGTGGAGCCGCAAGTAGTTGTTAAAGAAAGGGGAACTATCACATGTCAAATTATTGAAAGAATTGAGAAATGAACCAAATGACTGGCGAAATTTTTTGAGAATGGACAAAGAGACATGTTGAGTTGTTAAGGTTAGTTTCTCAGTTTATTCCGAAAATTGATACTGTTATGATAAGAGCGATATCTCCGCACGAAAGGCAGCTACCTTACGATCTCTTGCCACTTGAAGAAGCGTGAAGAACATGGAATATTCAACTGTCATTTCTAAACCAGCTCTCTGAAAAATAATCCAAGAGACATGTGAAGCTATCTACAAATTATTAAACCAATTCTTACAGTTATCTTAAGAACAGTTTTTTATTTTCTTTTAAACCAAAAACATTACAAACATTATAACTCTCGAGGAGTATATTTAACTGACATAATTATCTATTCGAATAAAAAAAACAGTCAACCAAAGAACGAACTCTTCGACAACTAACCGTAACAACTCAAAATTAGTTTCTTCGTCCATTCTCAAATAAATTCGTCAATCATTTGGTCCATTTCTCAATTCTTTCAATAATTTTACATGAGAGAATTCCATTTTCTTTAGCAACCACTGGCGGCTCCACTTTGTTCTTGGTCTTCGCGACTTTTTCACTTTTCTCGTTAAACAACCGATATATAACAACAACACATTTCTCCATGGCAAAAGAGCTTATTTAGCAGGTCAACAACGAATATTGGACAAGAAATCGTTACGATTTATCGTAGCTTGTAAACAATACTCACTCTTTCGATTTATTGGAACAATAAATTTGTCAATCACATCGTCACGATTTATCGTAGCGTGTAAACCTGCCTTAAGGGAAAGAACCAAGGACTACACGACGTAATTTTGAACCACGGTCAGATGACGAAGCAACACTTGAGCTAACGATGGTCCAGGATGAATCCCATAATGTAAAGATCCGAGGATGAGACCACGTAATTTTGAGCCACCGTCAGATGCCGAGGCAATACCTGAGCTGGAACCCTCTCTCCAAACTTCCACACCTACCCAGGATGATGCCTTGGTGTGGATGTTTATGGAATGGTGTCCAGCTCAGGTGTTTAACTCTCCATCTCACCGTTGTTCAAAATTAGGTGTTATTAAATCCTTCAACATCCCGTTGCTAACGTAACGTAACTAGAAACTCTAGAAACTTAACACCAAAGTAAGATGAGGACATATGAGGTGACGATAGATTTAACGTGTACCAGGCTCCGTTGTACACTACATTCTTAGTATTTAAACTTGCAACTTTACGGTTGCTACTCCGTTACTCTTTCTAGTTTGGAGAGTGGGGTGCCAGCTCAGATGTTGCTTCGTCATCTGACCGTGGTGGTTCAAAATTACGAGGTGTTGTCATCAGATCTCTTCCTTAAGGGATTGATCCCGAACCGTCGTCAATAGCCCGTTGTGTTGCTCTAGTACGACGTTAACTAAAATTACCATTACCGTTACTCTTTCTACTCGGCTTCCACGGTTCTGGAGAGTAGCATATTAGCAATTGAATCTTTGTGAGGCCAAACCTCGGTCTATACAAAAACCATAGTATAAAAAAAGGTTGGCGGATGTTAATTCCGTGGAGGCCATAAATGATCTCAAGTTAGCGTGGTGTGAATGTTTGCAGAGTTTGGTGAGATCTTTCGTATTTCCTTGTCATCTGACCGTGTTTCATGGTGTTCTTGAATCTTTTCCGCCATCGGACCGTGGTTCAAAATCACTTGATGTTGTCCTTAAATCTTACTCACCAGGTTTGATCCCGGATAAAAAATAGTCCGATTTGTCCTTCAGTGTGACTTTAACTGCCTATCTCACTACCTACGAACGGTAATTGGTAATTTGGTAATTTTTAATTGACGTCGTACAGGAGCAGCAAAACAGGCTATTGACGACAGTACCAGATCAATCATTAAAGAAAATATTCGAGGACAACACACCAGCTCAGGTGTTGCTTCGTCATCTGACCGTGGTTCAAATTTACGAGGTGTTGGCCTCGGTTCTTTACCTTAGAGGATTGATCCTGGTCCTCCGTTGTGTTGCTCTAGTACGACGTTAACTAATATTTACCAATTACCGAGGACAACACCATGTAATTTTGAGCCACGGTCATATGACGAGGTAACATCTGAGCTGACACCCACTCTCCAAACTTCCACACCAACTGAACGTGGGAAGTTTTGGCCACGACAAAGTTTAAGTGCAACAGCCGCCTCTACACCATACTCTTACATCCATGCAGCCGACCAACCGGTATAGTGGTTAAGGTGTTAGCCTCTAGATCGGAAGGTTCCTGGTTCGAATCCGGGTCCGGGCATGGATGTTTGTAAACGTATGGTGTAGAGGCGGCTGGTGCACCTTAAATCTGTCGTGGCCGAAAGTCCTCACGTTGGGTTGGCGTGGAAGTTTGGAGAGTGGGGTGCCAGCTCAGGTGTTGCTTCGTCATCTGACCGTGGTTCAAAATTACGAGGTGTTGTCCTCGAATCTTTCCCTTAAGGGACTGATCCCGGACCGTCGTCAATAGCCCGTTGTGTTGCTCTAGTACGACGTTAACTAAAATTACCATTACCTTACATCCATGCAATTACCCGGATTAGAACCATGAATCTTCCCATAAGATCGGTTGGTCGGCAGAATTTCAGGAGTCGATACTACTAAACTTTTTCACATCATTATCGTAATCTAAGTTTTATCGATACAAAATGCTATTTAAGATGTACTCCAGAGCATCCTCGAAAGATTGGTCTTCCGCTGGTTATAACGTTCCTCATACTTTTTCCAACCAGAATTATAGCTTTCGGGAAGCAATCAGTGGATTTGTATTTTAATTCAGTCAGTATATGGAGGACGTCCTGAAATCAGTAGACTCAACTGAACCTGAATATGAGAAGTTGGTTCAGGTTTCAGATGAAGAATCTGACGCTTTATCTGATTCGTCATTTGATAGAGGATCTGAAACGGTGAAATTTCCGCATGGAATAATACCAACTGAAAACAAGAAGTCAAAGAATCTAAGTGATCAACTGCGCTTTTTTGAAGAACTGAAAATCGACGTGTTGAAAACCGATCAAGGACTCGTTGCGGAAGTTGATGCATATCACTCTCAGCCATTTGGTAGCCTTGGATCAGACTTAGTAGCTATATCTCATCTTAAGAACCCATCTGAAAGTGTTTCAAATAAAGGAATTGTCCACGCCCGATCTCTTACTGGAGAAGTTGAAAATAGCCTCGTCTCAACCAACCCAAAGGTGCAGAGGTCAAACTCTGCAGCCTCTCGGAATAACAGATTGTCTTGCAATTCCTCACTGGATGGATCAGATTCATTCTTAAGCCCGCCTGGATTGGTAGTAACTGAAATGGAGAGGTCGACGAATATTTTTAACCAATTCAATTTTTATGGAGATGTGACAATTATCACTTCAAAAAGTGATCGAGGATTGGAAACAGTAAATGCCAATCAACCTTTGCCATTTGGAAAACGTCGGCGAGTCTTGTCCCCACCTCTACATGAGAACTCATTCCAAAGATTTTCAAGTAAGAGAATAGATAACACCGAATATTTTGCTAAAGCAAGGGGTGGAAACGTCTTCGGAAAAAACTATCCACCAGCATACTCTACAACCTATGCGAATCCTGCTTCAGCTGGGAACATTATTCGATTGAATGTTTTGAATTTTCCTCTGGACTATATTAGTTTAATTTGTGAATACAACCAAAATTGCGATACATTTGTGACAAGAACTTCTTTTTTCAAAGGATTGACGACGAATACAAACGACTTCATACTGTCTTGCTTAATGGCTTTTGCTGAAAAGGCTGCGGAAGATGGAAATTATTTACAACTGGGACCTCATCTGGATGCTTACTGCGAACAACTTCAAGACTTAAGTGCTGATGTAGTTGAATTTACAAATCGGGCTGAATGGGTCATGAAGAGTACTGTAGCAACTGCGCGAAAGTTAAGTGAGATTGATGGAAGCCAGGTTACTTGGAGTGGTCCCGTTTGCTTTTTAGGACGGAAGTTGTTTAGTCATTTAGCCAGAGATTTGATGATTTTGAAGGACTTGATGGAATTTGTTGAGTCCAAGGAAGGAGAAAAATTCTTAGTTAGGAATCAGATTTTATCTATTTTAGCTCAAAACTGAATTTTTATACATCTACTTTTATTCAGACTTTTAAAAGCATTTTAGTTCTGTATGTTTGGTTAATCAAACAAATGCATGTAAGTATATACTATAATTTAAAGTTGTTTTTACATTTGTTTCTAATGTACTTTTTAGGGATTTATAAATACAAAAAAATATCCGGACTTGATTATTGTCATTTATTACAAACGTATGAAAATATCATGACTAGTTAATTTACATTATTTAATATTCGATGAATCAAACGCATGTCACGATATGCTTAGTGAAGCTGATGAATGAAAATGGTTTACTTTAATGTACTTTTAGTGTTTTAAAAACGTAACAAGGTCAGGACACTTTATGACTGCATTTTATTACTAACTTATTAAACTATTATCACTAGTTATATATAGTACTGAGTGCCGTATTTCACACCATAAAATCTGATTTTAAATTGCCTACATATTAACCCTTAACTGTTGTGTCACAAACCGTCTCGTAACTAGTGTGGAGGGGTCTCTCAGACCTCGCTCACAAAAGTGTGTATAAAGTTGATTAATATAATATATTAATGAAAGATTCTTTAGATAATTATTATTTATACATTTTGAATTTAGATAATTCAATTCTTAACATGGAATACATTTTATATTACTATACAAGTTAAATATATTCCATCATGTCTCTTCAGGCTCAGCTTTCGGACCCAATTTGGCATGAATTTTCAACTCTGGTAACTGTAAAACTATGTTATGTTTTGGTGTTCTAACAGCAGGATTAGCCCCCCCCCCACACACACACCAGGCATTCCATTTGAAGTTATTTTTTTCCGTAGAAATATTATTCTTGTGAAGACGCACATGAAATGTCTTCATCTGCCAAAATTTCCGAATCAGTTTTCTTTTCTCTTTTAATAACATTATCCGAAATTTCACTGTCCCAGTACTCTATTTCCGACCAATTATCAACAATATCCTGAATTTCCTTTTGTGTAAGATACACAGGTCGTTTTTTAGTAAAGTTTGTTGCCATTTTAGGCTCTCTGCTGAAATTCCTTACCCCAACTTAGACGATTTCATTCAACGAGAACGTTAACGCAAATGCTGTGACGGGGTCTAAGAGACCACACGGGAAATGTAAATTGTGTAAAACACGAAATAGTTGGGGCAGCCAAACCAGTCTTGGAATGTGGCTTCTGTTGGACGTAGTAGGAAGGTACTGAATAGGACAGGGACCAATATTCACTTTAAGGGGTGGAAACGACCTGTAAAAAATGACTCGGGGTCTGCGAGACCCATGACAGCAGTTAAAAGTTAAAGAATAATGTTGATAGAAAGAAAAACAGTTCAGCCAAATTCTATGCTGAGAATTAGGAATAACTTTTAGTCGATGTTAAATAATACTGTATTTGATTAGTCGAAGTTGTGTAACATTTTGTCAGATGTATTCAAGGTGCTTCCATCCATGAAATGATATAAAAATCCGAAACTTCAGATTTTATAAATTTAACATGTATACAATTGGTAAAGTGTCGCTAATTGTATAATATTTTATTGACCTACATATGGGGGGGGGTATTCTCAACGACGTGTCACGGCTTTAGAAAACTGACCCTGTTTTGATGAACGAGATATCCGGTCAGTGAAAGAAAAATTATAAGTTATCATTATCTTAATACCATTTTGGAATGCTCAAGGAAAACAATACTTTAAGAAGTAAAAACGTAAATTCCATATAACTACGTAATCCTACCCAACATGCGAAGTGTTGGAGCCTTAGGTTCCATTTCTCTCGAGAGTTCGATCTTTCCCTTTGGGATTGATCCCGGCCCCAGCCAAAAGCCCGTTGTTCTGCTACAGTGGAACATTAATTAACTACCTACCTACCTGAGAATATTTTTGCTTCAGTCAGTCTAAACATTCCTTGTGTCCAAAAAGGATCGAAAAAAATCACATTTTTTTCAAGTCGTAATACCGCGGAAAAGTTGCGATTTTGGGAGACTAAAAAGGGGTGAAAAAAGAAATAAAATCAGTTTATATCTTCCGGTTGCGTATGTGCTCTAAAGTTTGCCAAAATTTGTAAAAATTCACATTTTTAAGATAATTTTTAACATTTATCCCGAATGTAATTGGTTGCGTTAGTGTGGAAGTTTGGAGATTGGGGTGCCAGTTCAGGTGTTGCTTCGTCATCTGACCGTGGTTCAAAATTACGAGGTGTTGTCCTAGGATCTTTCCTCTTAAGGGACTGATCCCGGACCGTCGTAAATAGCCCGTTGTGTTGCTCTAGTACGACGTTAACTAAAAATTACCATTTCCATTACATTACCTATTGTGGGGATCTGATAGCCAATACTCTTGAAGCCAATCACTGGACGTTTTTCGTAGCCACTTAGCTTTTCACCGATTGGCCCTCTGGAAGATTTCGGACCCGTTGATTTACCGTCAAGGTGTTGAAACAGATGCCGGAATGTTAGTTCATTGTAACGGTTTTCAACTTGTATTAATAGCAGTGCAAAAACATTACATCACAACTAATTTTTAAAGAGAACTACCACGACCAGACAGATAAGAAACAATGGAAGTGACAATATCTTAACTTCCAGAAGTTAGAATAATATGGCCGATGTAGACTGAACCAGGTTTTTGAAATAGGGAGTAATGCTCTTCATTTTTTTACCTCTACGGAGCCTTTTCGAATGAGTTAGATCTACCACTAACGTGTCGACCTTCCTCCATTCAAATAGACATTGTAGTGGAAATTTCGTCAGTTTTATTACACAATTGAGCCCTAACATTTTGTTTTTTCTTTAATTTGTTTTTGTCTATAATATGAGAGACGTCAGAATCGTTAATTAATCCAACATCGTGCAAAACACTTGATGCGACTGTAGCGGTAGAGCGATCAGGAACACTATAACGATCTCTCAGTAATACAGTAAATTTTAACCTAATTCTTATCTGCCAATTATAAGAGGAAACTTTTTTGGCACTTTAAAATCTAGAAATAAATTGAATGTTAGTATTTTTTCCCCTTGAACTGTGATTTACCTTTATTTGTAATTCAAAATTTCATTAAATTTGAAAGCAATGCGCGACCAGAAGATGTTTGTGGATTTAAATAATATTTAAATATTATTTTCTACGGCTCCAATACATTACAATTTGAGCTACTGCATTCAGTAAGAAGCTCATTTAAAAATCTCGCAAACTTTTGTAAAAATGTGGATATTTCCAAATTATGGCAAATTTTACAGCACATGTGCGTCCGGAATATTTTTAACCGATTTTATTTATTTTTTCACCCATTTTTAGTCTCCAAAATTAGCAACTTTTCCTTGGTATTAGACTTGATAAAAAAAAGTTTGAGTTTTTTCGGCCCACCCTATTGTGTATATGGCTAATTTAAATGCCCATTTTCAGTTTGGCTATTCAGATGCAATATCTTGACAAGGTATCTCGTCATTACCATAACTGATCTGATCTTGATGGATGATAAATCTCGTCAAATCAGTTTCGTGGAGCAAGAAAATACGAGAAATAAGAATAAATTCCACTGTTTTTAAAGAAAGATACTTCAGTAGTAAATTAACGTAACACTGGAGTACTACAACGATCTATTAGCGAGGATTCAGAATATTTCCCAAGGGAGGAAATCGAAGACAACACTACTTAAATTTGAATGATGCTCAGATGACGTCATTACCTGTGCTGACACCTTACTCACCAAACTTGTACACAACATCAATACAAGGGGGACATTTGAGGCCTTGACGAATTTAAAGTGCACCGATGTACACGACTGTGTTATGTTGGGCCGTATTGAACTCTCAACGCCCAATTTGCTAACCCGTTGATCTTCCAACTGGGCTCAAGTAGGCGATTTTCCAAACCCTCATAGATACTACAACTGGGGGCGGGGCTAACCGTAACGGCCAATGATCGCGAGCGCTGTATAGCAATTTCCTTCACTACGCTAAGGACAACGGAAATCCTGTCTGATCTTGTTTGCAGTGTAATAAATGAAACATGTTAAATAATTTTTCTGTTCTCTTCTTTTCTTTTCAGATCCATGGCTATGGGTGGGTAGAGGTGGGAGCCTAAAATTGTGTGCTTTTATTATATAAGTTAATAATTATATAAGTTAGTGTTTTATGTATGCTTATTGTTACATCAGAATGGTCCTAAACCAGGGGTGGATACGACATCATTATCCTAAAGCAAAGGGGACGGCAGAGGGGCGGAAAAATATCAGCTGGTAGTGAGTTCAGGAGTGGTTCTTAGATTATTTATGTAAAATCAACGGAAGCTTGGAAAAATATAAAAAGGGTATTAAAAATTAGACTTTCCCTTAAGGGACTGATTCCGGACCGTCGTCAATAGCCCGTTGTGTTGCTCTAGTACGACGTTAACTAAAATTACCAATTACCAATTAAAAATAAGGAAAAGTAATTTAGAATCATAAGGAATTAAATTGGAATTTTTACAAAATAATTTGGAGGATCTAAAAATTTTTCCGCCAGCTGGGTTCGAACTCGGGAAGTCATTTTCCGCTGCCGACGCCAAACTGAAGGTAGATGACTTTAGCCATTAGGACATCGTTGCTTCACGAAAAGAAGCTTTGGTTGATTTCAGTCTCATTAGTCGTTATGGTTAGCCCAGCCCCCAGTTGTAGTATCTATGAGGGTTTGGAAAATAGCCTCCCGTAGCCCGTACAAAATGAAACTTCATTCACTTCTACTGTACCTAATAACTAAGAAGACCAACCGGTCTGGTGGTTAAGGTGTTAGCCTCTATTTCGAAACATTCCTGGATTCAATCCTGGACAGTGCATGGATGTTTGTAAGCGTATGGTGTAGAGTCGGTTCGTGCACCTTAAATCAGTAGTGGCTGAAAGTCCTCACGTTGGGTTGGTGTGGAAGTTTGGAGAGTGGGGTGCCAGCTCAGGTGTTGCTTCGTCATCTGACCGTGGTTCAAAATTACGAGGTGTTGTCCTCGAATCTTTCTCTTAAGGTACTGATCCCGGACCGTCGTCAATATCACGTTGTGTTGCTCTAGTACGCTGTTAACTAAAATTACCATTACCATTACTAATAATGGCACCCCACTCTCCAAACTTCCACGCCAACCCAACGTGAGGACTTTCGGCCACGACAGATTTAAGGTGCACCAGCCGCCTCTACACCATACGTTTACAAACATCCATGCCCGAACTCGGATTCGAACCAGGAACCTTCCGATCTAGAGGCTAACACCTCAACCACTATACCGGTTGGTCGACATTACCATTACCCTCTTTAGATAAATCCGCGGACAACACTGCCGATCAACCGGTCTGGTGGTTGAGGTGTTCGCCTCTAGATAAGAAGGTTCATGGTTTGAATCCAGGTCAATGCATGTATGTTTGTAATTAGGTGTGTAGAGGCGGCTGGTGCAACCTTAAACCTGTCGTGGCAGAAAGTCCTCTCGTTGGTTTATTGTGGAAGTTTGGAGAGAGCGATTCCAGCTCAAGTGTTGCTTCGTAATCTGACCGTGGCTCAGAATTACGTTGTGTTGTCCTTGGATCTTTCGCATAGGGGATTGTTCCCGAACCATTGTCGATATCCCGTTGTGTTTGTCTAGTATGTCTTCGAAACAAAATTACTAATTACCGAGGACAGCATTCATATCATTAACCACGTTCAGATGACAAGGCATGTGAACACGTAGGGGAGAGTAGTACCAGTGAGACAAATTTAAAAAAAAAACATTATTTAAGAACTAAATACAATCGACTGAAGAAATTTAGTTATTTTATGTTAAAATCTGTTTTATTGACCATATTTTCTACATAAAATTTATTAATTCATATAGACAGAAACCAGAAATAACTAACGTTAAAATAATATCAGCATTCGTCTCACTGTGTACCACACCTCGTACACAGTGAGGCATTGCTAATTTATTTTTTTTTTAAATATATTACCACAATACTAAACACAAACAATGGTTCATTATACACAAGTTTTCATAAAGCAATCAATTGTCAATCTTGTAAAAGTCACCGATCATTTATTTGGCCAAGCCGTACTTCAAAACGGACATATCCTGACAATCATTTTGTTGTCATGGGCATTAGCTGAGGTAGAACCATGACAATATCTAATTTATTTATAGAGGCCACATCTGGAATGTTTGGCTTCACAAAGGCATTATATTTCTCACTTTTGCTATTACTTCGATGTAGGAAACCCCTTAACCATTCTATACCTGCAGACTTTGCCTCACAGTATTCTGGACATTTTATGTCATTATTTTATGCCATTTCATAGGCAACTTTTCGAACAGCAATTGTTGAAAATCCATAGCACATTCTACTGCATGTTTCAATGTATCCTGTAAACATCTGACGTACACTGTAATGTGGCTGCATTCGTATATCAACATCTGGATTTTCTTTCTTTTTCTTGACATGTCTATACAACGTTTGAAAGGGGACATTTTCCTTTTTAGCTATTTTTCGAATGGAGTAATTTTCCTGTAGGACTAATTTCACAGCTGCAGCCATCTGTTCTTCTCCAGTTGTTCCAATTTTCCTTAGAATATTCTTAGGCCATACCATCATAACTCTGAAAAAAAAACATTATTACCAGAAAATATTTAAATAACATTATTAATGAAAGTCTCGGCTCTGTGTATCTGTACAGTAATGTTACAAGCTAAGATGTTAAATCACAAGTTACAATTTTAAGATGTAAAATTCATTATATTGTGTTAGAGCAAAATCTTAGTAATTCAAAATTGAGTTGATAAAAATTGAGAAAATTCGTAATGCTAAATACATTTTATACAGTAACAAATACATTACAGTAACATTTAATGGATATTACTATTATGGAATAAATATAGTTATCATAGTACACAGTGTGACATTATTTCACTCTATACCGCTATTCCATGTCTCACTGTGTACCATTTGACTTCGCTTAAAAAAATGGCTAAATATATCCCTTCCATTGTTTTTCTTTAGTTAAATCCTTGGTATTAAGTGGAGAAATAGTGCGGTATATATATAATATTCAATCCCAAATAATAGATACAATTAAACTAAAGATATATAACAGAAATAACTTACTTTTAGGTTCAAAAAATCACTTTCGTTTCATAGCTTCCAACAGAACGAACATCCATGCTTGAAATGTGGGCGGCAATTACTCCAAACAAAGCGTCACTGAACAGCCGGACATCTCTAGCGGCACAAACATAAATTTCATTATAAAAGACTTTCTGTTTCACTGTGTACTTTTCTCCCCTACCCCCCCCCCCCCTCTTACCAAATTTCCACAATGAGCCAACTTGAGTACCTATATATACCAATATGAGTACCTACGCGACACATAACGAAGTATAAACAAGCCATCCACGAGTACACATTACTCAGGTCAGATTGTGACACCCAATTATCTAAGAAGTGTAGAATCCCAATCTGAAAAGATGAATACTGGTCAAATGAAGAATATCCGAACTTCCACCAGTCCCCTTTGCAGTCGGCTACCTTTGGTTGCTATCTAACTAGCAATATCCCAGATGCTTATCCGTTACTCTTCGAATAAGACTGTCATGGTTGGGTTTATCATCGGATCTTTCCCTGGTGTATTGATCCCGGACCGTCGTCAATAGCCCGTTGTGTTGCTCTAGTACGACGTTAACCAAAAATTACTAATTACCTCTTTCTCACCCTCGCCAAAAGTTCTGCTGTAACTTTCTGCCTGTCTTGTGGGGCCACCATTGCTGAATTGGTTATGCCCACTGCTCTAAGAACCATCGAGTTGTAGGTGGTGCCGGTTCGATACCTGTCTGGTGCATTCCTCCCTGTGTGCTTCTTCTGTGCCAGTAAAAATTTCACTAGGTGTCTGTATATTACTTGATACTGTATACCTTGTGCAGCGTGGCCAAATATGGCCCTAGCACAGTAAAAGCCCCAATCCAACCCTCCAATCTCTCTGTCTTGCCTAGCCTGAGCAAAATATTGTTATTGCGCCATAAAACCAACCATCCAACTGTCTTGCGCTGCCACAGTAAAATATTGTTACTGTACCAAAAAAAAACACAAATCGATCATCCAACTATATTGTGCTGCTTCAGCAAAATATTGTTATTGTGCCTAAAAACCAGCAAACCAACCATTCAACTGTCTTGCGCAGCCTGAGCAAAATATTGTTCTTGCGCCATAAGACCCACAAACCAACCATGCAACTGTCTTGTGCTGTCTCGGAAAAATATTGTTATTGTGCCAAAAAATCATTAAACGAACCATTCAACTGTCTTGTGCTGCCTCAGCAAAATATTGTTATTATGCCAAAAAACCCTCAAACCAACCATTCAACTGTCTTGCGTAACCTGAACAAAATATTGATCTTACGCCATAAAACCATTCAACATTTGATGTAGACTAAAACATGTAAGCGTTTTAAAATATTATGGAGCGCATGGCCCCGTAGGGCCCTTAATCTACAGTATTGCTATTTAGACTAGGACATGTAAGTGAAGTCACGTGGGAATTAGAATGCCTTGCTCCCATTGGCTATCGAAACATAGGCTAGTATTTTTTTTCACTCGGAATAATATCTTTAACCAATCAGATGTGGTACACATTAGGTAAATGGTCTTACAAAGGAATATCATAAATCGGTTTGCCCATGTTGTCTATTTCTTTATAAAACCGATGGTCTAACAAGTGGAGTTTTACATTTATCTAACAGTAGGTGCCAACCCAAAAACCTGCAAGTATGTCTACCGGAAATGAGACTGACGATAGTCTAACAGATGAAGATGGAAGTTCATCTGATACCAGGGGAGAATTAACGGATAATTTTTCAGATATGAATGACGAAAATGCAACTTCTGATAGTTTAACAGATGAAGGTTCATCCACTGCAAGCGGTGAGGAAACGGATTATTCTTCAGATATGTATATCAATAAATACAGCTCTTCAAGTCATGACGGAAATAATCCACCGATCGGAGACTGTCCTGAATTTATGACGCGAACAATTATCACTAACCTCGACTTTACAGCATGTGAAGTGCACCAACCTGAACACATCTATACAGGGCAAATTGAGACAGATAATCGGAAACCAGGAGAAGAACCCATGAAATCATCAAAGAGTCGGGAATACCGTCCATTTTACGCCACGCAAAACGCGAATGCGACACCCGACTATGTAGCAAAAGAAAGAAGCCAACCCGAAAACATATATACAGGTGAATTGAGAACAGATAATCGACGACCTGAAGAAGCATCTATAAACAAGCCATCCTCGAGTTGTGCATACAGTACATATTACTCAGGTCAAGACGCTATTGTGACACCCAATTATCTAACAAGTGCAGAAGCCCAATCTGAAAAGATGAATACTCGTCAAGTGAAGGTTACTCGACTACATAAAGAAGCACTGGTAAACAAACCTTGCACAAGTCGGCAATACCATCCACATTTCTTAACGCAAGGCATTGTTCCACCCGATAATACATCAAGTGCAGAAGCTAGATCTGGTCATACTAATACTGGTCAAGTGAAGGTTACTCGACTAGATAAAGAAGCACTGGTAAACAAACCTTGCACAAGTCGGCAATACCATCCACATTTCTCAACGCAAGGCATTGTTCCACCCGATAATACATCAAGTGCAGAAGCTAGATCTAGTCATACTAATACTGGTCAAGTGAAGGTTACTCGACTACATAAAGAAGCACTGGTAAACAAACCTTGCACAAGTCGGCAATACCATCCACATTTCTTAACGCAAGGCATTGTTCCACCCGATAATACATCAAGTGCAGAAGCTAGATCTGGTCATATTAATACTGGTCAAGTGAAGGCTACTCGACAGTATGAAGAAGCATCTATAAGCAAACCATCCACGAGTCGGGAAAACATTCCACCTTACTCAACGCAAAGTGTTATTATGCCACCCATTCATCTATTAAGTGCAGAAGTTCAATCTGGAAACAAGAATACTGGTGGAATGAAGGTTACTCGTCTGTTTGAAGAAGCACCTATAAACAAACCATCCACGATTCAGGGATTGTGCACAAACAATTTAAAACGAACAGCTATCGGGACACCAACTTCTCTATCATGTCCAGATGTCCAATCTGTAAAAACGAATGCTAGTAAAATGAGAGTTGATCAAGGACCTCAAAACAAACCATCAACAAGCAGCAAATCAAGATCTAAACTTGTAAACCTAAGTGCCATATCTGCAGGATTTTTAAGTCAGTTGGATGTGCGTATTGTTTCAGAATATACGCGTACCTTTAGAAAATATAGTTACATCATGACCGATTACTTTCATAGCTTAGATTTATTTAGAAAAACGGTGCTTGAGATGGATGAGTTTACGAAGTCAGACATCTTTGATTCAAAAAACTTCACTCCAACCGATTCGAATTCAAAAGCGCTTAAAAACATTAAAGACAAATTGGATTTTTTATGTGTCGATGTTCTGATTTGTGGGTCCCTCAATCAAAAGTGTTCAGAGTGCATTGAGACTAGGAGGAAGATAATGGAATATTTTCCAGATGGAATCAACAAACCACTACCGGTTGAATTAGCAGACGATGCACGCGAATTGCTAACGTTGTTGGAAGGTCAACTTAGAGATATGTTTGCTTTGGTTATCGATAAGAAAATGAAAGTACGAGACTTTTATGTAGTCAAGTGCATGCTATCACCAAACTTTCCTGGAATCTGAAGAATATTGAATTCATTTTATGCAATTTTACATTTCGACTTCGTTTGAAATGCAGCGATGCTAGTGTTAAACGCAACAGTTGTTTTGATTGATATAATCTGATACAATTGTTTTAATTTTGAATGATAGAATTACATAGTAACGAGTCTGATATTGTACTACTTTCATATATCTCAACAATATTTTTGATTGCTTTAATGAATTTTTATATTTACTTAGAATTTATAGATTGGTAATCAACGTAACAAGATTTTTTTGATAACATAACAGTATATAATTATTTTTCATTCCGATAGTGAAAGAATTTTGCAGTTGAGAGACTCATAATATTACTATTTCTGGTAGATCTCAACAGTATTTGACTGTTTTATTGTAATTTTGTTATTGAAATTGCAGTGAGAGATATCAGACGAATTGTGATACTCGAATCAGATGAGTTGATAAAATTATTGAATGCAAGATAATGATACTTTCTAAAATATTTTTTATATTGGTTTGCAAAAACTTATTTTAGTTAAGTGTCCGATTTCATACCCTTAATTTTAGATCTAGTCTATTATGCGCTTTGATTCATATGAGTGTTTTAATGAAGTTTTATGTATTCACCATAATAAATCTGGCAGAGTAGACGTGCAACTCATTTGATCAGTATAAATAATTCGGTTCTAGACAACAAATCAGGGTACAATATATTTACCGTACTGAATAGCCGAATCGAATTTCTGTCTAAATTCAATGTAAACGCACAGGATTTTATTATGTCTTAATGATATCTAATTTTCGTTTTAAAATCTATATTTTACTATAGTTGCTGCTGAGTGGGACATTTGCCAATTGCTTCTATGAATTCAAATACCTTGAGAAAAGGGAATTGTACTTTTTAATAGCAAAAATCAAATCTTATCAAATGTTTATCTCGATTGAATGTGAACTTTTCTGTATTCCCTTGACCACTTTAATGTTATTTTATCTCAATTTTTATTGAAAGTGAATAAATAGTTATCTTTACTCGCCTTCGAGTAGTTCAATTTATCTATATGAATGTGTTTTTTTAAATACCTAAATCGTAGCAATTCATAGTCTGTTTGGAACCTGCATAAAAGGGCCAACGGTCTTTTAAAACAAATTTATAGGGCTACCATATTAAAATATATATATAACTGAAATTGATGGTTTGATATAAATACACCTGTGATCTAATCATTTTAAGCCGACCAACCGGTATAGTGGTTAAGGTGTTAGTCGCTAGATCGGAAGGTTCCTGGTTCGGGTCCGGGCATGGATGTTTGTAAACGTATGATGTAGAGGCGGCTGGTGCACCTTAAATCTGTCGTGGCCGAAAGTCCTCACGTTGGGTTGGCGTGGAAGTTTGGAGTGTGGGGTGCCAGCTGAGGTGTTGCTTCGTCATATGACCGTTGTTCAAAATTACGAGGCGTTGTCCTTGGATCTTTCCCTTAAGAGACTGATCCCGGAACGTCGTCAATAGCCCGTTGTGTTGCTCTAGTACGACGTTAACTAAAAATTACCAATTACCTAATTATCTTAACCAATATTTAATTAAAATAAAGGTGGTTTAAAATTAAATTGTGTTGTCCTCGGATATTTCCTCTTAAGGGCAGACCAACCGGTATAGTGGTTAAGGTGTTAGCCTCTAGATCGGAAGGTTCCTGGTTCGAATCCGGGTCCGGGCATGGATGTTTGTAAACGTATGGTGTAGAGACGGCTGGTGCACCTTAAATCTGTCGTGGCCGAAAGTCCTCACGTTGGGTTGACGTGGAAGTTTGGAGAGTGGGGTGCCAGCTCATGTATTGCTTCGTCATCTGACCGTGGTTCAAAATTACGAGGTGTTGTCCTCGAATCTTTCCCTTAAGGGACTGATCCCGGACCGTCGTCAATAGCCCGTTGTGTTTCTCTAGTACGACGCGTTAACTAAAAAATTACCAATTACCTCACGTTGGGTTGGCGTGGAAGTTTGGAGAGTGGGGTGCCAGCTCAGGTGTTGCTTCGTCATCTGACCGTGGTTCAAAATTACGAGGTGTTGTCCTCGGCTCTTTCCCTTAAGGGACTGATCCCGGACCGTCGTCAATAGCCCGTTGTGTTGCTCTAGTACGACGTTAACTAAAATTACCAATTACCGGACCGTCGTCAATAGCCCGTTGTGTTGCTCTAGTACGACGTTAACTAAAATTACCTACCTTACCTTACCTTGGCGAAGGTCCGGGACCAATCCAAAGGGAAAGATGCAAGGACAAACACCTCATTACTTTAAAAACCGGAGAGATAACAAATGAACAATTCCTGAACGCCCCCCCCCCTTCCAATCTTCAGGAGGGGGTTGCGGTAGCTCAGTTGAAAGTAGCAATATTAAGTGAATCGCGAACCTACTACTCAATCATTGATACCTTTAAATAATAGTTCTTACGTGTTACTGACATAAAAGTAATAGTGATTTAAAAGCAGTGATTATTGGAACAGTGAATGAAAATATCTGATTCGGTAGAAGTGATTGATGAATAAGTGATATCCGCTGATGTGTGTCAATCCTGATACTACGTCCGACCTATCAGTATAGGGGTTAAGGTGTTAGACTCTGGATTGGAGGGTAATGGTAATTTTAGTTAACGTCGTACTAGAGCAACACAACGGGCTATTGACGACGGTCCGGGATCAGTCCCTTAAGGGAAAAATTCGAGGACAACGCATCGTAATTTTGAACCACGGTCAGATGACGAAGCAACACCTAAGCTGGCACCCTACTCTCCAAACTTCCACGCCAACCCAACGTGAGGACTTTCGGACACGACAGATTTAAGGTGCACCAGCCGCCTCTACACCATACGTTTACAAACATCCATGCCCGGACCCGGATTCGAACCAGGAACCTTCCGATCTAGAGGCTAACACCTTAACTACTATACCGGTTGGTCGGCCACCATTTACGGAAAACAACGCTTAATTTTGAATCAAAGTCAACTGACGAGATAACACCTGAGCTTACAACTACCAACTAAGATAAAGGTACATATAGCAAAGGTTGTAAGTCAATTGAAGTGAAGCAGCCTTCAGACGAATATTTACATCAACAATGAACTTTTAACTTCCAAATACGCTGCTATCTATTCGTAATACTCTACAAACTCTCCAAACCTTTTAGTCCAGTGTACGCACGCAATACTAAAGTAAAACGACATTTTCAGATGGATTTTATTATACAAACTTTAGAATACTTTTCAACAACAACGAAACATTTGTCGTTGTAATGTGTACAAACCTGAACACAGGTAGAATCTCGTCGTTTGTGGAACTGAAAATTTGCCATATGAATGATTATCTGCTGTATTACGAGACTCTGAGGCTATAGCAGGGAATATAAACGCTGAATCTGAGAATGTCTAATGACGAAATCCCGCGGGAAGCATTGCAAGAGAGCATTCTCGAAAGATTATCTGCATCTCTACAAGGTGTTTCCCTGGAAAGTGAAGCAAGACGAGAAGACCCTGACGAGCTTGGAAGTGACATTGCCACGACTTCGGAAGGATCTGGAAGTGACAGTGCCACGACTTCGGAAGGATCTGGAAGTGCAGCATGGAATGATTCGACAAGCAACACCCGATTCAATTCCGTGTTGGATTATTTTTATCGCACCTTTTGCGATTATTTCGACAGCATGCCCGTGTTCGAGAGAGTCGGGGCAGACATAGGTCATTTCGTTCTCGCTTGCAGGTTTGTGACGTCTCGTGCTCAACCGTTATTTCCCGATTTTCCGGATTTGCCAGACTCGATGGAAGAAGTCGTTTCCGAGTTGAGGACCTTGGGCCTTGATATGTATCTAGAATATGAACGCGCTAAGGGTCTTAAGGCGAAGTGCTTCAGGTACATGGACACCATCAAGCAGGCATACCGTGATGGCGAATTTTCGTCTGATGAACCGACGAACACCACGAAGAATTTGCTTGACGATACGTCCACTGTTATGAGTCTTATAAATGTGATACTTAGAGAAAACAGATTAAGGATTCAGTACTTTTATGCACTTAGAGGTCTAATCCTATCGCATTTTTGTCAGAACTGAATATGCCATGCAAGTGCTTTTATCGTAGATTATTTTTATCGTAATCCGACATTATTCAAAATCGCGAAGTGTTATCGTTGGATCTTTATTCATTATTGATACTGCAGCTGCCTATAGCCAGTTGTGTTTATCTGGTGGGGCGTTAATTCAACTACCTAGTTGATTTTTAAAATTGTTTTTTTTTAATCTTCCGACAGTACTGTAAGATACAACGAAATAATCAAAGCATTTTTTTTTTGCGTGTTCCGTGAATTTAAAATAAGACTACCATGTTTGACAATCTCTGATGTGCTGTTCTTGTATAACATATCGCCACCAAAGTTTGCCAAGTAGGCATGGTATCAGCAATGCTAACTCCCATTTGGTGTTGGCGACAAAGAATTCAACTACACGCCTAGATGATTTTTAAAGTAGTCTTATATCTTTCGACGATGATATGCAAGTGCTTTTATCGTAGCTTATTTTTATCGTAATCCGACAGTATTGAAAATCGTTAAGTGTTATCGTAGGATCTTTATTCATTATTGATCCTGCAGCTGCCTATAGCCGGTGTTTGTCCAGTGGGGCGTTAATTCAACTATCTACTTGATTTTTAAAATTGTTTTTTTTTTTATCTTCCGACAATACTGTAAGATACAACGAAATAATCACAGCATTTTTTTTGCGTGTTCTGTGAATTTAAAATAAGACTACCATGTTTGACAATCTCTGATGTGTTGTTCTTGTATAACGTATCGCCACCAAAGTTCGCCAAGTAGGCATGGTATCAGCAATGCTAACTCCCATTTGGCGTTGGAGACAAAGAATTCAACTACACGCCTAGATGATTTCTAAAGTAGTCTTATATCTTTCGACAGTGATATAAGACACAACGCAAGAATTATAGCAGTTGTTAGTCTCTTATGTAAATTAAAGTGAGACAATCGTGGTTGATAAAGTCTCGTGTATTGTTATGTTCTTGTATAATGTGTTGCCACCAAATTTCGCCAAGATGGCATACTATCAACTGCATCAATTTGCATTTGGCATTAACTTGTCAACAAAGAATTCAACTATTTACTCCTAAGATGATTTTTAAAATGGTTTTATATCTTTGACGATGCTGTAAGATGCAACGAAATAATTACAGCATTTCTAGGTATGTTCTGTGAAGTTACAGTGGTAAGGGACAACCATATTTGACAATATCCCATTTATTGTTATGTTGTATACTGTTGTCACACAAACTTCGACAAGTTAGCATCTTTCCAACAATGCTAATTTCCATTTGACATTGACTGGATTAACTCAACTACCCTAAGATGATTTTTAAAATGGTTTCATGTCTTTCAATGATGCTGTAAGATATAACTAAAGAATTACAGCAGTTCTTATTCTGTCCTGTGAATTCAAAAATGCAGATTAAACATAATCCTGTTTGACAACCTTTGCAAGTACTGTTATGCTCCTTGTATTCTGTGCCCCCAAAATTTTTCCAAATTGTCATCTTATCGACAGTGCTTATTTTCATTTGACATTGATTTGACAAAAATGTTGAAAAAAATCACGCCATCCTGAAGTAGTTTTGCTAGGCGCTTTTAGGCTTGTAACGCACTTTTTGGTGTTAGTTTTGCAGCTATTTGTGAGAGGTAAAGGAAACCTCGATTTATTAGGATTAAGGCAACCACACAGTTAACTTCAAATTTCGCTGGAAATGACAAATTTTTCTTCATCTGTGGTTGGGTAGCTTCATGAAACGAAATTTTTTATAATTGTTTACTTTGTGTAATTTACGTCAGGATTAGTAGATTTAAATGTCCTTATGGAACCGGAATTAATTCAATCTGAATTTTTGTGCCAGAAATGCAATGTGTAAATGAAGTTTGATACAGAATATTCCATTTTATATTATTTGATTTGTGGAAGTCTAAAAACGGTGGATTTTTTCGAAGAAATTCTTTCTCTGGTGACAAATAGAATACGCCCAAATCTTTGCTACAAAATTCTTTATATCAAAGCTTTACCACCATCGTTAACAAGAATTATCATTGAACTTTGTGTATTTTCAATTTTTTTAACTGTTTTTATTTATGTTTTGCAGAAATTAATAACAGTAGATCCTGTTCTGTCCTATTAAATTACTGAAAAGAACAATCAAAATGTGAGTATTTTATGTGCTTTACAGATACTGTTAAATCCTTGAATACGGTTATTGGTCACCAAAGCTCGCCAAGTTAGAATCGTATCAACACAAATAAAAGCCATTTGCATTTGAACATTAATCCTGTTGGAAACTTAGCGTGATTTCAATTTTTAGTTTCCAAGCCATCTTTAACTATAATTTTATTACTCAACTATGTATTTGCATTTATAAAGTATTTTGTTTGCTTTTATTAATGTTTTGCAAACAGGTTACTTCAATTTTTACTATGAAGAACTACCGGCATATTTGCAAACGCATAAAAAGAAATTGTGACTATATATACATGAAAATACATAAATACTGCTGTTAACATTTTTTAAATGTTTTTATGTTTCCTATTAAAAAGTTTTTTAAAGAAACAATGCGTAATTTTTTTTGTTCATTTAACAGTAACGTAAATTATTCTATATAAAACTTATAAACATATAAAAAAAGGGTAATTGTTTTCTAGCACCTTAACTTTTGCATACTTTTTACAAGTTTAGAAATGGCTTGATCAAAAGACTTGAAACTTGATATCAGATTAAAATTGTAGGTAGACTTAAAATTTAGACCTAAGCTTGAATGTCTGCTACAAATGCATTTGAACGAGAGTAACAATAGATATTGAACACCAATCTGCATTTCATTAAATCTAAATCTGGAAGCTGTATCCAGTAAGAATTTCGCCGACCAACCGGTATAGTGGTTAAGGTGTTAGCCTCTAGATCGGAAGGTTCCTGGTTCGAATCCGGGTCCGGGCATGGATGTTTGTAAGCGTATGGTGTAGAGGCGGCTGGTGCACCTTAAATCTGTCGTGGCCGAAAGTCCTCACGTTGGGTTGGCGTGGAAGTTTGGAGAGTGGGGTGCCAGCTCAGGTGTTGCTTCGTCATCTGACCGTGGTTCAAAATTACGAGGCGTTGTCCTCGGATCTTTCCCTTAAGGGACTGATCCCGGACCGTCGTCAATAGCCCGTTGTGTTGCTCTAGTACGACGTTAACTAAAATTACCATTACCAGTAAGAATTTCTTAGACTAGAACGGCCGCTGTAGCGTGATTGGAAGAGTAACGAATAAGCAACAGGTAGATTGCGAAATCGAATCCAACTAAAGATCGTCAAACAAAAAGGGTGCTGTCGTTGTCTCACAATTTCTCACATTGGCGTGCTGTGGAAGTTTGGAGAGTGGGCGCTACCTAAATGCGACAAAATTACGTGTTGTTACTTGAAGATTATTATTGGGTTGGTGTTGAAGTTTTGAGAACGGGGTGTAAGTTTAAATGTTGTCTCGTCACCTAACCGTGGTTCAAAATTGCGTGGTGTCAAAATCCCGGAAAGTCGTCTAGATCGGAAGGTTCCTGGTTCGAATCCGGGTCCGGGCATGGATGTTTGTAAGCGTATTGTGTAGAGGCGGCTGGTGCACCTTAAAATCTGTCGTGGCCGAAAGTCCTAACGTTGGGTTGATGTGCAAGTTTGGAGAGTGGGGTACCATCTCAGGTGTTCCTTCGTTACCGAACCGTGGTTCAAAATTACGAAGTGTTGTCCTCGGATCTTTCTCTTAAGGGACTGATCCCGGACCGTCGTCAATAGCCCGTTGTGTTGCTCTAGTACGATGTTAACTAAAATTACCAATTACCCGGAAAGTCGTCGGTAACCCGTTGTGTTACTCTAGTACGACGGTAATTAAAATTAAATTATCTCGCCCGTTTCGATTTAGGTAGGCACTTTATTAGCGTCATACTAAAGCAACAAAACGGTCTATTGGAGACGGTCCAGGATCAATCTCACAAGACTAGGTATTTTAAATAACGGTAATCTGGAGGACCGGTAAACGGGCTATTGGCACTGGTCCAGGATCAAACGGAAGGTAAAACATAAAGGGACAACACCACGTAATTTTAACAATGCTCGGATGACTGATCACACACCTGAGCTGGAACCCTGCTTTTTAAAATTGCACACCATGCTAACGAGAGGACTTTTTAGACCACGTTGGATTTAACGTGTACCAGCACCTTTTGTATATGCCGGTCATTTGCTGGATTCGTCCTCCCAGTTGGAAAAGTAATTGATTTAGTAACCGGAAGGTTGCGAGTTTTAAACCAACCACATACACCATAGTTTACAAATGAGGCTGTAACTTGTTAAATTTGTCGTGTTCTCAAATGTTTACATTGGTGTGGTGTGAAAGTTTCGAAGATTGAGTGCCAACAAAGGTGTTACTTCGTCATTTGGACAAATATTCAAAAATTACGTGGATCATTCCGTTAGGGAATTGATCTCGGACCGTCGTGAATAGCCTGTTGGTAATTTAGTAATTTTAAATCAACGTCGTAATCAATCCCTTAAGGGAAATATCCGAGGACAGCACCACGGAATAGTCTCTAGTGTTGCTCTTGTACGAAGTCAATTAAAATTACCTTACATTACTTTACCTTGAATTTTTCCCGTTAGTATTAGTCCCGGTCAATAGCCCGTTGTTTTGCTCTAGTATGACGTTATATAAAATACCTACTTACCTACCGGGATTGAAACCGGACTTTCACCAATAGTCCACTGTGTTGAAGTAGTGCGATTTAGATTAATAATACGTACATCCCAACGAGACCCTTAATCCCAGACCGTACCGCAAGCTTGTTAAGTTGCTTCAGTACGCTAATTGGTAATTTTTAATTAACGTACTACTAGAGCAACACAACGGGCTAGTGAAGATGGTCCGGGATAAATCCCGTAATGAAAAGATCCGAGGACGACGCCATATAACTTTGAACCATGGTCAGATGACGAGGCAACACCTTAACTGGCACCCCACTCTCCAAACGTCCACACCAAACCAACGTAAGGACTTTCGGCCACGACAGATTTAAGGTTTGCACACCGCCGCTACACCATACGCTAACAAACATTCATGCACTGACAAGGATTAAACTTTCCGATCTAGAGGTTAATACCCTAATTACGAGACTCGCGTTATGTTGGTGGGGAAGTTTGGAGAGTGGTGTACCAGCTCAGGTGTTGCATCGTCATCTGACCGTGGTTTAAAAATAAGAGGTTTTGTCCTCGATCCTTTCCCTTAAGGGATTGATATCGACCGTCGTCAATAGCCCGTTGTGTTGCTCTAGTATGACGTTAACTAAAAATTACCAATTACCCTAACTACGAGACCGGTTGGTCGGCGCTATAGTACGATGCTGTCTATATACTTTTGAAAATTAGAGATAAAACGGACATCACACACACACCTCAACACTCCTCAATTTACATTTTACGAGTTGTGACTCAGACAGTTTAGCTTTTATCCAAATCTCAACCAAAAACATCAACAAAGATTTCAATCAAGAAATGGACGGTGGCGAATCCTCAAACGCTGAAGCAACTGCGAATTCCTCTGGCCAACATGTACCATCCGAAGACGATATGATATCGTATCTTATTGGAACTAGTGTCTCTACTTTAAACGAGAACAATATGCCTTTGGAGTTGGACGTCACAGTGAGATTTCTTCACCATCATGTCATGCTGTATTTTCATGACACGTATTGGAATTACTATTATGTCTCACGAGTAATGAAATATGTGTGTGATGATATCCTAAATTTTTCAGGGTCCAGTGCATTTGTGGCTAATCGCGCAAGAGATTTAGATTTCGGTATCGATGACCAACAAAATCAATTGGATGAATATATGGAGTTCTTCAGTCAATTTTGGTTTTCTTATAGTGGTTATATCGAATACATTGAGGATCGTAAGGTTGCTTGTTTTCGCCATTACCGTGATATAAATGAAGAATTTCCCTCTTTACTTAATGCACCAATACCTGCTAGTTCATCACCAGTAGCAAGACGAATACTTAGAAAATTTGTACATCATCTGGATGCTTTAAACAGAGCATTGTTTCAAAACAGACATCGTACGAGATTTTTTTTTATGCTTAGAGGAAATATACTATCTAACTTTAATCAGAACTGATAGAATGGTGTAACTGCTTTTATCTACATGGATTTTATCAGTTTATTTGACTTTGCAATGTAATTGAATAAATCAAGCTACATCTTATATTTTTTACTTTGTGATGCTCTGGTATTAGTTTAATCAAAATTACAACTTACCTGACTTGTTTAAGTTTTCAGTGTACAGAACAAGTGTCCGAAAAGAATATTGTATGCAAGACATCAATCCAAATGATTTAGTTAGAAACCATAATTTCATTTTATATATACACTAAAGAGAGTAAACGTAAACTGTGGCCTTTGATATGCATTAATCTAAACTTTTGGCAGCTGCGTTTTAAGTTAATATTAACAGGTATAAAATTGTATTGTGAATCAAAATGTTTAATTGGTCAGTAGTAATATAATTCTGAGCTTATTAAGGTAAATAATTTTATCTTGATTTACTTAAATGAAGTTACATTAAAAATTTGGTAACAATTACTATCTAACAAATTTGAAATGGCAAAACAAAAAATTAATTATTATGGGTGTATTAGCGATGTTCTTACTAAAAAATGTTGCTACATTCAATGGGTTATATTTGATACCAAAAATATGTTTTATTTTAATTGAAAAATCTTTTGTCTAAAAATGGTTAAATATTTTTTTTGCTACATTTTAAAGTGGAAATTTATTCGTTATTTTATACTAATTTAAACTGTTGTGATAAAGAGTGTAAATATGCATTCCATAGAAGTATAAATATAAAGTATCATGAAAAAAAATATATTTTCTAATCTATAAACATGTTTTTTTGGTATTTACATTTAACGAATTTCTAGACAGGAAAATATCGTTGTTCAAATTTGGTTATCAGTAGGGCAACTTTTTTGTTGCAGTAAAAATGGGAAAAGTTGCATTTATCATTCCTTAAAGTTGCATTTATGGAAAAAAAAGTTGCAATTATTTTTGATACACTAAATACAAAAATAAATTATTCGTAAAAAATGAAACTATTCAAAATATATTGACAATTTTAGTCGTGTACAATAGTATTGAAGAACGTTGAATGGCCGATCCTTGGCCAGTAATTTTTTTAACATTGGAAAACTGCTTCAGCCGCAGTCATATAATGTGCTGTATCGGATAGCAGAAGCGAAAAATCCTTTCGCTCAACATTCAGAGATTTTTAAACATCATCTACAAGGTGAACAACATATTGATGATCGTCACTCGCCTCGCAAACTCTGCAGTCGGTTACGCAAGTTTCTTATAGATTATCAAGAGTGCCAACCAATGTGTTAAAAGCTACTTCTTGCAGTCGTGCCATATATTTCACTTTCGTCTGTTATGACGAACAGCTTCTTTCCAGGAACTTGTTTGATCCGCAATACTTCGGCGTTCGCAATATCAGACACACGCGATCGAAAGGTTGATTGAGTGGATAAAAAATGAAATAGTAATTTCATATTAATCAATTTTAAGCTAAAATTTAAAAAGTTGCATTTATACAAAAAGTTGCATTTATATTGCAATTATAACTCACTTACAATACACCCCATGTAGGAGGAGTTTTAGTACTTTACATGCAGCGTAGAACGTGTGAAAAACAATTGCATTTGTTGCAAAAATTTACCCTAGTTATCAGTAAAGTATTAAAAGCTATTTGTGGTTATGTCTTTATTTACTCAAATAATAGTTGTTTTTAAATGGCCCGTTTTGTTAATCCAGTGTAATCTTAATTAAAATACCATACCATAGTTGTATTTAATTGAAGGAATAATCACGGCATGTTAACTTTAAATGATAAACAGAATATAATACAGAGGCTGTTCACACATTTTTTAGACAGTGTATATTGTATTCACAAAACTAAATTACATAAAATTCTTGTGTTTTAAATGTTTTATTTGATAGCCCTTATTCTGAACTATCTTTCGACACAGTAATTTCCAGGATAATAATGCCTTTTGAAGTGTCAGAAGAGGTATTCTATTCCATTCCTACTGAACAGCTTTCCAGAGTCCTGTAAGGGTTGTGGGACGACGTTTGATAATGCAGATTTTAAAAGTACGAAAGCGCAAAAATACATAAGATAGATCAGGAGATTTAGTAGGGATATCAGTGAAGGGTATGGCCTTGATACCGGTTTTTTGTTCCATTTCTTTTAGGAAATTTACAGTGGATTTTGATGTGTGACTGCTAGATTTGTCTTGATGGAGTTCCATAGATTGATGGCACTGTGGGTAAAACGATGGTATTTCATTCAGAAAAATTGGCGATAAAATATGTTCCTGATAGTATTTGGAGTTAATCTTGACATTTTTTCCCACTCTCTTTATTTTTAACTTGCCATTATATGAAAAACCAGCAACAATCACGAATCCCTAAGAAAAACTTTTTTTCGATTCTTTGAACCATGTACTTAAATTTTTTTTCTCCCCTTTTATGATAATAAATGGCTCTTTTTTTTTGCTGCAATCCTTTAAATACACCCATGATTCACCTATTGGTGACAATTTTTTCCATTTTTCTTTGGATAAGTGTTTCTCATGTAGAATTCGATAGCGTGTCTTGCGTTCAGCGATATGCTTTGGAGAAAGACTATGCACATTGCGTTTTTTCGCTTTCTTAAGATTTAAATCAACGTTTATCATTTTGTTTACAGTGGGCATCGAGTATTTAATGATTTTGCAACTGTCCTTTGACTAAGGGGATTTTCTTTTAACATTAAACAACGTACCTTTGCAATAGTCGAAGATGTCCGTTTCTTCCGTGGATACTTGTTTGCAATTTTTGTCCCACTTGAGGTTCCAATTTGAGGTTTTTTCCCTTTCTTGTTGACTATATTTACTATCGACGCTTTAGATATCACAAAACCATGACTATCACATCGTTTTTGGATAACGGAATATGAATATTTATCTTCGGAAAGAGCATAAATATAGCCTTTGAACCACTGCTTCGTTAAAAACGCCAATTTTAATAAAAACAAACCTCTCAAGCAACAGACGATAATTTTGACTTTTAAAAACATAGTACAACTGCAATTATTTCTTTTGCAGCAAGCGTTTTATTATTACCGCTAAACAAAATCGTCTAAAAAAAATATGCGAACAGCCTCTGTATATACTTTGGAATTAAATGCGACTAATGAATTCTACTTACTATTATTACATTATGTCGCATATGTCGTACGACAGATAATTTGTAATTTTATTCCGAAGATAAGTATTTTAAAATTAACCATACTTATTGCCTATTTCTTGTAAAAATATAATGTGACACTACAATGAATTATTCTCAAATTCTATGCATTTAAATTAAACTAAATACATATTTATTGTAATATTTTACCAAAAAACAATTAACAAGAAATAGTTTTCTAATAAAGAGATGACAGATGAAGTGTCTCGTCATCTGAACCTTGTATCTAAATTAAGTATTGTACACCTATTCTCCCCTTAGGGTTGGTAACGGACTGCCATAGCCTGTTCCTTCAGTGTAACGTTAATTTTTAAGAAATACCCCAAACTACTAATTAAATATAGATTCTAGTTACTTGCGTACATATTTAACATTGCCTACCAACCGGTCAAGTTGTTAAGGTGGTAGCCGCTGGATCGGAAGGTTCCTGGTTCAAATCCAGGTCCGGACATGGATGTTTGTAAGCGTATGGTGTAGAGGCGGCTGGTTAACCTTAAATCTGTTGTGCTCGAAATTCCTCACGTTGGGTTGGTGTGGAAGTTTGGTGAGTGGGGTGCCAGCTCAGGTGTTGTTTCGTCATCTGACCGTAGTTCAAAATTACGAGGTGTTGTCCTCGGATCTTTCCCTTAAGGGACTGATCCCGGACCGTCGTCAATAGCCCGTTGCGTTGCTCTAGTACGACGTTAACTAAAAATTACTAACTACCTAGAGAGGAAGCGGATGAATACACCTCAACCGTACTCAGCTATTATTTGAAATGGAGTAACTCAAAAATATACATAATCTGTATACCAATTTTGAACGGTAATGGTAATGGTAATTTTAGTTAACGTCGTACTAGAGCAACACAACGGGCTATTGACGACGGTCCGGAATCAGTCCCTTAAGGGAAAGATTCGAGGACAACACCTCGTAATTTTGAACCACGGTCAGATGACGAAGCAACACCTGAGCTGGCACCCCATTCTCCAAACTTCCACGCCAACCCAACGTGACCAATTTTGAACGGAAACAACAGCTGATGAATTCAGATCAAGAAATCGATGTTGGCAAATCTTCGGAAATGGAAGCACGGCGTTGCCGTGACAATTCTTTTCGTGGGGTCATGTGTAACCACTTCTCGCTAACCCCCAGTGATTGCTATGAATTCGTTGTCTATAGGATAACAGTCATAATGGATTTGCCCATGGTGTTGGTTTACTTGGCAAACCAAATATAAATTCCTAGTTTATTGTAATTAATTCCTTGCGAATTCCTATTTTTCGCCAATTGGATAATAGCCCCGTGGTGTTGGTTTCCTTCGCAAACCAAATAGGAATTCGGCGTAACGCCACAATGTCTTACGAAAATATAAATATTGAATTGAAAAATTATTTATTAAAAGATAGTCAAACGAATAAGGTATCTTATCTGTTATCGAATTTCCGCAAATTTCAAATCCG
Source organism: Metellina segmentata (assembly GCA_947359465.1). NCBI lineage: Eukaryota > Metazoa > Arthropoda > Arachnida > Araneae > Tetragnathidae > Metellina > Metellina segmentata. Next base: position 43,123,543 of record OX375883.1, read on the forward strand.
TTGACATTTTTAATCCATCTTTAATGATCCCGACTGTACAAAAAATAACCAAATAATGCCAGCCACAATGTTTTTTATTTCCTTTGCTTTCTTTCGCTGAAATCGTAAGAGGGAAGGAAATGTAATGTGTTCATTTTTAAGACACGGATGTTGGCGTGACGTCACATTCTCTTGCGAAAATATAAGACATTCAATTTAAACATTTTATTTATTTAAAAAAAAATAGTATTTTTAGGTATCGATCTTATGTAAAATTTTTCGCAGATTTCAAATCCGTTGAAGTTTTTTAATGATCTAGGAGATATAAAAAAAAGAACTACATAACTAAAGTTAAAACTTTGTTTTTTATCGGCTGCTGGAAAATCATTCCTACACGCAAAATGAAAACGGAAAAAAATAATTTATAATTTTTGCCATTCCAAAAAAAAAAAAATTGAATTGAATTGAATTTATTTTAAAATATTCTAGATTGAATTTTAAAATTCGCCGCGATCCTAAAATTACAAAACATTTGGACTATCTGTGTGACAAATCCCATTACTGTAAGTGGCATAGTTTCGTCACAACTTTGCGTGCAAGAAACAAAACAAAATAAACGATTTCTTTTACAATATTAGAGGTAGTTAAATTCACACCCTTTTCTTGGAGGCAAAGCTGAAGTCGTTTGCGTATATTTTTAGAAACGCGTTTCAATGCTGGGAGTGATTTCTTGTATCCTTTGAGTTTTGGCAATTTTCAGATCACCTATTGTTTAGTGATTATCTTCATTAACTTAGTTTTTAAAATATCCTCACAGAACTTTAAATATCCTCACCTCGTCAGGGATGCTCAGATCAGTGGAATGAGTAGGCCAAAGTTTTATTGAGATGAGTCGATCGCAATAAGATCGCAAAACCATCGGCAATAATAAAGCCGCTTCCCATTGTCCGGTGACTTTAGCTACAGTAACATCTTTACACGATAAACACGAAAATGCAAAGCTCTTAAAGCCTTCTGTATCGTTCCCTGTGATGTGCCCATTTGTTGCGACAAACGCCTCACGGATTGATGTGGGGATTGCAATATCCTCCGTTGATGAGTTTCTTGCACCAAGTCTGGTGGAACGACTTTCGGTCTTCCACTCCTGTGTTTTGTGTTCCACCGAACCTGTCTCGCGAAATCGTCGAACGAATTGATATAGCGTATCATTACTCGGTATTGCATTATTTGGATATTCATGTCGCCAAAATTCTTCACATCTTTCATTTGATTTATATTCAGAGTAAGCCTCAAACAGCGCAATTCTCTGAATGCGTGATAAACTCATCTTGCAATGAAGAACAAAATGACGTGGAATTTTATTATAACACAAATTGAGCGCGAATAAAACCAAACGATAAATATTAAAGACTCGATAAAACTATAAACAGACGATAAAATTAAATAATTAAAAAAACATGGGCAATATTTTTTTTTAAAGTTTGAGTATGTGAACTTTTAGGACGCTCTGTACAATTTATTAATTAACTTTACAGTGTGATTGATTGGTAATTGGTAATTTTTAGTTAACGTCGTACTAGAGCAACACAACGGGCTATTGACGACGGTCCGGGATCAGTCCCTTAAGGGAAAGATCCGATGACAACACCTCGTAATTTTGAACCACGGTCAGATGACGAAGCAACACCTGAGCTGGCACCCCACTCTCCAAACTTCCACGCCAACCCAACGTGAGGACTTTCGGCCACGACAGATTTAAGGTGCACCAGCCGCCTCTACACCATACGCTCACAAACATCCATGCCCGGACCCGGATTCGAACCAGGAACCTTCCGATCTAGAGGCTAACACCTTTACCCCTATACCGGTTGGTCGGCTACAATGTGATTGAATAAATCAAAAACAACATTTCCTGGTCTGTTTGAGTTTTCAGGGTTTCTAGAACTAGGTATTAAATATGATTTTCTACATAAGATTCTTCAAAATTATTTCGTCAGAAAATATAATTTAATTTTATAACTGTTACTGTTACGAGATAAACTGTGGTAGAGAGCTTCAGTCTACATTTATCGCGGTGCCAACGGCCTTGGTGCTTTTCTAGTCGCGCTTTTAATAGCGAGTTTTGATAATTCCAGGCAACCCATCTGTATTACAAGTATTTGATTTTTTAACGCAACCTTGGCAAGCGGAAAGATTAAATGTTCATTTTAAATACTGTAGATTAGTAATTTGGTAATTTTAGTTAACGTCGTACTAGAGCAACACAACGGGCTATTGACGACGGTCCGGGATCAGTCCCTTAAAGTAAAGATCCGAGGACAACACCTCGTAATTTTGAACCACGGTCAGATGACGAAGCAACACCTAAGCTGGCACCCTACTCTCCAAACTTACACACCAACCCAACGTGAGGACTTGAATACTGTAGAAAATTCTTACAAAATCCGTTGGATTTCATTGGTTCGTTTAAAATATTCTCTTTGATATTCCATTGGATATTTTTCGGGTCTTTCCCTTAAAGGACTTATCACGGACCGTCGTCAATAGCCCGCTGTGTTGCTGTAGTACGGACGTTAATTAAAAATACCTTACAATAGTATTTGTATTTTTTAATTAACGTCGTACTAGAGCAACACAACCGGCTATGAATGACGTATACATCAATAGAGAAATCAGATGATCAATTAGTAGAGTAATTAGTAGGGCAATTAGTGATGATCAATCAATAGACCTATCATGATTAATCAATGTATAAGCGTGTTCTTCCAATCCGTGTATGGGCGGTCGTAGCCATGTTGGTATAGCATCGGATTAGCAGTCAGAGGTTTGCAAGTTCGAATCCAGCTAAAGACCGTGGTGTACAACGTGGTATGGTGCACATTAAATCCGTCGAGGCCTAAATCTCCACGTTTACGTAGTGTGGAAGTTTGGAGATTATTGCGCCAGCTCAGGTGTGCCTCGTCATCTGAGCGTGATTAAAAATTTCTTATCCTTGGATCTTTCTCTTTGATAAGGGCCAACCAACCGGTATAGTGTTTAAGATGTTAGCCTCTAGATCGGAAGGTTCCTGGTTCGCATCCGGGTCCGAGCATGGATGTTTGTAAGCGTATGGTGTAGAGGCGGCTGGTGCACCTTAAATGTGTTGTGGCCGAAAGTCCTCACGTTGGGTTGGTGTGGAAGTTTGGAGAGTGGGGTGCCAGCTCTGGTGTTGCTTCGTCATCTGATCGTGGTTCAAAATTACGAGTTTTTGTCCTCGTAAGGGATTGATCCCGGCCAGTCGTCAATAGCCCGTTGTGTTGCTCTAGTACGACGTTAATTAAAATTACCATTGTCATCTCTTTGATAGGGAGATATTTTTTTTAGCGTCACACTGTAACCACACAACGGGCTATTGGTAATTATCCGGGATCAATCCCGAAAGGGAAGGATTCGAGGTAATGGTAATGGTAATGGTAATTTTAGTTAACGTCGTATTAGAGCAACACAACGGGCTATTGACGACGGTCCGGAATCAGTCCCTTAAGGGAAAGATTCGAGGACAACACCTCGTAATTTTGAACCACGGTCAGATGACGAAGCAACACTTGAGCTGGCACCCCACTCTCCAAACTTCCACGCCAACTCAACTTGAAGGAAGGATTCGAGGACAGCTCCACGTAATTTTGAACCACTTTCAGATGACGAGGCAACATCTGAGCTGGCACCCACCTCTCAAAACTATCACACCACAACAGCGTAACACTGGAAAAGAAAAACACAGTAAGAACAACAACAAAAAAAAATTTCTCAAGCCAAAGCGTAGTAAATGCTAACGTTTTCAATCTCCACTCCATGTAATCGGAAAATGCGTTGGTAGATGTACCAGAAGCAAAAGTACTACGATGAGCTGAAATGAAATGAAAAATCACTAAATGAAATTCTTTAGTTTACGTATTTTTGCACTTTTAAACCTTTTTAAAATTCGATGATGTTTTTAGCATTTTAGAAACGTCCTAAAAAGGAACACTAAGCACAGGAGGATACGTATATTTGCCGTGTGCAAACATGGCAATGATCTTGACGTTTCTTGTCGGAGTTAAATAGTTTGTCGTAAACAAACACTAGAATGCTTTTGCAAAGCTTAACTTCTGATTCTCTTTGGATTTTTATAGAAATTAAAAATTTAAATTAGCGTAGAATTCCGTTAGTCAACGAAATTTTGGAATTGTGTTTGTTCCTTAGCATTCTTTTAACCAGTGTGTATGCTATTTTGATTCATAGACGTGTGTATAGGTCTGATGATATTGTTTTCAACATTACTGCAATAATTTCTGCATTGTGCAGAAATTGATTTGAACAAATCATACAGTACTTCCATATGCTTGCAACCCCAGGAGTAGCAACTATCGATTGATGAAAGCAAGGTGTCGTACTGGGTCCGCCACAGCTGCAAACAATTTATACGCGGCAAACCGATCTATTTTGTATACAAGGTTTGGTGCTTGATCAACAGGCTTGATTATTTGGTGCAGTTTGAGCCCTATCATGGGCAGGAACTGCAAATATTATTGACAAATTAAATATGGGAGTTTCGACTGTAGTGGATCTCATTTCAGAACTATCTGAACATTCCAACAATGACTTATACTGTGACAATTTATTCACTTCTACACTAATTGATTATTTATACAATAAAGGATTTAATGTGACTGGAGCAGTGAGTCACAATCGCGCTGAAAAATGACCACAAAGCGACGTTTCAGCTTTTAAAAACATAACTGAGGTACCTTTGAGTTGTATTTTTCAAACTTTTGTAAAATATGCAATTCGGCGCTGTTTGGTTTTCTATTTCCAGTCTTCAATTCATCTACTTATCTACAAAATATTGCATGGTATGTTTAAAAATTAACGTCGCACTGGAGCAACACAACGAGATATTGGCGATCGTTCGGGTAATTTTGGTAATTTTTAGTTAACGTCGTACTAGAGCAACACAACGGGCTATTGACGACGGTCCGGGATCAGTCCCTTAAAGTAAATATCCGAGGACAACACCTCGTAATTTTGAACCACGGTCAGATGACGAAGCAACACCTAAGCTGGCACCCTACTCTCCAAACTTCCACGCCAACCCAACGTGAGGACTTTCGGCCACGACAGATTTAAGGTGCACCAGACGCTTCTACACCATACGTTTACAAACATCCATGCCCGAACCCGGGTTCGAACCAGGAACCTTCCGATCTAGAGGCTAACACCTTAACCACTATACCGGTTGGTCGGCGGCGATCCTTCGGGATTATCCACCAAAAAAGGACAACTGGTCGTCTGACCGTGATTCAAAATTACGTAATGCTGTCTTCCAATCTTTCTATTAGAGAATTGATACGGGCAGGTGTCAATAGCACGTAATATTGCTCCAAGACAACAATTAAAATCACTACCCACCTAAACTTCGGAAATTGATCCCGGACAACGGCCAACATCCCAATATGTTGCTAAATTGTAACGTTCATTACCGACCAACAGGAATAGTGGTTAAGGTGTTATCCTCTAGGTCAGAAGGTTCCTGGATCGAATACTGGTCCGGATATGGATATTTGTAAGCGTATGGTGTAGAGGCGGCTGATACACCTTAAATCTGTTGTGACCGATAGTCCTCACGTTGGGTCGGTGTGGAAGTTAGGAGAATGGGATGCCAGATCAGGTGATAGCTTCGTCATCTGACCGTGGTTCGAAATTACAAGGTGTTATCCTCGGATCTTTCCCCGCCGACCAAACGGTATAGTGGTTAAGGTGTTAGCCTCTAGATCGGAAGGTTTCTGGTTCGGGCATGGATGTTTGTAAGCGTTTGGTGTAGAGGCGGCTGGCGCACCTTAAATCTGTCTTGGATAAAAGTTCTCACGTTGGGTTGGTGTGGAAGTTTGGAGAGTGGGGTGCCATCTCAGGTGTTGCTTCGTCATCTGACCGTGGTTCAAAATTCCGAGGTGTTGACGTCGAATCTCTCCCTTAAGGGACTGATCCCGGACCGTCGTCAATAGCTCGTTGTGTTTCTCTAGTACGACGTTAATTACAAATTTACCAATTAGTAACGTTTATTAGCTACCTACCTGACTAATCGATGAAGCGGATAAACACACCTCAACCGTACAGGGCTGTAATTAAGTGTCACATACGAAAATATAACCTGATCCGTTACATAAATTTGGACCGAAAACAGTTGAAGATCTTTGATCAAATAATGGACATAGGTAATTCTTCAAAAATAGAAGTAGCTGCAAAATCCTCTGGCCAGTATGTTACATCTGTAAATGAAAGGAACTTAAATTTGACTGGATCTAGTAGTGCTTCCCCTTCGAATGAAAACAATATTCCAGTACCGCTAGACACCACGGTGCCATTACTTTACAAACATGCCTTGCAGTTTTTCCACGACACGTATTGTAATTACTATTACTTTACATACGTGTTGCAAAATGTTTGTAAAAATATATGTTACTTTATTGAGGCCTGCGCATTTGTTTCTGATTCCGTGGAGAATTTAATTTCCGATATTGAAAACCTAAGAGAACGACTGGATGAATATATGTATTACGTGAACGAAATTTGGAATTTTCAAAAAGAAAGTATGGAATGCGTTGAATATCGAGTGAATCAATGCCTTCTTGCACATCGTGTTATTAAAACAAAATTTCCAGATTTACTTGGTGCACCGATTCCTGTTGATTTGATACCACAAGCTAGAGAAATGATCAAGTGCTTGGAATCTCAGTTGTCTGCTGTTAACAAGGCATTATCATACAACAGGGATAGTATAAAATTATTTTTTAGTTTTAGGATTTATATACTATCTTATTTTTGTCAGAATTGATGGTATGTGTATCTGATTTTACTCTCATTAGTTTTATTACAAGTTATTACTTGACTTAGCTATGTGATTAAATAAAGCAAAAGCAACTTTTTGTCTGTTTGAGTCTGCAAATACGGAGTTGTCATACAAGAGGGATAACATTAAATTGTTTTTTTAAATTAAGCGACATAAACTATCTAATTTTCGTTATAATAGATGACATTTTTGTCTGTTTGCATTAACAATACTTTTTTAACACGATTTATTTCACAATAAATTACCTTACGTATTTTCGCCGACCAACCGGTATAGTGGTTAAGGTGTTAGCCTCTAGATCGGAAGGTTCCTGGTTCGAGTCCAGGTCCGGGCATGGATGTTTGTAAACGTATGGTGTAGAGGCGGCTGGTTAACCTTAAATCTGTTGTGCTCGAAAGTCCTCACGTTGGGTTGGTGTGGAAGTTTGGTGAGTGGGGTGCCAGCTCAGGTGTTGCTTCGTCACCTGACCGTGGTTCAAAATTACGAGGTATTGTCCTCGGATCGTTCCCTTAAGGGACTGATCCCGGACCGTCGTCAATAGCCCATTGTGTTGCTCTAGTACGACGTTAACTAAAATTACCATTACCATTACCGAATACAAGAATTTGAAAACTAACATAATTATTTTGCTATTTCTTGTAAAAAATTTTGTTACACTACACACACACAATGATTTGTTCTAAATCTCTGCATTTAAATGAATTAATATACATATTTAGGTAATATATTACCAAAAACCAATTAATAAGAAATTTCTAATAAAGACAAGAGTTAAATAACAAGAATTTCCAAACAAAAAGATGTGCCGGCTCGTGTGACCTCGTCATCTGACCGTTTTTCATGTGCGGCTGTACTCCAATCTTTCCATTTGGGGATAGTCCCGAACTGTTGCAAAAAGTGATGTACCTCCAGCGTAACGTTAACGTTAAAAAAACTACTAATAAAATTTATTTTTTAGTAGTTATTTACATATTAAACATAGCCGGCAGATCGGTCTAGTAATTACGGTCTTAGGCTCTCGATCGGAAGGCTAATGGTTCGAATCCCGGTCAGTTCATATATGTAAGAGCATGGTGTAGAGGTATCTGGAGCACCTTAAATATGTCGTAGTCGAAAGTCCTCACGTTCGGTTGGTATGGAAGTTTGGACAGTGGGCTGCCAGCTCAGGTGTTACTTTGTCATTTGATCGTGATTCAAAATTACGAGGTGTTGACATTGGATCTTTTCTTTAACAGATTGATCTTGTACCGTCATCAATAGCCCGTTGTGTTACTCTAGTACGACATTAATTAAAAATTACCAAATTACCAATTATCAGAGGTAGGAAGGTATTTTAATGATCTTTATACTGCAGAAACACAACGGGCTATTCACGGCAGTTCGGAATTAGTTTTCCAAGGAGAAGATCCGAGGACCCCACGTAATTCTAAACCACTGTCAGATGAAGCGGTCAGACCTGAGCTGGCACCCCGTTTTCGAAACTTGCACACCACGCCTACATGAGAACCATTGAGAGAACAATGAATTTAACTTGTACCTGCAGCCTTCTTCTTCAGGTCTTCACTTTTCAGATATTATCCAAAGGACAATCTTAATACAATTTTTAATTGACTTTGCGATGGGATTGAAAAAAATCAAAAACCATATGTCCTGGTCTATTGGAAATTTCCAGGCTGCAGAACTAGCTATGAAAAATGATTTTCTACATGAGATATTAATCAAAATTTGTTAGCACAATGTTTTTTCAAATTAGGGTTTCTAAGCATTTTTTTAAAGTTGTCATTAGATCAAATCCACCATAAAACCATAGGAGTAGGTTAAAATGTGATCAGTAGGAGGTACGGTAATTGGTAATTGGTAATTTTAGTAAACGTCGTACTAGAGCAACACAACGGGCTATTGACGACGGTCCGGGATCAGTCCCTTAAGGGAAAGATCCGAGGACAACACTTCGTAATTTTGAACCACGGTCAGATGACGAAACAACACCTGAGCTGGCACCCCACTCTCCAAACTTCCACGCCATAGTAGGAGGAGGTACATTCATCCTTCAATACAAAATTATTTAACAAAAAAAATTCTAATTTATACCAAAAGCACTATTATAATCCAAAAATAGTATTTTTTAAAGTAAAACCAATTATTAAATTAGAGATAGCATTAACATTACCTTTGAAGATCGGACATGAAAAGCACAACCACACCTCAACTTTAATTCGTACGAATAGTGACTCAGACTAGCTTACTTTATATCCTAATTTCAAACAAGAACATGGACGAAGATTTCAATTAAGAAATGGACGATGGCGAATCCTCAAACTCTGAAGCAACTGCGAATTCCTCTGGCCAATATGTTGCATCTGAGGACAATATGAACTCTATCATTATTGGAACTGCTGCCTCTTCTTCAAAAGAGAACAATGTGCCATTGATGGACTCCACAGTGACATTTATTTACCATAATGTCATGCGGTATTTTCACGACACGTATTGGAATTACTATTATGTCTCGCGCTTGATGGACTGTGTGTCTACAGATATGATTGATTTTATATGGTCCAGCCATATAGTGGTTTCCGAAGCAGAAAGTTTACATTTTGGTATCGATGATCTAGAAAATCTGTTGGATGAATATATTGAATTTGTTACTGATGTTTGGTTTTCTTACAGACAATCCATCAACTACGTTATGAAACGCAATGTTCAATGTTTTCACCAGTACCATGTTATAAAAGAAACATTTCCCAATTTACATAATGCACCAATACCTGCTGATTCAGCACCAGTTGCAAGACAAATGCTCAGACACTTGGTATCTCAGCTAGATTATTTAAACATCCTATTATTAAATAACAGAGATCGTACGAGATACATTTTTATTCTTAGGGGATATATACTATCCAACTTTATTCAAAACTGATGGAATGAGTAACTGCTTTCATTGACATGGCTTTTATGATAGTTTTTTACTAGACTTTGTAATAATATTGAATAAATCAAAATTTATGATTCCTGATTTCTTTAACGATGTATTTCTCTAGTACGAAGTTAATTAAAATTACCTTACCTAACGTGATATGTTTAGGTTTTCAGTGTACAGAACTAGTTTCTGAAAATAATTTTGTATGCATGACATCAATCGAAATGATTTAGTTATGACGGATAATTTCATTTTATATACGTTTTCATAAGGTAAATGTGTATTACAGACTTCGATATGCATTAATAAAATTTTATGGCCAGTTGTGTTTAAGTTAATATTAACAGGGGATGTTGATTTGTTTTCTGAACCCAAATGCTTAACTGGTGGTAGTATTATGAGATCATTGAAGCAATTAAATTTTATCTTGATTTACTTAAATGAAGTTCTATTTAACATTTGGTAACAATTTCAATCTAACAAATTTTAAATGTCAAAATAAAAAATTGTGAATGATGGGTACATTATCGATCTTATGAGAAACAAATGTTGGTAACTTTAATTGTTTATAATCGATACAAAATAAAATGTTGACTTTTTTTTTAATAAAAACTTAATTCTTCTAAAAATGATTAAGTAAATATATCGGGTTTTAATTGAAAAAAAATGTTCCTAATCTATAGAGTTTATATTAGTAAATTATTAAGTATAAATATGCATTTCATACAAGTGTGAATGTAAAGTTCCTTTGTTAAAAGAATTGCTTGCATAATCTATAAATATGTTTTGTTGTATTTTCATTTAATTAATTTCTTTTCCAGAAAATATTTAAAATTTTAGTGTGGGTTACATATTGAAAGCTATGTGTGGCAATGCCTTTATTTACTCAAAAAAATAGTTGTATTTGAATAGCCCGTTTTTATCCGTGTAAACTTAATTGAAAAAATACCTTACCATAGTTGTATTTATTTGAAGGACTAATTACGGCCATGTTAACTATAAATGACAAACAGAATGGTAGGTATTAATTGCGCCTAATGAATGACCTACGTTCCTTTTAGTTATGTCACGTTGGGTTGGCGTGGAAGTTTGGAGAGGGGGGTGCCAGCTCAGGTGTTGCTTCGTCATCTGACCGTGGTTCAAAATTACGAGGTGTTGTCCTCTTATCTTTCCCTTAAGGGACTGATCCCGGACCGTCGTCAATAGCCCGTTGTGTTGCTCTAGTATGACGTTAACTAAAATTACCATTACCATTACCTTTTAGTTACCTATTGTAGATACGACAGATTATTTATAATTTTAATCCGAATATAATAATTTCAAAACTAACATAATTATTTTGCTATATCTTGTAAAAGTATTGTTACACAGCAATGATTTGTTCTCAAACTCTGCATTTAAATGAAAGAATATACATATTAGGAAATATATTACCAAAAAACAATTAAAAATAAATTTCAAATAAAGACAAGAGTTAAATAACAAGAATTTTCAAACAAAATGATGTGCCAGCTCGTGTGACCTCGTCATCTGACCGTCTTTCACGTGCTGTTGTATTCCAATCTTTCCATTTGGGTATAGTCCCCAACTGTCGCAAACCGTGGTGTACCTCCAGAGTGACGTTAAAATTAAAAAACTACAGATAAAATTAATTTTTTAGTAATGATAATTTGAGTTAACGTTGTACTAGAGCAACACAACGGTCTATTGACGACTTTCCGGGATCAATCACTTAAGGGAAAGATCCGTAGACAACACCTCGTAAATTTGAACCACGGCCAGATGACGAATTAACAACTGAGCTGGCACACCACTCTCCATACTTCCACAAAAACCCAACGTGAGGACTTTCGGCCACGACAGATTTAAGTTGCTCCAGCCGTCTCTACACCATACGTTTACAAATATCCATGTCCGGACCGGATAGTTATTTTTTAGTACTTATGAACATATTTAACTAGGCTCTCGATCGGAACGCTAATGGTTCGAATCCGGGTCAGTTCATGCATGTAAGCGTATGATGTAGAAATATCTGATGAACTTTAAATACGTTGTAGTAGAAGGTTCTCACGCTAGATTGGTGTGGAAGTTTGGAGAGTGGGGTGCCAGCTCAGATGTTACTTGGTCATCTGGCCGTGGTTCAAAATTACGAGGTGTTATCCTTGGATCTTTCCTTTAAGGGATTGATCTTGGACCGTCGTCAATAGCCCGTTGTGTTGCTCTAGTACCACGTTAACTAATAATTACCATTACCAATTACTTTCCCATAGGGGATAGATCCCGGGCGATCGTCAATAGCCTGTTGTTTTTCTCTAGTGCGACGTTAGTTAAAATACCTACTTACGTACCGGGATTGGAACTGGATTTTCAGCAATAACCCACTGTTTAGCACTAGTGCGATGTTAATAAAAAATATTTTCGTGACCATTGATCCCAGACCGTAGCCGCTAGCTTGTTGCGTTGTTCTAGTACGATGTTCATTCCTTTAAGGATTAGATGTGAAAAGGACAAATACACCTCAATAGTCCTCGACTTTAATTTGTACGAGTAGTGACTCATATTAGCTTCACTTTTATCTTAATTTCAAGCAAAATCATCAACGAAGATTTCAATCAAGATATGGACGATTACGAATCCTCAAACTCTTCAGCAAGTGCGAATTCTGATGGCCAATATGTATCATCAGAGGACGATATGAACTGGAATCTGATTGGTACTGGTGCCTCTACTTTAAACGAGAGCAATATGCCCTTGGAGTTGGGTCCCGAGGTGACATTAATTTACCATCAGGTCATGTGGTGTTTTCGCGACACGTATTGGAATTACCATTATGTCTCACCGGTGATGGAATATGTGTCCAATGATATCCGAAACTTTGTAAGGGCCAGCGATTTTGTGATTGGTCACGCAGGTAACTTTTCTTTTGATATCGATGATCTAGAAAATCAATTCGATGAATATATTGAGTTACTTTATGAATTTTGGTCTTCTTACAGACACTACATCAAATGCGTTCAGCATTGTTTTCGTGAGTGTCGTATTATAAAAGAAGCATTTCGAAATTTACTTAAGGAACCAATATCTCGTCCACAAGCTGATTCAGTAGCAATAGAAATGCTAAGACGCTTGGTATCTCAGCTAAATTCTTTTAACGACACATTATTTCTTAACAGGCGTCGTACGAGATTCTTTTTTCTTCTTAGGGGATATATACTATCCAACTTTATTCAAAACTGATAGAATGAGTAACTGCTTTTTTTGACATGGCTTTTATGACACTTTGTTACTTGACTCTGCAATGTTATTGAATAAATCAAAAGTTACAATTCCAGATTTGTTTGACGTTGTGTTTCTCTAGTACGGCGATAGTTAAAATTATCATACTTAATGTGATTTGTATGAAATTTAATGCACAGAACTAGTTTCCAAAATAAAATTAGTATGCAAGACATCAACCAAAATGATTTATCTAGAAAAGATTATTTAATTTTATATGGATTGTGGTAAGGTAAATGTACATATATTATAGACTTCGATATGCATTAATCAAAATTTATGGCAGTTGTGTTTAAGTTAATATAAACAGGGGGTGTTGATTTGTTTTCTGAACCAAAATGTTTAATTGGTTAATAGTAATATAATAGTATGAGCTCATTGAAGTAGTTTATTTTTATCCTGATTTACTTAAATTAAGTTCCATTTAACAGTTAGTAACAATTTCAATCAATCAAACAAATTTTAAATGGCAAAATACAAAATAGTGAATAATGAGTGTACTATCGATCTTTTGATAAAATAATGTTGCTTTCTTTATATGTTTGTACAAGCTACAAAATAATATTTTGTCTTAAATTGAAAACTTTATTATTCTAAAAATGGTTAACTAAATGTATTGCTACTATTAATTGTGGAAAGTTCTTAATTTTATACTAATTCAAACAGTTCTGATTAAGTGTAAATATGAATTTCATAGAAGTGAAAATATAAAGTTCCTCTATAAAAAAAACTTGTAAAATCTATAAATATGTTTTGTTGGTATTTTCTTTGATGTATTCCATGACAAAAAAACTTAGTTCAAAGTTGGTTATGGGTGGCATATTGAAACCTAATTGTGGTAGTGCCTTTATTTACTCAAATTATAGTTGTATTTAAATAGCCCGTAGTGTAACCTCAATTAAAAATACCTTACCCTAGTTTTATTAATCTGAATGAATAATTACGGTCATGTTAACTTTAAATGACAAACAGAATGGTGGGTATTAATTGCGACTAATGAATAAACTTATGTTGATTTAATTAAGTATTGTTCGACTGATATTTGTAACTTTAATCCGAAGATAAGTATTTTAAAAATAACTACATTTATTGGCTATTTTTTATATAAATGTCATGTTACACTGCAATGATTTATACTCAAATTATCTGCATTTAAATGAAACGATGTACATACTTATTGTAATATATTGCCAAAACAATTTAACAAGAAATAGGTTTCTAATAAAGACATATGCCAGATCAAGTGTCGCCTCTACATGTGACCGTGGTTCTAAATTACTTGCTTTGTTGTACTCCGATGTTTCCGCCGATCAACTGGTATAGTGGTTAAGGTGTTAGCCTCTAGATCGGAAGGTTCCTGGTTCGAATACGGGTCCGGGCATGGACGTTTATAAGCGTATGGTGTAGAGGCGGCTGGTGCAACTTAAATCTGTCGTGGCCGAAAGTCTTCACGTTGGGTTGGTGTGGAAGTTTGGAGAGAGTTTGGAGTCATTTATATTTATTAGAATTTGATAAAGGAGCTTTGACGTAACGGTTAAATTTTGATCAAAAGTGGCCAAAATTTCTAAAATAAAAAAAAAGTCCATTTAAATAGCATTTTAATTAAGTTTTATATACATTTGTAACTGCAAAAACATAAGTGTTGCATAAAAATTTCCTTTTTTTTTAAAAAAAAAACTCCGAACGTAGGCACAAACTTTAAACTATCCTTTGATTTCATTTGTACCTTTTAATTTTTATGTTTGATTTCATTGGTTTTTTAGCCAGTTTAATTCTTTACGGTATAGTGCTGTCGTCTCAGGTTGCATTCTTTATATTATCTTTTATTAACGCATATTTGTATTATTTACGTATACAATATATATATATATATATATTTTTTAATTACAAATCTGTTTCTAAAAATTGTTACTTTCTGTTCTAAAAAAAAAAAAATTTGAAATAAATATTTCCTTGGTGACATTAGAAGTGCGCCAAAACAAGCGCCAAGACCGTTGCCTACGCGATTAACGACACTTAAAACTTGAAACTAGAGAAGGAAATTGAATACGCATTATAGAGTTCATTAGTAATGTCTTTTAGTTATTTACCTTTTGTTACTCAGAGTTGCATATATTAGGTTTAAAATGTAATTTAGTAACTAACTGAAAGATGTCTGTCCTAAAAACGGTTAATTGAATTCCTTGGATATTAATAAAATTGGAAATGTGAATTAATTCATACTAACTTTAGACTACAGAGATTAAGACTACATCTGGTGTTAAGTTTGGAGAGTGGGTTGTCAACTCAGGTGTTGTTTCGTCATCTGACCGTGGTTCAAAATTACGAGGTGTTGTCCTCGGATCTTTTGAACTGATCCCGAACCGTTCGTCAATAGCCCGTTGTGTTGCTCTAGTACGACGTTAATTAAAAATTACCAATTACAAGATAAATAAATACATAATTTGAAAAAATTTTAGCATAATTTTTTTTCGCGGCTATTTGTTATAACGTCTTTTTTTTAACAGCTTAAATGATTGTTGCATAGAATTTTAGGTATTATTATTCAACTTAACTTTAAATTACTAATTGATTCGAAAACATTGATATTAATTATGCCAATATGCAATCAAGACAAAAAAAATTTATATATATATATATATATATATATATATATATATATATATATATATATATATATAATATTACTCAAGTATGGTAAGGTGCTTATGAAAGAGTAAATGTTTAAAATTTGAGACTAAAATATGCAAACTCTATCGAATAATATTTCAAAAAAGTGGTATACACAATATGGCGTATGACTGCAATTATTCCTAATGTAGCTTGCCAAGCTGCTTGGTAGTGCTTCATACCGTCTCTTTATGAATTCCTGCGACATTCAATCACATGCTCTTTGACTGCTGTAATATAGGTCCAGGATCCTACGCATGCAGGTGGAGTAGTGGCATCTAGTTCAATGGTATCTAATACATTCTCGATCGGGGGCAGGTCCGGTGAGTATGCTAGCCATGGTAAGGTGTCGTTGATAAGTTCTAGAAACGGCAGCAATATGGGGTCGAGCATTATCTCGTTTAAAAATAGGGTGAACATGGGATTTCAGGAATGGGAGAGTAACTGGCTACAAAATTTCTTGTACGTAACATTGGCCTGTCAAAAAATACCCGTAACGAATACCAATGGTGATTCTGCATCATACGCAATTCCAGGTCTTCTGGACTTGTGACACTGCACAACATACCGTGAATCTTGGCACAGACACGTTGCCTCCACACTCGGATTCGATTGTCGTCTTGTCTCAGACAAAAACGGGGTTCGTTAGTGAAGACCACTCGATGCCCTATGTCCGTCTGGCACAACACCATTCCAGTCTTTTTAGGAAATGCGATTCCAAGCAGATGTCGTAACAGTCTACGTTAGTTTAGTAACATCTCGCTATGCCGTCGACAAAAGGTGCCCCCCTACAACACGTCGATCCTCTCTCAGTACGGAATCTCTAGGCTTTCCTGAGCCTGGTTGTAGCTGGCATGTGCCTTGTTGTATCCACCGCTACAAACAGCGTGCAACAGTACAATAACTACAACTAATATGTTGTGCAATCCAATGTGATACTGGAACACTACAACGAGCTATTGATGGCGATACGGAATCAATCTCTCAAGACTAGGGCCGACCAACCGGTATAGTGGTTAAGGTGTTAGCCTCTAGATCGGAAGGTTCCTGGTTCGAATCCGGGTCCGGATGTTTGTAAGCGTATGGTGTAGAGGCGGCTGGCGCACCTTAAATCTGTCGTGGCCGAAAGTCCTCACGTTGGGTTGGCGTGGAAGTTTGGAGAGTGGGGTGCCAGCTCAGGTGTTGCTTCGTCATCTGACCGTGGTTCTAAATTACGAAGTGTTGTCCTCGGATCTTTCCCTTAAGGGACTGATCCCGGACCGTCGTCAATAGCCCGTTGTGTTGCTCTAGTACGACGTTAACTAAAATTACCAATTACCAATACCCAAGACTAGGCAGGAAGGTATTTTAATTAACGTTTCACTGGAGGAACACAACGGGAAATATTCGATGGTGCGGGAACAAACCTAAAGCCAAAATATAAAGGGACAGATCAGATCTGGCACCCCTCTTTCTAAACTTGCACACCACACCAACGTGAAGACATTTGAGGCAACGATGGACGTAACGTGTAAGAGCACCCTTTGCACAAGACGGTCTTCGGCTCGAATTGACCTATCGGTTGGAAGAGTTATGGATTTAGTAACCGGAAGGTTGCGAATCCGAATCCAACTATAGACCATCGTGTAAGAAGGCTACTTATAGACGTTAAACCTGTCTTGTCCTCATATATTTACAGTGTCGTATTGAGGAAGTTTTGAAAGTTGAGTGCAGCTTAAACGTTACCTCGTCATCTGAACGTCGTTGTTTTTTCCTCGGATCCCTTACAGGATAGATCCCGGGCCATCGTCGGTCATCTGACGGTGGTTCAAATTCACGAAGTGTTGTCCTCGGATATTTCCTTTAAAGGATTGATCCCGGGCCGTCGTCAAAAGCCCGTTGTGTTGCTCTAGTATGACGTTAATTTCAAATTACCAATTCCCGGGCTATCGTCTCGAATCTTTCCTTTAAGGGACTGATTCCGGACCGTCGTCAATAGCCCGTTGTGTTGCTCTAGTACGACGTTAACTAAAATTACCATTACCATTATCCGGGCTATCGTCAACATCCCATTGTTTTTCTCTAGAACGACGTTAGTTATAATATCTACTTACGTACCGGGATAGATACCGGGCTTCCACCAATAACCCACTCTTTCGCACAAGTACGACGTTAATTAACAATTACTTCGTGACTATTGATCCCAGACTGTAGCCACTATCTTGTTGCGTTGCTCTAGTACGATACTCATTAAATACCTATAATCATAGAAGTAGTATACAGAGGGTTCACTGCTGTAGGAAGCAATGGACCTATAAATAACATGGCGCCCCCAGTCGGGTCCTACTATAGCGTCGGATCTAGACTTCGTTTCCACAACAACCGAACGAGGTTTCCACAACAACCGAACGAGGTTTCCACAACAACCGAACGAGGTTTCCACAACAACCGAACGAGGTTTCCACAACAACCGAACGAGGTTTCCACAACAACCGAACGAGGTTTCCACAACAACCGAACGAGGTTTCCACAACAACCGAACGAGGCTTCCACAACAACCGAACGAGGCTTCCACAACAACCGAACGAGGCTTCCACAACAACCGAACGAGGCTTCCACAACAACCGAACGAGGCTTCCACAACAACCGAACGAGGCTTCCACAACAACCGAACGAGGCTTCCACAACAACCGAACGAGGTTTCCACAACAACCGAACGAGGTTTCCACAACAACCGAACGAGGTTTCCACAACAACCGAACGAGGTTTCCACAACAACCGAACGAGGTTTCCACAACAACCGAACGAGGTTTCCACAACAACTATCTCAGACTATTTAATTTTTTTGAAACCCAATTTGCATTTTTGACTAAAATCTAAATATTCTTTAAATATTTTTTAGCATAAATGTTTCAAAATAGCACTTTTTTAATGTTTTCTGAACTCCAAAAATCCTTTTATTTGTGAAATTTTACCAATGTATGAACTATTTTCTTTCATTTTTGTTTATTCTTTTATGTGAATGCTTCTTTAAAAAATATTCCAAAACATGTTTGATTTGGAAAATTGTTGATCTCTGTTGATAGTCTAAAATATTATTTGAACGAAAAAGTACATAATAAATTTTTTTTATTAACTTAATCAGGTAAATTATTAATTTTTGAACAAATTATACAGTTTGTACAAGGAATAGAAAAGAAGTAATGTTTATGTAGAAGTCTCGTCGAAGCTCATTTAGTAGTAAGTCAATCACACACACGACCAAGTCATAGTTCACTGCATTTTATAGTTGAATCATGAATTCAATTACTAATACACAATTCTTCCCTGTGAAGAATATAACACAGAAGGGTATTGAACCCCAAGGCAAATATATCATGCTGCTGTCTCCACACACAATCAGAATATGAATACATAAAGAAAGAAGTTGGCGCCTTAAAAAACTAAGATATTACCTGACCTTGTTCTGAATGTAAAAAAAAAAAAAAACATAGTTCAGCTGCTGTTACTCGCTTATACATATTTCTGTGTGATCCATCTAAAACAATTTTAGCACAGCAAACGAACTATAAAATACACAACAGGATATAAAGGAATGAAATACCTTAGTAAAATAAGCAACTTAACACGAATCTTCATTTGCCTTTCAAAGAGTAAAATGCATTGTTTAGCATTCATAAACAAGCTAACTCAAAGTAATTCACCATTTAAAGTAGCAAATGAATGGATAATATTAATAATTTTATTCATTATTGTAACAATGGTTACAATGGAGATTTTCAGATTAAGGATCGTATAGTGGGAGTTTAAACATATTCACTAAGGAAGAATGATTAGAGCTTATTGTGCGTTGGTTTTCCGTGATTGTAAGAAAGACAGAGTTCTGGTGACAAATGAATCCCTGTTTATTCACTCGAGAGTAAATACATATATATGTTATACTGGTAATAATGATAATTGTCAGTACAACGTTATTCAAGGGCTGGTGGTGTTCCAGCGGGAATTGGAATGTATACTTATAATGCTCTAGTCTTTTTAACAAGCCACAGAAATAGTCCAAAAATAGAATCGTTACTTCCGTGGGAGGTGACAAGTCTCCCTAGAGATATGAAATTGTCAAAAAATTAAGGAGGGGAGAGTGTAATTCAAAGCATTTAAATACCTGAGTTGTGCCACTCCAGACGGGGCGAAGGGAAGACTGGTGAATCGAAAACTCTCGTTTTCGCGCTTGAGCATTTCTCTCGCCAAGCAGTGCTTGGAGCGAAAGGATTGGCGACAGCGCTCGTGCTATGGTTGGGTGGAATGTCGTTATACGCCAAGCACTGTGCGATTCCACTCCAATTCTGTCGGCCCCAACGGACATGGTAACTTCACACATCTGGTTTTCTCATTAGGGGAAAGTTTCGTTAAGCGATTTTGCAGATGTGAGAACTGAAGCGTCATTCAAAAGGCCAAATCGTTTCTCTCGTATGGTGTTAAACTGGGAAATTGGGTTCCGTTCTTCGGGATTGGTACTGAATTTTGGAAAGGACGGATGTCGTATGACAATTATTATAGCTAAATCACACAATTTTTCACCATTTAGTGTAGCAAATAAACAATAAAATACACATCAGGATACGACAATTTTTGTACCTCGAAAATCTTCACAGGGAAAGTTTGTATGTATGTAATTGCGTACTATACTGTCGACCAAAACTTCGTGTATGATTTGATCTTACGCTTATCCATTATGGGTGTTAATCACACAATTGGTTACAAATTTGTTTTGTTAAAAACGGTCGATAGGAAAATTCGTAAGTGTTTCAATCATTTGCATTTGGGCTCCAATCAATACATTTTGGCACTCATAGCAATCAGGTTAAAAAGTTTTTTGCCAAAACCACAACAAATATAAGCAATGACATTGAGCTACACGTATTAGCAGGGTGGCACTGCTGAGATTCATTGATACGTCTTCCACAAAGGGATTATTGATAATCGTGCTCATGGATATCCGATTAAACTGACTAAAATCGAGCAATACATGATCACCATTACCAACACAATTTGAAATATTGATTTTTTTAAAGTTATGTATGTCCTTATGCATGTCTTGGCAAAACTGATAGCAATCAGGATTGTATCAAAAACCATTTCATCTTCTAATAGAGCAGAAAGTGTTTTCCAGACAATCTGGTTTTGTCTTGTGTCTGGCGCAGCTTGGCCATGTGTGGCCTTTGCGCCATAAAAACCCAACCAACCAGACAATCTGGGTTGAAACAGTTAAACAGAAACTGAAATATCCTTTTACGACTTTCGACAGTGACAAAGCAAAACAAGTCGTGCTATAAATTAAGTTGATTTGGTTGATTTAGATACTCTAAACATTTCAAGAAGCTGAATTATTTGTTTGTGATTATTAGGAGTTTTAAAGTCCAGCCACTTTTTTAGACATACTATAGAAAAAGTAGTTGCGTAGATTTGTGCACTTTTAACATTCTATAAGTGTCAGTTTCAGGATATGTTGATTTAAATCAAGTTATTTTTGTATAAAAAAATATCACTATTAAAATGAAACTTTTAAATTTAATTTTCTTTTCTGTATTAAGTTCACAGTTAGTATCACGCAAGAGCATTCCAATTTTGCAAAAATATCTTTATAAATATTGACATAATACCGGTTATAATTCAGAAAAAGGTAAATTTTAATTACACAAAAATAGAATGTAAATAAATGAAATCAACAAATACACAAAATGCATAACGAATAGAACATAATTGTACAGAATTCTGAATATCACATGTTTCTTAAATTTAAGAACGATTGATTTTAATTAAATAAAAAATGCACAAACTAACACTGAAATATTTTTAAAAATGAGTTATCTTGGGCGAAAAGTCTTAAAATTAAATAGAACGATTTTATTTTTTCTTCCTTCAATTGGGTTTTAAAATAAGTGTTATAAATTTTACTTGATTGTAAAACGATTTTTAAAATGGCACATAATTAACAATAGTAGTTTCTTAGTTAAGATTATATTTTATGAAAAACAAAAGTAATTTACCTTTCAACGGTGTTTATAGGCGGTAAACTTGAACAACGGTTTTTCTATTGATGATGGTATAGTATTTTTAATTAACATCGCACTCACTCTGCGCATTGGAGCAACACAACTAGATATATGTGACGGTTGGGGATCAACCTTTTCTGTTGATAAATAGTATAGTTTTTAAATAATTATTAAAATGATGCAAATAATATTCAGCTGTATGACGCCTCAAGAAGTCTGCCGATTAGAAAATAGAAAATGGCTTCCGCTCTGGCTCTGATTGAAACATTTCAAACTCCTCCAACAATTAGGGACAGGCTTCCTCACTGGAGCGCTATAAGTCATGGCTTCAGTGAACCCTCTGTATACTACTTCTCTATGCCTATTAGATGTGAAAAGGACAAACACACCTCAACTTTAATTTGTTCGAGTAGTGACTCATACCTAGTTTTTATCGTAATTTCAAACAAAATCGTCAACGAAGATTTCAATCAAGAAATGGACGGTGGCAAATCCTCAAACTCGAAAGCAACTGCGAATTCTTCTGGCCAACATATACCATCTGAGGATGATATGAACTCTAATCTGATTGGAACTGGTGCATCGACTTCAAGCGAGAACAATATGCCATTGGAGTTGGAACCCACAGTTGTATTTCTTTACCTTCAGGTCATGCAGTATTTTCATGACACGTTTTGGAATTACTATTATATCTCACGCTTGATGGATGTTGTGTGTGCTGATATTCTAAACTTTGTAAGGGCCAGCGATTTTGTGGTTAGTCACGTAGGCGATTTAACTTTAGGTATCGAAGACCTAGAAAATCAATTAAATAGATATATTCGGTTCGTTAATGAATTTTGGTTTTCTTACAGAAATTACATCAAATACGTTGAGCATTGTAACGCTCTTTGCTTTCGACAGTACCGTGTTATAAAAGAGGCATTTCCCACTTTAATTAATTCACCAATACCTGCTGATGCAATACCAGTAGCAAGACAAATGCTCAAACACTTGGTATCTTACCTAAATTTTTTAAACAACACATTATTTCACAACAGACATCGTACGAGATTCTTTTTTATTCTTAGGGAATATATACTATCTAACTTCATTCAAAACTGATGGAATGAGTATCTGCTTTTATCCACATGACATGTATTACTTGACTCTGCAATGTTATTAAATAAATCATGAGTAACAACTCCTTATTCGCTTGACGTGTTTCTCTAGTACTACGCTAAATAAAATTACCTTACCTTACCTGATTTGTTTAAGTTTTCAGTCTACAGAACTAGTTTCTGAAACGAATTTTGTATGCAAGACGTCAATCAAAATGGTTTAGTTAGAAAAGATAATTTAATTTGATATATGGTGTAATATGGTAAGCGTATATTATATACTTCGGTATGCATTAATCAAAATTTATGGCAGTTGTGTTTCAAGTTAATATAAACAGGATTTGTAGTTTTGACCAAAATGTTTAGTTGGTTAATAGTGTAACGTCATGAGAGCATCCAGAATCATGGGAGCTCGCAACGGGAATCGTTCACCAAATCCACCCCCTGGTCTTACTGCCGAAGTAACGACTGGAGGAGGCGGGCTTTGAAGAGACACTTTGGAACAGAGGCTTTTTCTAGCCGCAGAGATTTGAAAGACTTTATCTTTAGGAGGCTGTATTGTATCGGTGATGAATATCGTCTTTAACTATAAAACTGTAGCTGTACAATTTCTGTAAATATTCCTTCTTAATATAACTATTTTAACCAGGAAGTGGTTTTACTTTTTCGTCGATACGGTGCAGTAGTAATATCGGGTTGAGTAAAAAGTTTTCCGTTTAGAGAAGATACGTACGTGCCAACAGCTGTAATTTCAGTGGTTATTAGCCTTTCCACAAACGGGTTCTTGTCTTCGAAAGCTGAAAATTGGAACTACGTGACTAATTTATTTAAAAATTTATTATGGGCATCAAAAGTATTTAAAATGAAGCTATCACGTCAACAGGTAAGAACGATTATGTACTATGAGTTTCGTAACAAACTCAGTGCGAATGAATGACACCAAAAAATGTGTGCAAGTTTTGGCATTAATAATGTTAGGTATGATATAGTACAAGTTTGATTTCGGAAGTTTAAGGCTGGAAATTTCGACATTGAAGATAAACTACGTTCTGGCCGCAATATGGAAGTTGATTGTTAGCACTTAAAACAGATATTGATCTAGACAAATGTTTCAACTTGATTTATTGCGTTAGAGTTTGACGTTTACCACAAAACAACAGTTAATGCTCTGAAACGCATAAATGCAATGTTCAAGTTAAACCACTGGGTGCCTCCCGAATTGAATTGTTGAAGACAAGCGCAAGAGAAAAGCGATCTGTTTGGCTCTGCTCAGAGATTAAAGGAAATAGAAAATTCTGGACATAATTGTGACCTGTGATGCATAATTGTGACCTGTCGTCAGCACCTGGGAAATCAGTATGCTAGTTTGCAAGACGAGCACTAATTGACAAGAAGGTGCTTTTCTGCATCTGGTAGGATTATCGCGGAATTATCTACAAAGAGTACCTGAAAAGCGGTCAGACTATCAACAGTGCAATATACAGCAACGTGACTAATTTAAGTTAATGATACCATTCGCGATGGACGAAGAAACGAGTTCAGATGAAAGGTGGTTATCTTTCATCACGATAACGCCCTGCCACGTGTCAAGTATGAGGACCGACTGGACGCTATACAGCTGGAGAGGGATTTGATGCAACATCTACCATACAACTCATACATGGCCCCTTCGGATTTCCATCTGTTTTCACATCTGCATCTTGATGGCGCAATCTTCAATTCAAATCAGGAGGTCATAAATTAGGTCGATCTCTTTCTGGACACGCGCACACCAGCTTTTCGTAGAAGGAATTCAAAAGTTGCCAAAACGTTGGCAATCGATTGTAGATTTGAACGGAGAGTACTATCCTTATTAGCGTTTCTGTTTTCGTATGTATTTATCATTGTAAAATAAAATTGTTTTTGGCGGAATACTTTTTAATCGACCTGATATTATTCTGAGCTCATTGAAGTAGTTAATTTTTTATCTTGATTTACTTAAATGAAGTTCCATTTAACACTTTGTAACAATTTCAATCTAACAAATTTTAAATGTCAAAATACAAAGTAGTTAATATTAGGTGCATTAGCTTTCTTAGGATAAAAAAAAAGGTTGGTACTTTCAATTGCTAAAACAAGATACAAAATAAAACTTGGGCTTTTAAATTGAAAATTTTTTTAAATGGTTAACTAAATTTATTGGCTACTACTAACTGTGGAAAGATGTTCTTTATTTTATAATAATTTAAACTGTTGTAATTAAGTGTAAATATGCATTTTATGGAAGTATAAATATATATTTCATAGTGTAAATATAAAGTTCCATTATGTAAAAAAAAATAACGTCTACTCTATAAATATGTTTTGCTGGTATTTACATTTAATCAATTTCTTGACAGAAAACATAGTTCAAATTTGGTTATGGGTAACGTATTGAAAGTTTTGCTTTTATTAACTGAAATGATAGTTGTATTCAAATAGCCCGTTGTTATTCCAGTGTAACCTTAATTAAAAATACCTTACCATAGTTTTATTTCATCTAAGAAATAATTACAGTATTGTTAACTTAAATAACAAACAGAAGAGTAGGTATTACTTACGACAAATAAAAACTAGAGTTGCTTTTAGTTACATATTGTTGATACGACAGACAATTTCTAATTTTAATGCCAATATAAGTTTTTAAAATTAACTACATTATTGCCTGTTTTTTTTTATAAACGTCATGTTACACAGCAATGATTTATCCTCAAATTCTTTGCATTTGAATGACAGGATATACCTATTCATGTTAATATATAACCAAACTCTCATTAAGAAGAAATTTCAAATAAACGCATGAGTTAAATAAGAGTTTTCTAAAAGAGAGGTGCCAGTTCAGGTGTGACCTCGTCATCTGACCGTCTTTCTAAATTTCGTGCTGTTGTACTAGAATATTTCCATTTGGGTATGATCCCAGACTGTCACCTCCGACCAACCGGTGCCGACCAACCGGTATAGTGGTTAAGGTGTTAGCCTCTAGATCGGAAGGTTCCTGGTTCGGGCCCGGGCATGGATGTTTGTAAACGTATGGTGTAGAGGCGGCTGGTGCACCTTAAATCTGTCTAGGCCGAAAGTCCTATTTCGTGTTGGTCTGGAAGTTTGGAGAGTGAGGTGCCATCTTAGGTGTTGTTTCGTCATCTGACCGTGGTTCAAAATTACGAGGCGTGGTCCTCGGATCTTTCTCTTAAGGGACTGATCCCGGACCGTCGTCAATAGCCAGTTGTGTTGCTCTAGTACGACGTTAACTAAAAAAAAAAAATTACCGACCAACCGGTATAGTGTTTAAGGTGTTCGTCTCTAGATCGGAAGGTTCCAGGTTCGAAGACGGATCCGGGCATGGATGTTTGTAAGCGCATGATGTAGAGGCGACTGGTGCACCTTAAAATCTGTCGTGGCCGAAAGTCCTATTTCGGGTTGGTCTGGAAGTTTGGAGAGTGAGGTGCCATCTTAGGTGTTGTTTCGTCATCTGACCGTGGTTCAAAATTACGAGGTGTTGTCCTCGGATCTTTCCCTTAAGGGACTGATCTCGGACCGTCGTCAATAGCCCGTTGTGTTGCTCTAGTACGACGTTAACTAAAAAAAAAATTACCGACCAACCGGTATAGTGTTTAAGGTGTTCGTCTCTAGATCGGAAGGATCCAGGTTCGAAGACGGATCCGGGCATGGATGTTTGTAAGCGCATGATGTAGAGGCGACTGGTGCACCTTAAAATCTGTCGTGGCCGAAAGTCCTATTTCGGGTTGGTCTGGAAGTTTGGAGAGTGAGGTGCCATCTTAGGTGTTGTTTCGTCATCTGACCGTGGTTCAAAATTACGAGGCGTGGTCCTCGGATCTTTCTCTTAAGGGACTGATCCCGGACCGTCGTCAATAGCCAGTTGTGTTGCTCTATTATGACGTTAATTGCAATTATCTACCCAGAACGTCGCAATAACCCGTTGTGTTGCTCTAGTACGACGTTAACAAAAACTACCAATTACCCGGACTGTCACCACCCGTTGTGTACCTCCAGTGTGACCGACCAACTGGTATGGAGGTAAAGGTGTTAGGCTCTAAATCGGTAGGTTCATGGTTAGAATCAGGGTCCGTACAATGATGTTTGTAAGTATATGGTGTAGAGACGGCTAGTCCACCTTCAATCTGTCATGGCCGAACGTCCTCACGTTGGGTTGGTGTGGAAGTTTGGGGTGCCAGCTCAGATGTTGTTTCGTCACATCTGACCGTGGTTCAAAATTACGAGGTGTTGTCCTCGGATCTTTCCCTTTAGGGATTAATCCCGGACCGTCTTCAATAGCCCGTTGTGTTTCTCTAGTACAACGTTATTACAAATTGCCAATTACCTCCAGTGTGGTGTTAATATTAAAAAATTACTCATATGTTTTTAGTACTTGAGTACATAGTTAACATAGCCGACAAACCTATCTAGTAGTTAAGGTGTTAAGCTCTCGATTGGAAGAATCCTGGTTCCAATCAGGGTCAGTGTATGGATGTAAGCTTATGGTGAAGAGGCTGATGATGTTATCTTAATCTAAACTCAGATGATGGGGTCGGACCAGGGCTGGCACTCCCGTTTTCAGAACTTGCACACCATGCCAATGTGAAAACATTTGAGTCAACGATGGATTTAACTTGCACCAGCACCCTTTGCACTAGACTGTCTTGCATGATTTGACCAACCGGTATAGTGGTTAAGGTGTTAGCCTCTAGATCGGACGGTTCCTGGTTCGAATGCGGGTCCTGGCATGGATGTCTGTAAGCCTATGGTGTAGATGCCGCTGATGCACCTTGAATCTGTCGTGGCCGAGGGTCCTCACGTTGGGTTGGTGTGGAAGTTTGGAGAGTGGGGTGCCAGCTCAGGTGTGGCTTCGTCATTTGACCATACTTCAAAATTACGAGGTGTTGTCCTCGGATCTTTCCCTCAAGTGACTGATCCCGGACCGTCGTCAATAGCCCGTTGTGTTGCTCTAGTACGACGTTAACTAAAAATTACCCGGACCGTCGTCAATAGCCCGTAGTGTTGCTCTAGTTAGACGCGTTAACTAAAATTACCATTACCATTACCCATAGACAAACAAAAAAATTTTCGGCATAGACAAACAAGTTAATGGTTACGTTGTTACGACTGTTCGTACATTTTGATTTGAACACCCCTTACACATGTTGTCGCCCTCGGATGCCTTTGCAATCGATCCCGCACCAAGTTTGAAGATTAGGGTGCCAGCTCAGGTGTTACCTCGTCATCTAGCCGTGGTTCAAAATTACGTGTTGTCCTCGGACCTTTCCCTTATAGCCCGTTGTGTTGCTCTAGTACGACGTTAATTAGAAATCACCAAATTACTATCCATCACCGTTATTAATAGCTCGTTGTGTTGTTCTAGTAAAACGTTAACTTAAAAAACGCCAAACACCAAAGCCCGACGTTTACCAAAAAATTATTGTTATGCTTACAGTAAGATTGGTAATTGGTAATTTTAGTTAACGTCGTACTAGAGCAACACAACGGGCTATTGACGACGGTCCGGGATCAGTCCCTTAAGGGAAAGATCCGAATCAGATGGGAAGTTTGGAGAGTGGGGTGCCAGCTCAAGTGTTGCTTCGGCATCTGACCGTGGTTCAAAATTACGAGGTGTTGTCCTCGGAACTTTCCCTTATGGGACTGATCCCGGACCGTCGTCAATAGCCCGTTGTGTTGCTCTAATACGACGTTAACTAAAATTACCATTACCATTACCGAGTCAGATGACGATGAAAATTCTCTAGAGAAAGGATTCCCATAGGGAAAGATCCGAGGACAACACATCGTAATTTTGAACCACGGTCAGATAACGAAGCAACACTTGAGCTGGCACCTCACTCTCCAAACTTCCACGCCAACCCAACGTGAGGACTTTCGACCACGACAGATTTAAGGTGCACCAGCCGCCTCTACACCATACGCTTACAAACATCCATGCCCGGACCCGACTTCGAACCAGGAACGTTCCGATCTAGAGGCCCGATCTTTCCCTTAAGGGGCCGACCAACCGGTATAGTGGTTAAGGTGTTAGCCTCTAGATCGGAAGGTTCCTGGTTCGAATCCGGGTCCGGGCATGGATGTTTGTAACGTATGGTGTAGAGGCGGCTGGTGCACCTAAAATCTGTCGTGGCCGAAAGTCCTCACGTTGGGTTGCCGTGGAAGTTTGGAGAGTGGGGTGCCAGCTCAGGTGTTGCTTCGTCATCTGACCGTGGTTCAAAATCTCGAAGTGTTGTCCTCGAATCTTTCCCTTAAGGGACTGATCCCGGACCGTCGTCAATAGCCCGTTGTGTTGCTCTAGTACGACGTTAAGTAAAATAATTATCTTTCCCTTAAAGGACTGATCCCGGACCGTCGTCAATAGCCCGTTCTGTTGCTCTAGTACGACGATAACTAAAAAATTACCAATTACCGATCTAGAGGCTAACACCTTAGCCACTATACCGGTTGGTCGGCGAGTAAGAAGTTAATTACGAATAGAAGGTAGGTTTGTATTTTAATTAACGTCATATTAGACTAACACAACTGACTGCTGACAATATTCCGTGGTAATGGTAATGGTAATTTTTAGTTAACGTCGTACTAGAGCAACACAACGAGCTATTGACGACGGTCCGGGATCAGTTCCTTAAGGGAAAGATCCGAGGACAACACCTCGTAATTTTGAACCACGGTCAGATGACGAAGCAACACCTGAGCTGGCACCCCACTCTCCAAACTTCCACGCCAACCCAACTTGAGGACTATCGGCCACGACAGATTTAAGGTGCACCAGCCGCCTCTACACCATACATTTACAAACGTCCATGCCCGGACCCGGATTCGAACCTGGAACCTTCCGATCTAGAGGCTAACACCTTAACCACTATACCGGTTTGTCGGCATATTAACTACCTACAGAACCTTGAGTGGAAGCGGATGAACACACCTCAACCGTACTCAGCTTTGATTTCGACAGTTACTTACAAAAATTTACCAAATATCTTATCTTAATTTGGATCGAAAACAGTTGAAGAGCTTAGATCAAGAAATGGACATAGGCGAATCTTCGAAAACAACTGCAAATTCCTCTGGCCAGCATGTTGCATCTGGGAATGAAAGGAACTTAAATTTGTCGGGATCTAGTAATACCTCCACTCCAAACGACACTATTCCAGTATTGGTAGACACCGCTTTGCCATTACTTTATAATGTTTTCTTGAAGATTCTTCAGGATACCTATTGTAATCACTGTTACATCTTACGCGTTATGGAAAAGGTTTGCAGAAATATGCGTTGCTTCGTTGAGGCCAGCGCATTTGTATCTAATTCCGTGGAGCGTAGGGATGTAATTATCGATATTGAAAACCTAAGTGATCGAATGTATGAATATATGCATTTTGTGAGCCACATTTATACTTCTGTTGTACATAGCATCACTATCATTGAATATTCTTTGAATCATTGTATTCGTCAGCATGTTGGTATGAAAAGAAAATTTCCAGACGGGTTTGGTGCACCGATTCCTGTTGATTTAATACCACAAGCTACAGAAAATATCAAGTACTTGTTATTTATTTTGCGAGGTGCTAGCGAATCATTATCACTCACCATTGATACTATGAAATTCTTTCTTTGTTTTAGGAGTTATATACTGTCTCATTTTTGTCAGAATTGATGGTGTGTGTAGCTGCTTTTATTCACATGAGTTTTAATACATTTTATTACTTGACTTCGCAATATGATTGAATAAAGAAATAGCAACAACTACTGGTTTGCATGAGTTTATAAATACGGAATTTTCATACTACAGAAATATCATGAAATAGTTTTTTAGAATTAGGCTATATATACTATCTCATTTTCGTCATAACTGATAACATTTGCGTCTGTTTTTATACACAGTATTGTTTTAATACGATTCATTACACGACTTAACGATAAATTAACTTGTGTTGCTTTTTCAGTTACATATACTAGATACAAAATATACTTTTTATTTTAAGCTAAAACATATTTGTTACCTAAAAATGGTTAAATTAATTAATCGGATACAATTTAAAGTGGAAAGTTATTAATATATTTTAACTTTAGGCTATGCAGTGATAAGTTCTAAATACGCATGAGCACACATATTAAATTCAATCGTTAAAAATAACTTCTTTATTAATAAATATCTATTAGTACAGTTTTAAGCTATTTCAAGTATAGTAAAATAGGAAGGAATTTTATAACTTTAAGTGGAGAAACAACCAGGAAAATGTTATGTTTCCAAATAGATTAGTAGCAGTGTTTCTAAAAACTATTTGTTATAATTTCTTCTGTTAATTTGCAGAAATAAATATATAATTTTAGGAATTCTAACAGTCTACTTTAAATGAAAAATACAGAATTGAAAATTTCGGTATTCATTATGTTTATTGAACTACCAAAATTTGGTCTCAGTTAGCTATAATGCTGATAAAAAATAAACTTTAATTTTAGACCGAACTTTAGAATTTTAATATTCATTAGCTGTACATTTATTGGTTATTGTAAAATTAAACTCATGTTCTTCTATACAATAAATAATTCTAAATATGTATTGCATTCACATATAATGTAATATGTATTGATGATAATTTTTTAAAGTCTTTCGTTGTAAGGAAATATATTCAAAAAATTAAAATATTATTTTATTCTTGGGTACATTAGGGCTAATATAAACCGGCTAGAATAGCAAAGGATTGGATACCGGTTGGTTGCAGGTTTGAATCCAACCAAAGCCCGACGCCCACAAAATGGGCTGGTGGTTGTTAAATTTGTCGTGACCACGAACGACATCACGTTGATGGTAATTGGTAATTTTTAGTTAACGTCGTACTAGAGCAACACAACGGGCTATTGACGACGGTCCGGGATCAGTCCCTTAAGGGAAAGATCCGAGGACAACACCTCGTAATTTTGAACCACGGTCAGATGACGAAGCAACACCTGAGCTCATCACGTTGATGTGAATGTTTGGTGGGTGGAATGCCAGTTCAGCCAGTCATCGGCCGCAAAACCATCCACATCAGACGGTCATTTATCTCATCTTGATGTTGAAAAGTGCTATCATGAAAACATTGACGAATTCTCGAATGAAAAATTCTTTGGACTACGTGTTTCGTTAACGAATGAACTCTTTTTTGCAAAAAAAAAATTGTTAAATAGCAATTAAAATGCTCCGGTAAATGGTAATTTTTAATTACTGGAGCAAATGAAAGGGCTATTGACGACTCCCGGGATCAATCCCCTAAACTAAAGATCCGAGGATAATACCAAGTAATTTTGAACCTCCGTCAGATGGTAATGGTAGTGGTAATTTTAGTTAACGTCGTAATAGCGCAACACAACAGGCTATTGACGACGGTCCTGGAACAGTCCCTTAAGGGAAATATCCGGGTCAGATGACGATGAAAATTCTCTAGAGAAAGGATTCCCATAGATCTCCGCCGACCAACCGGTATAGTGGTTAAGGTATTAGCCTCTAGATCAGAAGGTTTCTGGTTCGAATTCGGGTCCGGTCATGGATGTTTGTAAGTGTATGGTGTAGAGGCGGCAGGTGCACCTTAAATCTGTCGTGGCCGAGGGTCCTCACGTTGGGTTGGCGTGGAAGTTTGGAGAGTGGGGTGCCAGCTCAGGTGTTGCTTCGTCATCTGACCGTGGATCAAAATGACGAGGTGTTGTCCTAGGACCTTTCTCTTTAGGGATTGATCCCGGACTGTCGTCAATAGCACGTTGTGTTGCTCTAGTACGACGTTAACTAAAATTACAATTTCCATTACCCAAAGATCCCAGTTTCCATTCATTCCCCCTGACCAAACAGTCTGGTGGTGAGGTGTTAACCTCTAGATCGGAAGCTTACAGGTTCGATTCCGGGTCAGTGCGTGTATGTTTGTACGCGTATGGCACAAAGGCTGCTGGTGCATATTAAATCGATTGCAGCCAAAGTCCTTACGTTGGGTTGGTGTGGAAGCTTGGAGAGTGGGGTGCCAGCTCATGTGTTGCCTCGTCATCTGACAGTGGTTCAAAAATACGACATATTGTCCTCGGATCTTTCTCTAAGGGGATTGATCCCGGACCGTCGTCAATCGCCCGTACGAGGTGTTGTCCTCGGATCTCTCCGAGGACAACACCTCGTAATCTTGAACCATGGTCAGATGACGAAGCAACACCTGAGCTGGCACCCCACTCTCCAAGCTTCCACACCAACCCAACGTGAGGACTTTCGGCCACGACAGATTTAAGGTACACCGGCTTCCTCTACACCATACGCTTACAAACATCCATGCTTAAACCAAACGCGATGCCCTCATCACCGACCGACAACTGGTTTGGTTCCTTGCAGGGCATGGTCCGTTCTGTGCATACCATCACAGGTTTAAAATTAAAGACAGCAATAAATGTGATTGCGGGGAGGTGGGGGACGCCGACCACTTCCTCTTCGATTGTCCGATCACGCAGGCACATCATATAACCAAGCCTACTGAGGAGAACAAGCCCATCTGGCTAGAAAGCGTTCTAAAAAATAGTCAGTCAAGATATAAAATAAAGTCCTTCGTGTTGGCAGCGATGGGGATGGTGGCGGGGCCCTCCCCCCACTAAAGGAAATGACACCCTCTGGTTCCCCTTCTTTTAGGTGGAGAGATGGGACTATGCCCCCGTCTATTTTAAACCACTTTATTATAAATTTTTAATCAAATCATATCACCATCCCGTTAAGGGTTCGTATATATGCGCTTCATCTGAATAATATTCACTTCTTACACCACAATATTAAATTCACCACCATATAACATTCTCATAAAATATTTATCTCACCTTCATTTAAATCCTATTTATAAACATCAAATCATTATCACCTTTTAAAAATTATATATTATTTTAATTCAACTCTTGATGTTTGTATTTCTTCTTTCTGTATTGTAACGTCTTTTTGTTTTGTGTTTGTGTTGGGTTTTATGTTTTGTGTTTGTTTGTGTTTCTTGTTCTGCGTTTAAGTTACATTTCCCGGTGTGCCACCGATGTATTAAATGTAATTTTAACGGTGTGCCACCGGTCTTGCATTCTTGGATTCCCGGGACTCCGGATGATTATTGTGATTTTTAACATAAGGCCGGAATGTTACCGAACCATTATAATTCTCCCTTGGGAATAAAACAACCACAGATATAATATTTAAAGAGAGAGAAAAAAAAATCGATCGGCCGGCGTGGGTCCTCTTGGTGCCCCCCCCCCGCCTCCCTTTGTGCTGTGGAAGTCGCCCCCACCCTTTCCCCCTGGACCACAAATACACTCTAAACCTAACGGTGAGTGGGTCCAGGGAGGGTCTAAAAAAAAAAAAAACATCCATGCTTGGACGCTGATTCGAACCAGGAACCTTCCGATCTGGAGGCAAACACCTTAACCACTATGCCGGTTGGTCGGCGGTGTTGTCCTCAGATCTTTCCATGAGGGTATTGATACCGGACAGTCGTCAACAGCCCGTTGTGTTGCTCTAGTACGACTTTAATTAAGAATTACCACATTACTAATAAAGCGACCTATTATTTTAATCGCGTCTGCCGTGATTGATGTGATTTTCAATCCGAATGACGAACATTGATAAAAATTGTGATGGAAGGACATTGACTGGCGCCAATGGCGGCGTCGATTGATCGTTTAAAATACGCAATTGTTCTTGCAGTAGGATTTTTTTTATTCTATAGTCCAAGTTTCTATTTTCGATATCGTTAAAGATAAGCCTTTAAATGAAACATTTTTTAATTGAAACTTATATTTTCGCAATGCGAATTTGGTCATATTTGACGAAGATATTCATTACGCGAACACAAAAAGGACTATTTATCGCCTTTTATAGAAAAAATAACATGAATGGGGTAGTTAGGTGTCTTAATTTTACTACTTTTTATAAATAGCTATTGAAAATAATACAATTGTTTTCGTTGTGTACCCCGACATTACACGAAAGGCACCCCACTCTCGGGGACAGACGGAAAATCGCGTATGTAGGGGTACAACTTTGCATATACATACAAATTTTATTTCATAGGGACCAAAGACAGATGAAAACACTAATTTAGAAGAAAAATATTTAATAAAATAGTAGTTTTTTATACATAGTAATACAAAATATTAAAAAAAATTAATGAATTACTTAATGTTATTTCGATATCGATGCCTTCGTAAAATCTACCAAATTCATATGACACAATGCCTTTTTTCCACGCAGAATTTCTTCGTAGCAAGCTAATATTTTTTATTATTTCCTTTGTATCTCTTTAATGCTTTCTTTGTTGAAGTATCCGTTTTCTAAAGAATTTTAGCTTCTTTCAATTGACAGAGACCTGTCATCTGCCCGGGTCTGATTTTCGACAGACGTCCCGTTGGTTTTGAGTGCAGGTGATTTTTAACCGATTCCCAGAAAAGTCTGGCGACACAAAGTGTAGGGAACTCAAGCTGAGCAGGTGTTTGTTCCGTGGTGTTCGTTTATGGGGCCACGGCCACTGAATGTTTGCGTTTTGCAGCGACCACGACATAGATTCAAATTTCAATTGTTATTTAGCGTATGGTGTTTTGTAAAATATATAAACACGTTATTTATAAATTAGGCTGTTTTGTTGTGTTGACAATCACCACTAGGTCCACTTTGTAAATAACGCAATTGTCAATCGTTCGGCAGTTTCGCTCAAAGCAGCAGATATGACGGATGGATCGAGCCCCACGAGAAGCGATTCTGTCTGGGAACGGGAGTTTCTGACTTTTTAATTACTTTGTTTCGTGAATATCCCGAGTTTTGTAAGTTGTGTCAAGTGAATATTTAAACAAAAAGAAAATTATTGCTTTGTAAAAAATCTTTGATTTGGTAAAACAGTACAAATCAGTTTATACTGAAGATAAATTAAAACAGAAAATTAATATTCTGCGTAGAATTCAGTATCTCGCGTTAGCAAGTAAACTGACTTCTCAGTTTATACCACTCTTATCACTCTTTAGTCACATTGTACTTACTTACACACTTACACTATAGTCACTCTTTGTACCAGCGTATTTTCCTCTATTCCTACTTTCCATTGCAGACAGCCTGTCAAAGAATAGAATTCGAACGTAGAAACTGCGTAGAATTCGGTATCTCGCGTTAACAAGTAAACTGACGTCTCAGTTTATACCACTCTTCAGTCACACTATAGTCACTCTTTGTACCAGCGTCTTTTCCTCTATTACTACTTTCCATTGCAGACAGCCAGACAAAGATAGAAAGCCCAACTCTGAATGAAACACGTCTGGTCCCTTTGAAAAACATTGACGGAATGAGATTGATGGGTTTATTGAAGCTATATTAAAACACCTATCAATCGAAACCGTCAATCACATTGACATTAATATTGATCGTCTAGGGTCCGCTTGACATGTCGACTATTTTCAATGGACGAACAGCTGTTTAAATTGACTTGGTTGACCCATTTTGCGTCTTATCGCCTCAATTAGGGATGTAACATATTATAAACTATTTTTGTTAAATCACATTTCTGTAGTGTTGACAAAAATGGTGAAATCACCAAAGTGTTCAGCTCTGACAGGCGTTCCAATAAGATTAGTCAAAGGATATACGTCTCTTACCGTCACTCTGACCACCAATCGGTTTAGGAATGTTTGTTTAAAATTGAGAGTTGGTAATGGTAATGGTAATTTT
Source organism: Metellina segmentata (assembly GCA_947359465.1). Classification (NCBI taxonomy): domain Eukaryota; kingdom Metazoa; phylum Arthropoda; class Arachnida; order Araneae; family Tetragnathidae; genus Metellina; species Metellina segmentata. The sequence goes on from OX375883.1 coordinate 43,160,108, forward strand.
AGTTAACGTCGTACTAGAGCAACACAACGGGCTATTGACGACGGTCCGGAATCAGTCCCTTAAGGGAAAGATCCGAGGACAACACCTCGTAATTTTGAACCACGGTCAGATGACGAAGCAACACCTGAGCTGGCACCCCACTCTCGAAACTTCCACGCCAACCCAACGTGAGGACTTTCGGCCACGACAGATTTAAGGTGCACCAGCCGCCTCTACACCATACGTTTACAAACATCCATGCCCAGACCCGGATTCGAACCAGGAACCTTCCGATCTAGAGGCTAACACCTTAACCACTATACCGGTTGGTCGGTAATAGTAATGGTAATTTTAGTTAACGTCGTACTAGAGCAACACAACGGGCTATTGACGACGGTCCAGAATCAGTCCCTTAAGGGAAAGATTCGAGGACAACACCTCGTAATTTTGAACCACGGTCAGATGACGAAGCAACACCTGAGCTGGCACCCCACTCTCCAAACTTCCACGCCAACCCAACGTGAGGACTTTCGGCCACGACAGATTTAAGGTGCACCAGCCGCCTCTACACCATACGTTTACAAACACCCATGCCCGGACCCGGATTCGAACCAGGAACCTCCCGATCTAGAGGCTAACACCTTAACCACTATACCGGTTGGTCGGCCCGGTTGGTCGGCAAATTGAGAGTTGGATACGGTAGACTATTAATCAGCGTCACAAGAGTAACACAAAAGGGTGTTTGAATTTGATTTGGAAGTCGTCCTTCCGTCAGTAAAAGTACTCAACTGCTAACCCCCCGAAATGTTAAAATCACGTGTAAACAAGACCTAAATTTAAATTGTGAACATTTTGTTTAGAACAAATCAAGATTTACACTCTTTAAAATACACATTTAGATGGAAACACCGCGAGTTTAAAGAAAAATAAGAAATTTTGGATAAAATGTGAGCAAAAAAGTTTGCTGTTAAAAAAATAATACTTTTAATTTTAAAATTTAAAAGAATTTTTTACTCTTGGTTATACAATTGATAGTAAGGTATAATATATTTCAAATGCGAAGTAATTGTTACTATAAGTCTTTATTTAGCATATATATATGTATACAATTATTCATTAACTTAAACGCAATGAACACCCAACAAGCTACTAGACTATTTTGGTCACAATTAGTTGTCAAAATATCAATGTTGATCAGTGTTTGAAAAGCAAAACCTGATCCAAAATAAATGTATACCTTCGGATTAATACTGTCATTATTAAGATATAAATATCTAAAGGTTTGTTTAATACATTTATAAATCAACTAAAGGTATGTTTAATACATTTATAAATCAACTAAAGGTTTGTTTAATACATTTATAAATCAACTAAAGGTTTGTTTAATACATTTATAAATCATCTAAAGGTTTGTTTAATACATTTATAAATCAAATAAAGGTTTGTTTAATACATTTATAAATCATCTAAAGGTTTGTTTAATACATTTATAAATCAACTAAAGGTTTGTTTAATACATTTATAAATCAACTAAAGGTTTGTTTAATACATTTATAAATCAACTAAAGGTTTGTTTAATACATTTATAAATCAACTAAAGGTTTGTTTAATACATTTATAAATCAACTAAAGGTTTGTTTAATACATTTATAAATCAACTAAAGGTTTGTTTAATACATTTATAAATCAACTAAAGGTTTGTTTAATACATTTATAAATCAACTAAAGGTTTGTTTAATACATTTATAAATCAACTAAAGGTTTGTTTAATACATTTATAAATCAACTAAAGGTTTGTTTAATACATTTATAAATCAACTAAAGGTTTGTTTAATACATTTATAAATCAACTAAAGGTTTGTTTAATACATAGGCAAATAAATTTTGAATAAAAAATACACCCGATATAAATAAATACCTACTTGGATACAATTATTATCTAACTTTATTGTATTTTAAAGAAAATTTATCTTAAAACTCTTTTTAAACTAGTCCTTCAAATTTGAAGTTCCTTATTAAGAGTAACAGCCTGCTGTTTTGTTTTTTCACAGTGCAACGTTAATTAAAATACATAACTACTTATGGTTACTATTTTATTCAATACTATAAAGGAGTGAAAGGTCTTCCGGTACTTTGTAGATTAGTACAGCTCTGCCAAAAGTTAAGCACGAAAGGTAAAATGCAAAACAATTAAAAGTACAGATTTGATTGACACGAAATGCGGCAGGAAACTAGCAAATAGGTTTATGCCTGAAACAATTAAATACAAAGATCAAAACAACATTGAATTTTCATAAATTATAAGATGAAATCATATTGGAATCATAAACAAAATGATGTTTCAATCCAAACACAAACAAAACCGATATTAATAGGGTATGTGACCACCCCTCATCCTCATACAAAGTTTACAGCGTGTGACCATGCTTTCCATGAGGTGATCAACCACCCCAGTGTCAAGTAATCGCCACTTATCCTGCAGAAGCGTTTGCAACTCTGAGAACAGCGGGGAGTGGGAAACGTTCAGACACAGCACAGTCGAGGGCATCCCAAAGATTTTAAAAGAGATTCAGGTTGGGCGAGTACGCCATCCAAACCATACGCGCAATCCTCTCACTCTCCAGGTGGTCGTCGACGATGCCAGCTCTATGAGGACGAGAATTTATCATCATTTAAAACAAAAATACCAACTGCTGCAGCGTACAATCTCAGTGGGTTCTAGAACTTCATCCCGATACCGGAAAGCCGTCATGGAACCCCGTCTATAGGTGGCCGCAGGTCGGTGCGATATCCTAACAAATTCCCGGCCCACAACATGATGCTTCCACCTCGGAATGCGTGATTCTCGATGATGTTCAGGAGCCGATAGCGTATGCTTTATTCTCTCCAGACTCTTATACGTTTGTCATCTGGCTTCAGGGCAAATCTCGACTCATACGTGAACATAACGTTAGCTCAATCAGACGCAGTTCGATTCACATGTTACCGACACCACTTTAATCGTGCCCCTCAGGATTGGACGGATAGAGGAACACAAACTCATCGTACACGGGCTTACAGTCCATTAATATGTGTGGTCTTCGGAGCACAGTTGTGGCAGATATCATCTTACCAATGGACGCTGAAACTGTAGATGTTACATGTGTGGAGGGCTCTCTTCGATTCCGCTTTCTACAACAGAAATTTATCGATCTTCCGCGGGGGTCGTAACCCGTGGGTGGCCAGTCACAGGTCTTCGGACAACTGTTTGCTTTGTTTGGAATTTTTTCCATAACGTTGAAATGACGGAATGATAGATGCCGAAGAAAAGGTAATGGTAATTTTAGTTAACGTCGTACTAGAGCAACACAACGGGCTATTGAACGACGGTCCGGGATCAGTCCCTTAAGGGAAAGATCCGAGGACAACACCTCGTAATTTTGAACCACGGTCAGATGACGAAGCAACACCTGAGCTGCCGAAGAAAAGAGCAACATCAGTGAAAAATTGCCCTGCTTTCAAGGCTTCCCACAGGACGCCAGCGCTTAGTATCTACAAATCGTCTTCTAGAAGCCATATAAACACATCTGTTTTGAAAACTAATCGTACGAAAGTTCTGAACACTTTTTAACTGCACTTACATGCAACTCCTCTAACCCTTCACAATTCTGGCTTCTTATACGACTGCCTTTTTCTGCATATTTCGTAACACGAAATCGTGACATAACACAGTTGCATACTTCCATCTATCTCTGCAGCAAATTGCAGCCTCTCAAAATTAGATTGGGTTCTGAAAATTAACATTTTCCTCTCCGTGCTTAAATTTTGCCAGTGAGTGTAGAAAATTAACCTTGCACACAATACAAGAAATGGGCTAATGGTGACGGCTGGGGATCAATTTCTAAGAGAAAGGTCTGAGGAAAACAGTGAACACATGATATCCCACTTTCCAAATTACCGCATCAAGGCCACGTCAGTGCAGTTGAGGCCACGACAGATTAAACGTGCTCCAGACCTTGTGTACACGATGGTCAAAAGTCATGTGGAAAAAGGTAGAAGTATATATAAAGAATCACAAAATTTGCCATTTATTGAGATTCAAGAAGTAACCAAGCATCAGGATAACGGGACAAACTGACGTCCTGAAACACTTTTTGTTGATCTCGCAGACATACACTACAGAAGACGTAGCATTTGATTACGCCAAATGTAGGGAAATGATGTAACGATAATCGCCTGTAAATCATTTTCTTCCTATGCACTTTAAAAAAACGTGTGTTATTATTAAGAACTTCTCTCTTCGTCTATTTTATAATATGTAAGTTAACTATTTTTCTTAATGACGTACTGGACCACATAGCGAAAAATAAGTGTTCTACTTCCATCCAATATCAGTTCGGACAAAAGCGAGATAATATAAAGCTCCTCAGCCAGAAAAAATAACTTATTATCCTTTTGCTCTTTTGTAATAAATCCTGTATCAAATTCAAATTGACATAAATTATTTCGAGATAATTTTTTACATGAAATGCTACGGAAAAAGGCATTGGCAAACTACGCAATTCGTTTATACCACGATTATTTTCAAAACACACTTTCATAGTATTCTGAATCGAATTAATGTTTTGAGCTAATTTTATTTTTAGATTGTCCAACATATTAAGATATTCATACATGGGGTATGTTAAGGTTTCAAAATCAGGTAGCAAAGTCTGTGCACGGAGGACCACGAACATACTAGCTTGAGAGAAAGTACCAAGACCATTAAGCACATTACGAATAATCTGTATGATATGGTGGGAATCGCAGTACGTGTCGTGAAAGTACTGCATGACATTGGTGTAGAAGGGAGTGGTAGAGTTGCTTAACGGCACAGAAAAATTTTCATTTGAAGTAGAAACACTTCTATTTCCCAACTCTGTGGAAAATTTTGTCTTTTTCGCAGAAGGAACACGCCTGCCAGAGGACATTCTAGTTGTTTCCTCATCTGAATATACATCAGTGTCTGCTTCCTCCTCTGGATATTCTTTTGTGTTTGCTTCCTCGTCTGGAGATTCTTTAAAATACATTTCTCGATCGGAAGAAACACATGTGTCTGTTTCCTCATCTGAAGGTTGTTCAGTGTCCATTCCGTCATCTGAAGATGTCATCTTTCGTTATTTGAAATTTAGATGATAGTTCTGTTGACTTTCTTGGGTCACTCTAAAATGACTGGCTGTATTGAGTTGAGTTGAGTTGAGACATCACTTTGCGGAGCTTCATCTGTAATCTTCTTACATCATTTGGCCATTGTTTAAAATTACGTGATGTTTTTATTGGTAATGGTAATTTTTAGTTAACGTCGTACTAGAGCAACACAACGGGCTATTGACGACGGTCCGGGAGCAGTCCCTTAAGGGAAAGATCCGAGGACAACACCTCGTAATTTTGAACCAGGGTGAGATGACGAAGCAACACCTCAGCTGGCACCCCACTCTCCAAACTTCCACGCCAACCCAACGTGAGATGTTTTTATTGGTAGTTTGTGGCCGACAAACCGGTATAGTGGTTAAGGTGTTAGCCATTAGATCGGTAGGTTCCTGGTTCGAATCCGGGTCCTGGCATGGAAGTTTGTAAGCGTATTTGTAGAGGCGGATGGTGCACCTTAAATCTGTCGTGGCCGAAAGTCCTCACGTTGGGTTGGTGTAGAAGTTTGGAAAGTGGGGTGCCAGCGCAGGTGTTGCTTCGTCGTCTGACCGTGGTTCAAAATTACTTGGTGTTATCCTCAGATCATTCCCTTAAGGGACTGATCCCGGACCGGTGTCAATAGCCCGTTGTGTTGCACTAGTACAACGTTAACTGAAATTACCATTACCTTGGTAGTTTGGAAGGGATTGATCCCAGACCATCGCCAATAGCCCGTTGTGTTGATCTAGTATGACGTTAAATACAAAATTACCAAATTACCTTGGTAGTTTTTAGTAAACGTCATCTTAGAGCAACACAACGGGCTATTTACGACCATCCGGGTTCAATCCACCAAGGGAAATGTGTTGTCTTTGGGTATTTCTTTTGGGGGATAGATCCTGGACCGTCGTCAATAGCCCTCTGTGTTGTTCCGGCACGACATTAATTAAAATTTCTTCCTACCTGATCTCTAATTTTAAAAGTACGATGTAAAAAGGTATTTTAATTAATGTCATACTAGAGCAACACAACGGGCTATTGACGACGGTCCGGGATCAGTCCCTTAAGGGAAAGATCCGAGGACAACACCTCGTAATTTTGAACCACGGTCAGATGACGAAGCAACACCTGAGCTGGAACCCCACTCTCCAAACTTCCACGCCAACCCAACGTGAGGACTTTCGGCCACGACAGATTTAAGGTGCACCAGCCGCCTCTACACCATAAGCTTACAAACATCCATGCCCGGACCCGGATTCGAACCAGGAACCTTCCGATCTAGAGGCTAACACCTTAACCACTATACCGGTTGGTCGGCAATCTCCACAGTGAATTCACCTACAAATATTGTTACATTTTATGATATAAATAATACAGTGAATGTATTCAACCTCCGTTTTTAGTCAAGAAATGGAATATACATATATATAATTTAAAAAGCACAGGAAATTTTTTTTAATGTGGTAAAAAATGAAGGGATGTTGATGGATCAGGGCGTCATCAGTGAGGAGCCTGACCCTGACAACATAAAACGGTGTTTTCTTCATAAAAGCAGCATTAAACTGAAAAAATTGCATAATTTGTTTGAAATATTTTTTTACGTTATATGTATATATATATATATATATATATATATATATATATATATACAGGGTGTTTCAGTGAATCGTTTCAGAACTTCTAAGAGATGTAGGGTACATCCTGACAACTCGAAATCATATAGCAATGTGGGGTCGGAAATGCTTTCCTGAAGCGGTGTTGTGCACAGAAGCACCGTAAATAAAAAGAGACCGTAAGTGAGAAATCGTTTTAATAATACATGAAAAGAAGCGAAAGGTACATGGATTAAAGTAAGTGTTCGAAGTTTCTTCCACGGGCTACAATGCACGCCTCATATCTCCGACTCATGGACATCCGAACATTCTGGAATACTCCAGGCATATCTCGAATTTCTCCGGCAGCTACTGCAATTCTTGGAACCAGCTCCTCAACATTGTCAACAGGGGTGTCATAAACTAGCGATTTCAGATGACCCCAGAAATAAAAACCAAGACATGATAGTTCGGGTGATCGAGCAGGCCAACGTACTGGACCACCACGTCCGATAAACTGCTGACCAAATGTGACATCCAGGTAGTTACGAACATCTCCGCTATAATGGGCAGGGGCTCCATCATGTTGGAACCACATTGTCTGTTGCGTCGATGCAGAAATCTGTTCATCTCTCAAAAGTTGTGGCAATACTTGCTGCAGAAAGAGCAAGGAGTTAGGTCCGGTTAGACGAGACGGTAACAGGTAAGGTCCGATGAGGTGATCTCCCATAATACCGGCCCATACATTGACCGAAAATGGAATCTGTGCTGCACGACGTCGTATTGCATGCGGGTTCTCGACCGCCCAGATATGGTCGTTATGCGTGTTGAAAATTCCTTCCCTTGTGAAGGATGTCTCATCGGAAAACAACACTTCAGCAGGAAAAAGGGGATTTGTATCACATTTTCCAAGGTTCCACTGTGCGAAAGCAATACGAGGTGCATAATCCTCCGGTTGCTGTGTCTGGACACGCTGCACGTGAAACGGATGCATGTCTTCTTCTCGGAGAATCCTCTAGACGCTGCAATGGGAAACCCCGACTGCGTTTGCTACACTTCGTGTACTCGTTCTTGGATTCCCCTGTACATGCTGCAGCACATTCTGTTCGACGTCTGCAGTCCGTGCTGTTCTTACTCTGTCCCTGTCAGCTCTTTCTAATGAACCTGTCTCAGCTAGCCTCTGGTGCAGTCTTGTAAAGAAATTATGACTGGGGATACGCCTCGTTGTATATAGTTCCGCGTACAAACGCTGTGCGGCTGGCCCACTACAATTTGCAGCCCCGTACGCCAAATGCATATCGGCTAACTCTGCGATAGTGTAATCATCCATCTTGGCGTTCTTGTGCGAAATGAAGATTCCCTACACGAAAGCTCGGGATTTTCGCACAACGCCATCTACCGTGTCAGGAAAGCATTTCTGACTGCCCATTGGTATATGATTTTGGTTCGTCAGGATGTACCTTACCCCTCTTAGAAGTTCTGAAACGGTTCACTGAAACAACCTGTATATATATATATATATAATTTGTATATTTGCTTTTAATGGTGTTTGGGGAAGTATATGAGCAATTTCTTAGCATTTTGCGGCTCATATTCGTAGAAAACACCATTTTGTGTTGTATGGGTCAGTCTCCTCCCTGATGTCGCCCTGATCCACCAACACTTTCGTTTTCAATAAATTCCTTTTGGTTTTTATTTTTTGAATTTCCTCTTGTTTTAGAAACATATATTCCTTGCCATTCTATGTCTGCAGCTTTCAGCACGCTTGCATGGTTAGTTTTAACTTTTCTTCTAACTTTCGTTTTCTAGTTAAATACACATGCTTTTTATTTTTATTTTGATCTTTCTTTAAATTACGTATTTGAATGATAAAGTATATATATATTCAGGGTGTCCCATAACTTAGTGTACAAACTTGGAGGAGAGATAGGTAACTGGTAATTTTAGTTAATGTCGTTCTAGAGCAACACAACTGCCTATTGACGACGGTCCGTGATCAATCCCCTATGGGAAAGAACCTAGGACAACACCACGTGATTTGAAACCACGGTCAGATGACGATGGAGGGAGGTAGAAAACATCGTTAGTAACGATAATTACACTGGAAAGCACAGACGTAAACGTCACCCGTGATAAGGAGACACAAAGACACAATAAGGCCAAAACACATAATTTAGAGAAAACGCTTCATTATACAACTAAAGATTACAATGCATGACTTGCAAGCATCACAGGAAGAGGTCGAAATGGCACCTATTCGCATGGATGCACGCACAACACCTACGCGACATGGATTGGCGAACATTTTCGAAGATACCTGGCATTTTGCTTATCGTAGCAGCAGCGACGGAGATTCGTGCCACCAGGTCCATTTCAGAATTTACGGGCGTGTCGTACACGATACTCTTCATGGCACCCCAGAGAAAATAATCAAGAGGGGATAAATCAGGTGACCTGGGAGGCCAAGCAATGGGACCACCACGCCCATTCCAATTGTTTCCAAATATCCGGTCCATAAAGTGTTCACGAACACACCTTGTGTAATGAGATAGCGCCCCATCATGTTGAAATCACATTCCACGTCGAACATGTGCGGTGCTAAGCATTTCCATAACTACCTCTTGAAGAAAGATGAGATACTTGCGAGCGTTCAGTCGAGGTGGACGCTGGAGGTGTGTATAGCCCGACTAAACTGTCCCCCACGATACCAGCCAACACATTAACAGTGAAGCGTTGTTGCGCGACTCATTATCGGGTTCCGCGTGGGTTGTCTAAGGTCCACAAGTGCGCGCTGCACGTATTGAACACCCTTCATGTGAAAAGATTGCTTCATCACTGAACATAACAGAGCTGGAAAATTGCGTGTAGGCAGCACATTGGTGTAGAAACCACTGTGAAAACGCGGCATGTCATGGAGGATCATCCGGCTGCAATAACTTAACTCTCTGAAGTGAAAGGAATGCAAGGACGATGTTGCCAGTTTTTTACTGTTCGGATCAACCTTTTTAGTTTTCTTCTAATGCTCAGATACGAGTTTAGTTAATCAGAGTCATGCTCTGATACGAGGTTAGCTAATGAGAGTCATGCTCAGATACGAGGTTAGCTATTGAGAGTCATGCTCAGATACGAGGTTAGCTAATGAGAGTCATGCTCAGATACGAGGTTAGCTAATGAGAGTCATGCTCAGATACGAGGTTAGCTAATGAGAGTCATGCTCAGATACGAGGTTAGCTAATGAGAGTCATGCTCAGATACGAGGTTAGCTATTGAGAGTCATGCTCAGATACGAGGTTAGCTAATGAGAGTCATGCTCAGATACGAGGTTAGCTATTGAGAGTCATGCTCAGATACGAGGTTAGCTATTGAGAGTCATGCTCAGATACGAGGTTAGCTAATGAGAGTCATGCTCAGATACGAGGTTAGCTAATGAGAGTCATGCTCAGATACGAGGTTAGCTAATGAGAGTCATGCTCAGATACGAGGTTAGCTAATGAGAGTCATGCTCAGATACCAGGTTAGCTAATGAAAGTCATGCTCAGTTACGAGGTTAAATAATTAGATGTGCCGTCTATCAAGGTAATGGTAATTTTAGTTAACGTCGTACTAGAGCAACACAACGGGCTATTGACGACGGTCCGGGATCAGTCCCTTAAGGAAAAGATCCGAGGACAACACCTCGTAATTTTGAACCACGGTCAGATGACGAAGCAACACCTGAGCTGGCACCCCACTCTCCAAACTTCCACGCCAACCCAACGTGAGCCGTCTATCAAGATCTGATCAATTGAATGTGTAAATTGGTATAATTTAGAGGTACTTAATGTTTTATTGCAAAGCAAAAGAGAAAGGTTATGCGTGTACTTGAGACAGGAATTATTTTTTCTTACGTTGATCCAAAATGAATGTATGTTAACTTTTATTCACACGACGGTCCTAATGTATGGCGCCGACCAACCGGTATAGTGATTAAGGTGTTAGCCTCTAGATCGGAAGGTTCCTGGTTCGAATCCGGGTCCGGGAATGGATGTTTGTAAGCGTATGGTGTAGAGGCGGCTGGTGCCCCTTAAATCTGTCTTGGCCGAAAGTTTGGAGAGTGGGGTGCCAGTTCAGGTGTTGCTTCGTCATCTGACCGTGGTTCAAAATTACGAGGTGTTGTCCTCGGATCTTTCCCTTAAGGGACTGATCCTGGACCACCGTCGTCAATAGCCCGTTGTGTTGCTCTAGTACGACGTTAACTAAAATTACCATTACCATGGCCTAATGTATGGCATCAATGGACGATATTTTAATCAAACAATAAATCAATCATTGATAATTTGGTGGTTTGATTTATCGATTTTATATTTCCTAGTAGTTTCTACGTGATATATAGTTACTTATAAATTCACTAATTCTACTAATGATGATATTTATTTTGTCTTCAAGATATTGACACCTTTTAGTAGACGATGTAAGATTGAGTCAGTTTCCTGCTGAGATGCGAGAAGAGTTAAATGAACGAGATATCTATTATATCTAGATCTGATTAATTGAATGTAATCTGGTAAAATGAGGACGTGATTATTTTATTACGAACGAACAGATAGGTTAGATACTTGGAAAATTGGTAATGGTAATGTCTTGTTTATAAAAAACACACACACAATTTTTGTATACCCTATATTCACAAGATTGTAACCCACTTCATTTATTGACGTTATTTCAATCACAGAAAATACTCGTTTCTAAAACACATTAAGATCTAAACACTGATTATTTCAAACAAGGATTTAAAAAAATTTTGGATACCGGTATATTATCTAAAAAAGACATATATATTTTTATCATATTATAGACATATATATGTTAGATTTTAATAATCTGCTTATTTTTCATGTAAAATATCCGAAATTGGTGTTATGTGTATATTTCAACCAACTTCCCTTAAATATTTGATTGAATACTTTATGATTTGTAGAATTCTGTTTCATTAAAATAAAAAACTATATACAACCATATTTTTGTGTAAAATGCGTAACTTATTTTTAATGACGAATTTCGTTTCTGTCGATTTATGTGTTCCAGTGTTTTATAAATTGCAGATAAATTGCTCAGGAGTTAAATTGTGATGAATTATTTACTATCTGAATAATTACACTAAAACAAATTTGTTTTTCGTGTTTCATCGCTGTTATTTAAATCTATACTCTAGTCAAGTAACTACATCTATCATTCTAAATATGTACGGTGTTTTCATTTGGAAACCAAATCTTTGAATTTAAAAAAGTACTTGGTTCGATTTAAAGCTGAATGTCTGTTAGAGAAAAGGGAATTTTAAACAAAGCTTTCTAGATCTTTGAATAACATTAGTTAGTCATTTTGAAAAGTTGAAATTTTTTGTCTTTAGTGACAGAAGGTCGAGATTGCTTACTCTACATATTGAAGCTGTTCTTACGCAATTTAAATACATGTGAATCATTCGTTGAAAGCAGTGATTTACTTTTTGTAAAATCAACATTCTGCTTAGTAAGAATTGTAATTGATTGAGCTACACTAATGACATTTAATTCTAACACAAGCTCAATTATTCCACGTGCCACTGAATGAAATTGTTTAAGGGGACCGGGAAAGCAAAATTCGACTAAAATATCAATTTCTATTTTATTGCTCCTTTATATAGTTCAAAATCTCCTCTTTCCAATGATATATCACACTAGGTAATAGAATAAGAGGAAGTTTGAAAATTATGCACGTTTCCAATAAGCACTCCACACCTGACACGGCCTTTCAAATGTAAACAAACCGTTTGTGGACATTTCTAATCTTTGTTGCTCAACAATGTATATTATATTTTTTACTTTACTTTACTCAAATTATTTTCGATAATCTGGTAACAGTAGAGTTAACTGGAATCATTTAGTTTTTTCTAACTATTTTTATTAATTTTACCATGCGATATAAGTTAGCACTTTCTGAGACATGACATTTGATCTATTATGGACTAGCAATAAGGATAAATGTTGGTTTTCTGCACAATAAGCAACAATCTGTCTGGGCAGAATATTTTTATTTACTGTCAAGTAACTTAAATCCAAATCACGGTCTTTGTCCAGTTGGGAATGAAAGCTGGTGGAAATTTCAACGTGCTGTAGCTAAAAGTGATGTGTATTACCATGATAAACACACACATATTGCCTTGCCTTATACTGCCTACATTTTGAAGACAATTAAATCTAATTTCAGAGACTTGGCGAATCCAGAATTGTTGAAAAAATGTGTTCACGGAAAGACTCAAAACCCAAATGAATCGGTGAACAATGTGATTTGGACTCGCGTTCCAAAAAATGTGTTTGTAGCAATCCAAACTTTAAAACTGGGAGTGTTTGATGCTGTTTCCTGCTGCAACAGTGGAAATATTAAAAAGTGCTATACATTATCTAGAGTTAAAATCAATCCAGGCTGCCATTTTATACAAATTTTTGAGAAAACTGGACTAAGACCGTGTTATCGATGGAGAGCGAAAACTCTCCGAATACAGTAAAAATGCCCGCCATAGAAAGAAAAGCATAAAAAAAATTGAAGATACATGTATTAAAAATGAAAGAGATCACCCTTTATATAAATCAGGATTTCATTAAGGTTAGACGTAAAATTATTTATAAAAATTCATTTGAAATGTCTAAATCCATTTTTCTCAAAACTTAGATTTTTAAGATTCATGACCCATTTTCTCAGAATCTACTGAACATAATGACTTAATATTTTTATGACATATTTGTGTTATATCTTTAAAGATTTAAACACGGGCATTTTTTGATTTTTTGAAAATTGGATTTTTTAGAAATTTAAATGTGTTAAAAGTGATATAAAAAGTGATATTCAGTTAAAAATTTCTATAAAATTAAAATTTTTAAATAAAAAAAGTGAGCTGTTAAAGTTTGTATAACATATCAGACTAACCACCATAAAAATTTTGTGTTGATTACTATTATAGTTATTGAGAAAAAGGGTCTTGAATTTCGTGAATTTAACATGGAGGAGATAGTGCCTTCCCGGTCCCCTTAAGAAAAAATGTTGTTTGCTTCAAATTAAATTAGTCACGAATGCCGAAGGAATTTAACTCACCATCCTCTCATATTGATGACGAAATTCGAACATCGCTTACAAGGTACAAGAGTGACACAACTACAACATATACATAGGAAAACTAATTGCAAGTTAATCGAACGACAATTTGCCATTTTTACGGAAAACGAACGTACGGGGATATTTGGAATCGCACCAAAACTCAAAAACGACTTTTGTAGTAATCGTCATTGAATTAAAATAATGCAGTTAATTTAGCATATGAAATTGAGTACATGGGTGGATTAATCATGTATACATCTTTGGGTCCGAAGTAGATTGTAGAAGGGAGGACAAAATTAAAACGGTGTGGAAAAATTATTTTGTGTGCACTTAAATGGTGCTTGCATTCTTTTATGAAAGAAGTGATGTCTGACTATTTTTCAATCAACATTTAACTAATTCAACTCGAGCAACACCATGTTATTCTGCTAGTATATATATAAACTAGGGGGCCTGCCCCCTGCTCGCTAACGCTCGCCAACCCCCGGAGGATTGCTTCGCTGCGCGAACCTATGCTCGCTTCGCTCGCCTCAATGAAGACATGTGTCCTAGCAGAAGGGATTGTTTACAAAATATGTTACCAAAAAAATGCTTTTCAAATCTAAATTTGCTGTATTACAGAAAAAATATATACAGTATCTCTAAAATCAGAATTCAAATGAAAACTTTGTGCAAATTTTGACTCGAAATGTGAGCGTTGCTTTGGAAATTGAATACCCAGCATGTTGTTTGTGTGTACATTTTCCTAGCACTCAAACGACCCACACTTTTTCATTGAGTTTGTTGCCGTGCAAGCGTCTTGTTGAACTATAACTGTTGGCCCTGAAAAGATCCTCCGCTTTATTTGATTTCTATTATAAACTAACTGCAACAGCTCATTAAAATTTCCTTTTTTTTTCAATAAAATTTCACCCGATAACGCTATAAATTCAATCGATGCGCGAGACTTCGCGATAAACAAACATCGTACAGTGTTGCCAAAACGCGATTACAAATAACGTCTTTTTTGCGTGCCACGTAAGAGAATTATATATATAGATCATATTTTCAACAATAATACCCATATATAAAAACTTACTACATTTATAACATTTAACTTTATGGTATTTGAATGAATATTTTTCTTTAAAAAAATGTCTAAACTAGTCCTGTATACTTAAAATTCCTACTTATGAGTAACAGCCCGTTGTGTTTAGTTCCAGAGCGACGTTATTTAAAAAAAATACCCAACTACTTAAGATTACAATTTTATTCAATATTATATAGGAGTGAAATATAGATTTTATTGTTATTTTGAAGATTCATAGTAAATTAACGTTGCAAAAAGCAACATAATAGGCTAGTGGGAACGTCCGGGGTTCAATCTCTACGGGAAAAGTCCAAGGACTCCTACTTAATTTTGAACAACGGTGAGAAGACACGGTAGTGAGATTGTACCACACTTATCAAATTTCCACACGGATGACAGCGTCAGTACGTTTGAGTCCACGTTAAATTTAACGCACTTCGGACCCAGTGTACATAACGGTCGGTAGTCTTCAGAGAAAAAGTAAATGTGGGTATAAATAATCAAATTTCTTGATATTCAAGAAATAAACAAGCACCATGATAACGGACATCTAAAAGCACTTCATGCTGACCGAAACATTCCACAAGAGGTAGCATTTGGTTGCGCGAAATGTAACGATTGGATGTAACGATAATCGCCTTCAAAGAGTTTTCATTAATCCATTGTAAAAAAACGTCTTTAATTATTAAGAAATTCTCCGTTCATCACTTTTGCAACAAATAATGTGGGTATCATACTGGTGCAACACAAAGTAACAAATAACAGTACTACACACATCAAAAATCAATTTGAATTAAATAAGACAATATATGTCTCTTCAGTCAGAAATAAAATACATTTTAACCTTGTGATCTTTTTCGTAACAAATTCTGTATCTTATGCAAATTGAGAGTCAATACAATATTCTCTGTATATTTCTGGCACAAAATGCTTCTGAAAGAGGTATTGGTAAACTAAGCAAACCGTCTATATCACGATTGTTTTCAAAACACACGTTCAGAGTCTTCCTAATCCTATAGATGTTTAGAGCAAAAAATTCAGTCCAATAAGCGTTTACCATAATGAGATATTTAAACAAGAGAAATGGTAAGTTTTCCAAATCAGGTAGCAAAGTCTATGCACGTAGGGCCAACAATACACAATCATACAAAAAGGTGCCGAAATAGTTTAGAACCTTAAGGATAAACATAGGTATGATGTTTTGGAAATCACAGTTCTTGTCGTTAAAATACTGCATGACATTAGTATAAGGCAAAGGGGTAGTTGTGTTTATATTTACCGCGAAATTTTCGTTTGAAATAGAAGCACTACTATGTCCTGACTCTAGAGCATTGTTTGTCTCTTTCCCAGATGATACACGCTGGCCAAAAAACACTGCAGTTGTTTTGTCTTCTGAAGATTCGCCAGTGTCTGTTTTCTCCACTAAAGATTCGACAGTGTCTGCTTCCTCATCAACAGATTGGTCAGCATCTGTTTCCTCATCTAAAGATTCGCCAGTGTCTGTTTCCTCATCTGAAGATTCGCCAGTGTCTGTTTCCTCATCTAAAGATTCGCCAGTGTCTGTTTCCTCATCTGAAGATTCGTCAGTTTTTGTTCCCTCACCTAATGATTCGTCAGTGTCAGTTTCCTCATCTGAAGACTCGTCAATGTCAGTTTTCTCATCTGAAGTTTCGCCAGAGTCTGTGTCCTCAGTTGATATTTCTTCAGCGTCTGTTTCCTCATCTGAAGATTCGTCAGTGTCTGTTTCCTCATTTGATGATTCGTCAGTGTCTTTTTCCTCATCTGAAGAGTCTTCAGTGTCTGTTTCCTCATATGAAGATTGCTGAATGTGAATTTTTTCATCTGAATATACCATATTTCGATATTAGAAATTTCGATAACTGATCTGTTGATTTTTCGTGGGTCACTAAAATGCCTTGTTACATCGAGTTGAGTTAAATCATCAACTTGATTTCGTTTCGCTTCATCTCTTATCTTCAATGCTCGAGGTATGTAGGTTTTAATTATCGTTACACTGAAGCAACCAACGGGTTATTGGCAAAGGTCGGAGACCAAACCTGAAGGGTAGGTAGGTATTTCAATTATCATACTTGATAAACACAACGGGCTATTGATATTGGTCTGGCAGCAATCCCCAAGGGAAATATCGACAACAAAACCACGTATTTATGAACAAAGGTTAGATGAGACTAGGTAAACACTTGTGCTGTCACTCTAACCCGAAAGCATGTATCAAAAGATACCTTGGATTTTAAGCACGATCCGATGTAAAGGTAATACCAGAGCTAGCACCCCACTCTCCAAACTTCCACACAACGCCGACGTCATAACAGATGAAGTCATGACAATTTAGCATACACCAGCCACCTTGAATGCAACAGTCATTCGTTCGATTTGTATTTGGAACTATGCTAATTAGTTGGATTTCAAACCGGGATACAGCAACTCAATAAATAATCCAAAGGTATTACCTAATGATCTAAATGTCCTCATTTTGCACGTTATGGTGTTAAAGATTTAATACCCTAAAATCGGGCCTACCAACCGGTATAGTGGTTAAGGTGTTAGCCTCTAGATGGGAAGGTTCCTGGTTCGAATCCACGTCCGGGTATGCATGTTTGTAAGCGTATAGTGTAGAGGCGGCTGGTGCATGTTAAATCTGTCGTGGCCGAAAATCCTCATGTTGGGTTGGTATGGAAGTTTGGAGAGTAGGGTTCCAGCTTAGGTGTTGCTTCGTCATCTGACCGTGGTTCCAAATTACGAGTTATTTTCCTCGGATCTTTCACTTAAGGGACTGATCCCAAACCGTCATCAATAGCTCGTTGTGTTGCTCTAGTACAACGTTGATTGAAATTACCAATTACTTTTTGATCAGAAGGTTCCTGGTTCAAATCCAGGTCAGTGCATGGATGTTTGTCAGTGTATGGTGTAGATGCGGCTGGTGTACCTTAAATCTGTCGTGGCCGAAAGTCCTCACGTTGAGTTGGTGTGGAAGTTTGGAAAGTGTGGTGCCAGCTCAGATGTAGCCTCGTCATCTGACCTTGGTACAAAATTACGAAGTGTTTTCCTTGGATCTTTCCCTAATGGACTGATCTCGGACCGTCGTCAATAGCCTGTAGTGTTACTCTAGTACGACGTTAACTAAAAATTACCGTTAACATTTACCTCGGACTTTCCCTTAGGGAACCGTTGTCAATAGACCGTTGTGTAGTTTCAGTACGACGTTTTTCAATATACATACGTACCTCGATGGAAATTTTTTATCATTACACTAAAGTTAAACACTAAATAGCACTAAAGTTTAACCCTGGACCGATGATGAGGTTCCATCTGAGCTGTCACTACGATCTCCAAATTTAATGGCCGACCAACCGGTATAGTGGTTAAGGTTTTAGCCTCTAGATCGGAAGGTTCCTGGTTCGAATCCGGGTCCGGGCATGGATGTTTGTAAGAGTATGGTGCAGAGGCGGCTGGTGCACCTTAAATCTGTCGTGGCCGAAAGTCCTCACGTTGGGTTGGCTTGGAAGTTTGGAGAGTGGGGTGCCAGCTCAGGTGTTGCTTCGTCATCTGACCTTGGTTCAAAATTACGAGGTGTTGTCCTCGGATCTTTTCCTTAAGGGAATGAACCCGGACCGTCGTCAATAGCCCGCTGTATTGCTCTAGTACGACGTTAACTAAAATTACCATAACCCGCTCCAAATTGCAGTAAAGGGTATTGACCGTTTAATACAATTTTCTGTACTCGAGTTTAGGCGTAGCCTGCCTTGATCTGGAAATTCAAGGGCACGCCTGTTTACGTGTCTTGACGATTTAAAAAGTATAAGCGCCTGATTATTACGAGGTAATTGGTAATTTTAGTTAACGTCGTACTAGAGCAACACAACGGGCTATTGACGACGGTCCGGGATCAGTCCCTTAAGAGAAAGATCCGAGGACGACACCTCGTAATTTTGAACCTCGGTCAGATGTCGAAGCAACACCTGAGCTGGCACCCCACTCTCCGACTTGCACGCCAACCCAAACGTGAGGACTTTCGGCCACAACTGATTTAAGGTGCATTAGCAACCTCTACACCATACGTTTACAAACATCCGGACCCGGATTCGAACGAGGAACCTTCCGATCTAGAGGCTAACACCTTAATCACTATACCGGTTGGTCGGCTATTTCGAGGACTGAAGGAAATTGAAAAAATTTTGGTCATGTTTCATTAAGAATAACGAGATTAATCGAAAACTTGTGGCTCGAGATTCACCAGTGCAGCTTATCTCTTCTCTTCAATGCTCGAGATTGGTAGGTGTTTTAACTATCGTCACACTGGAGCAACACAACGGGTTATTGGCGAAGGTCGGACACCAAACCTGAAGGGTAGGTAGGTATTTATTTAACGTCATACTGGATAAATACAACGTGCTATTGATGTTGGTCTGGAATCAATCCCCAAGGGAAAGAATCGAGGACAAAATCACGTAATTTTGAACAGACGTCAGATTAGACGAAATCAACCCCATTTCTGGCACACTAACCTATAGATAAATATCAAATGATACCTCGGAAAATGTAAGCAAGATCGGATGAATAGGTAATACCACTACTGCCACACGACTCTCTAATTTTCCACTCAACGCCAACGTCAGGACAGACAAAGCCACGACCAATATTGCTTTCACCAGCCACCTTAAATGCAAGTCTTTCTATCAATTCGAATTTGGAAACTACGAATTCTAATGAATCTCACTGCCAACTGGTATAAAGCAGCTCACGGAATCAATCCAAGGACAAAATATAATGTACTAAATGTCCTCATTTTGGCGTAGTGTTTAAGTATGGTAAGTGCGATAGGTGAAAACTCGTGTAATAACAATGCTATCTGACCACACTAAAGGGGAACCTTAGCCCTGTGAGAAGAGCAACGTATTAGCAATCGGATGCTCGCTTGCTCGATTCTTACCAATGACCGTCGTGTACTAAGAGGGATTGTGTACATTAAATCTGTTGTTACCATGTCTTCACGTTTGCATGTTTTGGAGGTTTCTAAATAGGCTGCCAGCTCATGTTATGCACATTATCTGACCATGAATCAAAGCTACGTGGTTGTTTTCCTCATAATTTTCCTTTCAGGTTTTTCCAGAAACAGTTGCCTCGTCATTCGATCTCGTTTCAAAATTACGTACTGTGGTCCTCGCATTTTTCCCTTGGGGATTTATCTTGGACTAACGTCAATAAATAGCCGACCAATCAGTATAGTGGTTAAGGTGTTAGCCTCTAGATAGGAAGGTTCCTGGTTCGAATCCGGGTCCGGGCATGGATGTTTGTAAACGTATGTTGTAGAGGCGGCTGGAGCACCTTAAATCTGTCGTGGCCGAAAGTCCTCACGTTGGGTTGACGTGGAAGTTTGGAGAGTGGGGTGCCAGCTCAGGTGTTGCTCCGTCATCTGACCGTGGTTCAAAATTACGAGGTGTTGTCCTCGGATCCTTAAGGGACTGATCCCGGACCGTAGTCAATAGCCCGTTGTGTTGCTCTAGTACGATGTTAACTAAAAATTACCAATTACCAATTATCGTTTATAAGGGGAGCAAAAACACTTTAAATAGATAATAGAATCAAATGTCCTCACGTTGGAATGTTGTAGAAGTTCTGCGAGAGGGGAACCAAGGGAAGTATGAAATCTTCGTCTGATTGTGGGACAACGTTTCAAGGAGTTGTCCTCGGATTTTGAACCAATCGGTCTGGTAGTAAAGGTGTTAGCCTCTAGATCGGAAGATTCCTGGTTCGAAGCTGGGTCAGTGCATGGATGTTTGTAAGAGTATGGTGTAGAGGCCGTTGGAGCACCTTAAATCTGTAGTGGCCGAAAGTCGTCTCGTTGGGTTGGCGTGGAAGTTTGGAGAGTGGGGTGCCAGCTTAGGTGTTGCCTCGTCATCTGACCGTGGTTTAAAATTACGAGGTGTTGTCCTCGGATCTTTCCATTAAGGGACGGATCTCGGACCGTCGTCAGTAGTTCAATATGTTGCTCTAGAACGACGTGAATTCAAATTACCGTACCTTGCCATCATTGATTCGAGGTTTCAATGTATCTGGTGTTTCTGCCGATTCTATACTCTTTAGTATGACCCAGGACCTTTATTAAGGAGGTGGCTTTATCTCTCGGATCTTCGTACAGCTGAAAACTCATTTTAATTTCTACAGCCAATTTAACTCATTTTTTCTTTATAAATTTTCGCCGACCAACCGGTATAGTGGTTAAGGTGTTAGCCTCTAGATAGGAAGGTTCCTGGTTCGAATCCGGGTCCGGGCATGGATGTTTGTAAACGTATGGTGCAGAGGCGGCTGGTGCACCTTAAATCTGTCGTGGCCGAAAGTCCTCACGTTGGGTTGGCGTGGAAGTTTGGAGAGTGGGGTGCCAGCTCAAGTGTTGCTTCGTCATCTGACCGTGGTTCAAAATTACGAGGTGTTGTCCTCGAATCTTTCCCTTAAGGGACTGATTCCGGACCGTCGTCAATAGCCCGTTGTGTTGCTCTAGTACGACGTTAACTAAAATTACCATTACCATTACCTTTATAAATTTTCTCACTTAAATTATGCAAATCAGTTTTATGTTACACACACCTGATGACGGGGAGTTAAGCTGCTTTGCAGTAGGCACTCCGAAGTGAATGTCCAGTCCAGTCCAGGACCTTTACTAGAAGCATATTGTGTTATTCCAGTGCAATGATAAAAATATAGATCAAGGTATGTATGTATTTTAAATATCGTTGGACTAAAGCAACATAATTTTGTCCTTACAACTAACCGGTATCAACTTTAGAAGAGAAAGGTCTTGAGACAAAACCACGTAACACTGAACCGCAGTCGGATGGCGACGCAACACCTGAGCTGGAAGTCCATTATTCAAAACTCCACAACATTCCAACTTGAAGACATTTTAGGACACAACAGTTTTGATGTGCACAAGCCCCCATTTTCATATAAAGATCAAAGGTTGGATTCGAACTAGCAGCCCTCCGGTTGCTATTTTGATGGTTATCCAAACAGATTTCCTTTTCCTCTCCCCCACACGTACTTTAAAGCCCTATTATGTAGATAGTTACCATAATTAACGTCGCTGTGGTGTAATGCAAAGGACTATTGACGTTAGGTAATGGTAATGGTAATTTTAGTTAACGTCGTACTAGAGCAACACAACGGGCTATTGACGACGGTCCGGGATCAGTCCCTTAAGGAAAAGAACCGAGGACAACACCTCGTAATTTTGAACCACGTTCAGATGACGAAGCAACACCTGAGCTGGCACCCCACTCTCCAAACTTCCACGCCAACCCAACGTGAGAACTTTCGGCCACGACAGATTTAAGGTGCACCAACCGCCTCTACACCATACGTTTACAAACACCCATGCCCGGACCCGGATTCGAACCAGGAACCTTCCTATCTAGAGGCTAACACCTTAACCACTATACCGGTTGGTCGGCCCTTATAAACGAAGGTCTGATTGGATTCGAATTTGTATCCCGCTTATTGCTAATACATCCTTTTTTAAACTGAGATACAGTGAACCAATGATCTCAGAAATCCACCTTTTCATTGCAGAAAACACCTTTAATTATGTAACTGCTGAATAAATCATTCTCTGAACAAAGCTTACATACTCGAATGCAACTTTCTACATCCAAGTTCCCATAGAGGTACACCAAAATCGCCTGAACTTATGTATTTTTCTTCAAATCAAAATTATTCCATGGATAATGCAGTACATCCAACTGATAATTTGTCCAATCTTGCAAAAGCATCGGTAAATGTGAGATCTTCTGAAGAATTGGATAGTGCAAAAGCACCACCTACAACGGAAAGCATTTGTGCAGTGGATATGGCAACTTCCAGTTTACTTGACCTGAGTTATATTCAAGAAATTGAGAGTGCCTCCACAAAAAAAATCTCGGTAGACATACACTCTAAGTTCTATACAAGAAATAGAAAGTTATAACAACGTAATGTTGTATTTCCATGAAACATTTTCCGCTGTTGACGCCTGCACAGACATCATCCGAAGTGCTTTGAAGTATAAGATCCACTTATTACCTGTTTCTGTACAAACATTCTATCGAGTTAACGCGTAGCTTGCCAACAAATGAAGATTCAAGAGCACGTTTGCCATTGCATCTTGAAGACGTTTGAAGTTTACACTGTGGTTTATGTCTAGGAATGAAAGAAATTGAAGGAACTACGCATTCATGTATCGATCAGAATAGTGTTACGTATTGTTACAGATAAGCAGCCTCGTCAAAAAAAAGTACCAGTCAGGTTACATCATTTAGTATGAAGAATTGAACGAGTTTATTCACATGTAGATATTGATTGAAATCAATGTATAGTGATTGAAATGTATAAGTTATTCATCTAATCACTTAGCAATTGTTGTCAGTAAAGAGAATTGACCAAGATTTTTCAGATGCTGTTCAACTGCATAATGATATAAATGTTTTAAGTAATTTACTTTGTAAAATCGTCGTGAAAAAATCGTAATCAATATGAAGCATCGTACAAGTTTGTCGAATACCGGGTACCGGTTAAACTCAATGTTTCAGTATAGTTATTAGGTAAGCCACATTATTCATCCTATATCACTATTAAGTTAAATGCCTATTAAATTAAAGA
The DNA here is from genome assembly GCA_947359465.1 of Metellina segmentata. NCBI lineage: Eukaryota > Metazoa > Arthropoda > Arachnida > Araneae > Tetragnathidae > Metellina > Metellina segmentata. Next base: position 43,183,652 of record OX375883.1, read on the forward strand.
AATAGGTATGCGTAGAAATAATATTTTTTAAATTTCTAATCAGAAGCAGATCGGTGTTCAAATAACCATCTCGCCATATGGATTAATTTTTCAAGTGTGACAAATCGTTGGTGACCTCAGGGGTCTATCTTTACGTGTGCATTCAGGAATGTGAGGAACACCAGTGAACTCTGCCTTCTGATTTGACCTCGAATAACTCGCTTTTTTCTCGCTCATTATTTGACCGTGGTTAAAAATTAATTGGTTTTATAAATAGATCACTGTGTTGCTCCTTTACAACGTTAATTAAAATACCTACCTACATCAATAAATATTTTTTATCAGTGCACTTGAATAACCTAATATACTATTTGTTAGGGTTCGGTGTTCAAACCCAAGAGGAAATAATCGACTTAAACAATACGTATTTTTAACCTCGGATTGATGATAAGGTTTCATATTACCTGCCACTACAATCTTTGTATTTTGCCCTCTGCGTTTGATCACAAAATATTTTCAATTGCCAGTTGAGTTGATTCTGTTTGATATTTATTAAAATAAATACCTCGCTTCAGATAAGAACTTCAACTATCATTAGTCGTGATATCTTACTGTTCAATTAATCAAGCAAACTCCATAAAGCAATGCTACTTGGATAGAATTTTTTCAATCAAGTTTGGAGCCCGTAGTGTTGCTTTTGTACAACGTTAATAAAAAAATTACCTAAATTATATAATTTAAGTGTGAGTAGAATCACGGAAATTTCATGAACTGATGTCGTATCTTACAAATCAAAATCTTTTGATGTATAAAAGCATGCACACAGTTGAAGAACCAATTCAAAGTTCGTCCGACCAAGCAAAACAATCGGTAAATGCGAGAGCCTATGGAGGGTTGGTAAGTGGAAATGCAATACCTACAAAGGAAAGCATTTGTGCAGTGAATATAAATACTTCTTGTCCACTTAACCTGAATAATGCTCAAAAAATTGTAATATCCTCTTTAAAAGACAGTTTGGACACTCTCAACTCAATTCGCCCTACTCAAGAAACTCAATATTACTACAATGTGATGGCATATTTTCTAGAAACGGATTCCTCTGTTGACACTTGGGCAGACATGCTCCGACTTGTATTGCAGGAAATTGACCACTTAATAGAATTTTCTTTAGTTGAGTTTAGGTGGAAGCTGCCCAGATCTGTGTATTCAAGTGGACGCCTGTTTACGTGTCATGAAGATTTAAAAAGTATAAGAGGTAACTTATTACAAGAACTATTCGAAATGGAAAAATCCATGCAATGATGTTTGAAATATAAGAACGAGATTAATCGATACCTTGTTGCTGGAGTTTCACCAGTGCCGCTCAATTTTACCAATAGTATAATTGTATCTATCAAAGTTTTATTCGATAATTTGGTTTCTATTTTTTACTATTTTCCAGTAAAGAGAGTAAGTATACAAACATATCTTATCTGTAAGGAAGAGATATTGTCTATTCTTTGCGAGTATTGAGTGTTTATGTATTTTCTTTCCTTCACAAGTTCTTTGATCCTCCAAGATGTTTCAACGAAATGTCTTAAGATCTGACCAATTTTACTTATGACGATGTATCTAGTTATGTCAATGTTTCAAATTTTTGGTTGGTGATATCAACTTTTTATACATTTTTTTATCTAATGCTGAGATTTGTGGTTCGCTTAATGAATGAGATATGCTGTCTATCAATATCTAATCAATTGAATGCGGTAAATTTGTATAATTTGTATGTATTTAATGTTTTATTCCAAATGAGAAAAAGGTTAAACGTATGCTTGAGACACAGTAATTGTATTTTCTTATATTTATCGAAAATGAATGCTTGTATACTTTTTATTCACACGACGGTCGTAATGTATTTCATGTATGGACGTTATTTTAATCGAACAATAAATCAATCATTTGATAATTTGGTGGCTTGATTTACTGATTTTTTACCTATCAAGTTGTTTTAACGTGATATATTGTTACGTATAATTCGACAAATTCTACTAATGATGATATTTATCTTGTCTTCAAGATATCACTTTTTATTTGGCGATATAAAATTTGGTCTGCTTCCTTCAAACGCTGAGATACGAGGAGAGCTTAATGAACGGAATACGACTTGAATCTAAATCAGATTAATTAAATTAGTGATTAATTAAATGAGGCTGTAGTTATTTTAATACGAATGAACGGATGGTTAAATTATTGAATAAATGAAATTTTAAATCTTGTTTGTCGTAAAAAAAAATTTTGTATACTTACCTTCATTCACAAAAGTGTTTAATGCACTACATCTATTGACTTTTAATCCCTGTAAATAAATCGCATGATTTTGAAGCTTTATTTTATTATAACTTTCCAAGTTGTTTCGACGATACACCCCGGTTATCAAAACTGATCCATTTTACTAATGAAGAAGGTATGTTGATTAAAATATTTCCATTTTTTAGGACCGCGAGATACTAGAAGTGTGTCCATTTTTTTTAATGACGAGATACACGTCTGCCAATTTCTTTTCAGTTTTCTGGCAATGACTAGAAATCTCGTTCATAAAATTCTTGTAAATTTTTCATGGATGTGCTGCCTTGGCAAGACAAGCATCAGTTAGTTGAAATCAATTTGTATCATGAAGAATTGAACTATTTTATTCACATGTAGTATAAATGTTTTGTGATTTATATGTTTAAGTAATTCCTTTAATCAGTAATCAAACACTTTGACAAATATGTGCTCAGAGGACAAAATGTCATAAGTTACTTTCCAAAAAATTGAGTAAGTCCCATCCTGGAGTCTGGTTTGTGAATGCTTAGAAGTTGGCAAAATGTCGTAAGTCTTTTTCTTTCGCCGACCAATCGGTATGGTGGTCAAGGCGTTAGCCTCTAGATCGAAAGATTCCTGGTACAAATCCGGTTACGGGCTAAGATGTTTGTAAGCGTATGGTGTACAAGCGGCTATTGCACCTTAAATCTGTCGTGGCCGAAAGTCCTCGCGTTGGGTTGGCGTGGACGTTTGGAGAGTGGGGTGCCAGCTCAGGTGTTGCTTCGTCATCTGACCGTGGTTCAAAATTACGAAGTGTTGCCCTCGGATGTTTCCCTTAAGGGACTGATCCCGTACCGTCGTCAATAGCCCGTTCTGTTGCTCTAGTACGACGTTAACTAAAAATTACCAATTACTTTTTCTTTCAGATCATGAGAAAACAAAGGTGGGAAAATTGCAATGAATCAAAAACCACAGAACCACATGTTGAATCTTAAAATTGCTGTCACGAAAAATTAAAAATGTGTCTTGCATCATTTTGCCATTTGAGCACAGAATTATCCATCTTGAAAATAAATTCTAAGATTGTTTAGATGCTGTTCAACATTTTTTTGCGTACCAAATTTAATTAATTTTAAGGTTTTTAAGTTAATTAATTTATAAAACTGGATTGAGAATCCTGGTCGACATGAAGTACTGGACAAGTCTGCTTGTAAAATAAGGGGTCGTGTTAAACTTAAACAATGTTTAATGCAGTTATCAGATATGCCACAGTATTGATCTTGCATCGGTCATGGCTGTAAAAATTTGCTGAAATAGATATGCTCAGCGTAATAAATTAAAAATAAAAGGGACTGGTCCCAAGGACCAATGTATACGAATATATACTGGTTCGCTGCCATCATAACTGTTCCGCTCCTCAAATAATAAATGAATTTTGTTAACGTGTCAATTCAGAGCACAAAATTTCCACTCGCCATGGACAAGAGAAATTTTTTCTTTGGCGAATGAAAATTCTGTCGCATTGTAGATCGATTTTTTATTAGCTTTAAGAAATTGCCTTACTCTCGGAAATCAGACTCAGCGGTCATCGCTAAAAACAGTGATAATCCACGTGGTCAAGCAAGAACACACCCTTCACACCGATAGCGATTTTACGAAACCCAATGCCGACCAACCGGTATAGTGGTTAAGGTGTTAGCCTCTAGATCGGAAGGTTCCTGGTTTGAATCCGGGCCCGGGCATGGATGCTTGTAAACGTGTGGTGGCCGAAAGTCCTCACGTTGGGTTGGCGTGGAATTTTGGAGAGTGGGGTGCCACCTCAGGTGTTGCTTCGTCATCTGACCGTGGTTCAAAATTACGAGGTGTTGTCCTCGGTTCTTTCCCTTAAGGGACTGATCCCGGACCGTCGTCAATAGCCCGTTGTGTTGCTCTAGTACGACGTTAACAAAAATTACCTTTTAAGACCTGCCGATCGTTAACGGCCAAAGCCGACCAACCGGTATTGTGGTTAAGGTGATAGCCACTAGATCGGAAGGTTCTTGGTTCGAATCCGGGTGGTTCGGGCATGGATGTTTGTAAGCGTATGGTGTAGAGGCGGCTGGTGCACCTTAAATCTGTCGTGGCCGAAAGTCCTCACGTTGGGTTGGCGTGGAAGTTTGGAGAGTGGGGTGCCAGCTCGGGTGTTGCTTCGTCATCTGACCGTAGTTCAAAATGTCGAAGTGTTGTCCTCGGATCTTTCCCTTAAGGGACTGATCCCGGACCGTCGTCAATAGCCCGTTGTGTTGCTCTAGTGCGACTTTAACTAAAATTACCTTACCGTTAACGGTCAATGATTCAATAGGCGCCGATTATTGTGTTTGCAATTTGGAGGCAGAAACCAGAAACGACTCCAGTATACGCTTGTACGAACTTCCAAATTCTCGATAACGTGACCGAAAAGTTTTTTACAGCTTGCTAAAAGTAAGATTTGGAGATTAAACTTATTGTAAGGAGACCAGTGCACACAAAAATCATCCAAAAGTTAGATTACGTTTTATAAATTTAAAGAAATGCTGTTACAATTATGTTTAAAATAATAAATTATTGATGGAGATACGTTAAGTAGAAGTATTTTAAATAATTTTTTGAAAAACACCTGTACGTATCTGAAGTAAGGTCAATTTATTCTACAAACTTCAATATCTCAATGTGTATTTTTCCATAAAATGAACATTTTCTCAAAGTCTACTCAAGCAAATGCAAAAAGAATTGGTTTACAAGTGTAACTGAGGAGACAAGTTTGACTGGGTAAGTAATGTGTTGTAAGTGTAACTGGGGTGTACAAGTGTGAGCTGGCACCACACTCTCCAAACATCCACGCCACCCCAACGTGAGGACTATCGAGCACGACAGCTTACAAACCTCCATACACTAACCCAAATTCAAACTAAAAACCTTCCGATCTAGAGGCGCCGACCAACCGGTATAGTGGTTAAGGTGTTAGCCTCTAGATCGGAAGGTTCCTGGTTCGAATCCGGGTCCGGGCATGGATGTTTGTAAACGTATGGTGTACAAGCGGCTATTGCACCTTAAATCTGTCGTGGCCGAAAGTCCTCGCGTTGGGTTGGCGTGGAAGTTTGGAGAGTGGGGTGCCAGCTCAGGTGTTGCTTCGTCATCTGACCGTGGTTCAAAATTACGAGGTGTTGTCCTCGGATCTTTCCCTTAAGAGACTGATCCCGGACCCTCGTCAATAGCCCGTTGTGTTGCTCTAGTACGACGTTAACAAAAAATTACCAATTACCCTTAATGGGACTGATCTCGGACCGTCGTCAATAGCCCGTTGTGTTGCTCTAGTACGACGTTAACTAAAAATTACCAATTACCCGGACCGTCGTTAATAGCACGTTATGTTGCTCTAGTATGACGTTAATTAAAAATTACCATTAGCATTTCCATTCAATCTAGAAGGGTAAAAATCGTGAATTACTCCACGTCAATTTGAATGTCGGTCAGATATTGAGTTTACACCTCAGCTGGAACAACTCTGTAAACGTAATGTACTGGTATCTCGTCCTTTGAGTTTGATCCTGGACAATTTTCAATAGCCCTCTGTGTTGGTTCATTACACCGTTAAATAGAATACTTACATATCAATTTTCGTTGAAGAAAACAACTTCAACTATGTCACTGCTGATTAAATCACCTCAACAAAGTTTACTTAATCGAATACAACGTTCGACAACCAAATCCGGATAGAGCTTCTCCAAAATTGCCTGAACTGATGTCTTCTCCTTCAAATCAAAATTATTCCATGGATAATGCACTACATCCAACTGATGAACCAACTGACAATTTGTCCGACCTTTCAAAATCATCGGTAAATGTGAGAACCTCTGTAGAATTGGGAAGTGGAAATGCGCCACCTACAACGGATACCATTTGTGCAGTGGATATGGCAGCCTCCAGTTTATTTAACCTGAGTTATGCTCAAGAAATTGAAAGTGCCGCCTTAAAAAAATCTCTATCCACATACACCTTAAGTTCTACAGAAGAAATAGAAAGTTACAACAACGTAATGTTGTATTTCCAAGAAACACACTCCACTGTTTACGCCTGCACAGCCATGATCCGAAAGGCTTTGAATCATAATACCCCCTTATTACCTGGTTGTGTACTCGAGTTAACGCGTAGCCTGCCCACAACTGGTGATTCAAGAGCAGATTTGTCATTGTATCTTGACGACGTTAGAAGTTTAGAACGTGGGATATGCAAAGAAATGAAAGACATTGAAGGAACTATGAATGCATGTAGCGATCAGAAGAAAAAGATTGAACGGAACTGGGCGGCTGTAGCTTCTTCAGAATTGCCTCTTAATATCACCGATAGTATACTTGCATCTATCAAAATTTTATTCGATAATTTGGTTTCTATCAATAACTGTATTCAAAGAACCAAACGATGCTTACAACTATATCATTCGCGTAAGGAGGAGATATTGTCACTTTTTCGCGAGTTTCATAGAACCAAAGGAAGTTAACAATTATATCATTCGCGTAAGTTGTAAATGTTGTTTCTACGCCAGAACTGAATACTTGTAAGTTTTTATTGTTCACTTGTTCTTTTTGCTAACATGTTCTGTTTGCTAACATGTTCTTATTGTTAACATGTTCTAATTGTTAACATGTTCTAATTGTTAACATGTTCTGTTTGTTAACATGTTCTGTTTGTTAACATGTTCTGTTTGTTAGCATGTTATGTTTGTTAGCATGTTATGTTTGTTAGCATGTTCTGTTTGTTAGCATGTTCTGTTTGTTAGCATGTTCTGTTTGTTAGCATGTTCTGTTTGTTAGCATGTTCTGTTTGTTAGCATGTTCTGTTTGTTAGCATGTTCTGTTTGTTAGCATGTTCTGTTTGTTAGCATGTTCTGTTTGTTAGCATGTTCTGTTTGTTAGCATGTTCTGTTTGTTAGCATGTTCTGTTTGTTAGCATGTTCTGTTTGTTAGCATGTTCTGTTTGTTAGCATGTTCTGTTTGTTAGCATGTTCTGTTTGTTAGCATGTTCTTTAATCCTCCAAGTGACTTCGACCAGATATCTCGTTATTTAAGTCTGAATAATTTTACTTATATCGAAGCATCTATTTATGACGACATTGCCAATGTTTTTTAGTAAGATCAAGATTTTTCAGTTTTCTTCTGGTGCTGATATACGAGGTTAGCTTAATGAATGAGATGCTGTCCCTCCAAATCTGTTAAATTGAATGAGGTAATTTCGTATAATTTGAAGGTATTTAATGTTTTTTTGCTTACCAAGGAACAAGTACAGCGTATACTTGAGTCACAGGAATTGTATTTTCTTATGTTTATCGCAAAATAATGCTTCGTTTTATTTCCACGTTGGTCCTAATGCATTGTATTTATATTATTTTAATCAAACTGTAATCAATCATTTAATGATTCGGTGGCTTGATTTATTTAAACTTTATACATGATTTTAGCGATATATCTCGTCAATTATATAATTTGACATTCTACAATTGACGATATTATCTTGTCTACAAGATATCGCTACATTTTGTTGATATAAGATTTGGACAGTTTTCTTCTATTACTTAGATATAAGGTTTAATATTGAAAGAGATATTCTGTTTAAGATAATATTTATTAATTTGGTAATCTTGTATTATTTGTATGCATTTCGTGATTTATTGTAAAACAAGAGAATGGTTAAACGTATAAAATGGAAACAAGAGTTTTTCTAATGTATTTTGTCTATCGAAGTCATTTTTTTTTTGAATCGTACAAAATAAACTAGTTAGATGTTGTGGAGGTTTGATTTATTGATTTTCACTACTGCGATCTAAATGCTTAAGTAATAAATATACTAAAACACAGAATTTGTTGTGAGTAAGAAGAATCTATCTAGTTTATTTGCATGCTGTTTACATGTATTGTGATCTATATGTTAGAATAATTTAATTTGAGATACGCGTGGGATTATTGGTCAGCTTAAAGCAATGGAGGAGTGATAGGTTGAATTTGAGGTTAAACGTAAAAACTGTTCCCGCATATCTATTTGACCACACAATGGTTCTTGCAACAGTCATGCAGCGCTAAACTTCTGAAATACGTATACATATGGAAGAATTTTCTGTGGATTTCCTGTTCCGCGGTAGCAATATCGGAAGAGCTTTGGATTATACTCGTTTGAATTACATATTTAGATCTAAACACTGATAATCAGTAATAAATATAAGAAATTTTAAGATAAAATGAGCCAGTAAATTCGCTGTTAAAAAGGATCCTTTTATTTTTAAATTTAAAACTATTTTTAGCTCATGGTTTTAGTATTGATATGGTAATATCATAATGTATCTTCGTATTAAATGCATTCCGAATTAATTAATATACGTCTGTATTTAATATACAATTATTTATTAACTTAAACTCAACGAACACCCCAAGAAGCTATTAAAACATTTTGGTCACAAATAGTTGCCAAATATCACTCTTGAGCAGTTTTTAAATTCAAAACCTGATCCAAATAAATATATCTTCGGATTAATACTGTCTTTTAAGGCATACTTATCTATTTTTTTTGGTTAACCTATATATAAAGCGTTACTGGCATCTTTCTTTCTGTATGTCTGCTTTACACAAATATACATCGTGTGACCAATCCAAACCAAATTTGGTAGACTTGTATTTTGGAACCCTGCGGTAACTATAGACCCTTTCTCTTAGCTCTTAAACCCGTCCTATTTGTCTTAGGTAGGCAAAAGAAGTCAAAAGGAATTCGAAATATCTTCATAGAAATAACATTGAATATAAAACGATTGCCATGCTGATCGTGGCTCAGATCGTTTAATCAGTATTGATCAAAAATCAAGTTTTCCAATAACTGTTTTAGCAGTATTGCTCGAAAAACAATTTTTTCCAAAGCAAATTAATTTATAATTTTTTTTTGAAGTGCCTTTTTATTTCTTTCCATGATATTAATAACTTATAAATACTTGATTGTTAAATTTTTTTTTAAATATTCATTTTTATGTAAGCAATGTTTTGTAATGAAACAAGAGAAGCCCAAACAAAAACCTCATCGATCATAACGTAATTTTGCTACTCGGTGTGTGAAAGCGTAAGAATAAATGTTTAACTTTTTTATTTAGATTTATATTTACGTATGTTTGTTGACAGAGAGATGTTTCTGTCATGTTTGAGGATTTATTAGTATTATCAATGTGTTCTTTTCTTCATTGTCTTTATCAATATTGTGCAAAAGTTTTTGTCGGAATGTTCTATTTCAGAATATTCAAATTCCAACAAGTTTTCAAATTTTTTTGCAGAAAACACCGATATGCACTATTGCATCATGTTGAAATTTCGTTTCTATTTGTAATGATGCATACCGGTTTGTTACCTGAAGAAGATATATTATTCAGAAGTTGGATTTTAATGATCTACTTATTTCTACTGTAAAATAACAGACATTGTAAATATCTTGGCGGTATAGGAAAAAATTAACTAACTTTGCGTAAATATTTGATTGCATATACGTAATGATTTGTAGAATTATGTTTCATAATATAAAATATACAAATTAAATATTTTTTTAAGATGTTTACAGGTTATTTTAAACTAAAAAATTAAAGTTGAACAAAAAATCACTTTAAAATGAAAGTTTACCTTTAAGTGGTAATTGGTAATTTTTTGTTTTCGTCGTACTAGAGCAACACAAAGGGCTATTGACGACGGTCCGGGATCAATCCCTTAAGGAAAAGATCCGAGGACAACACCTCGTAATTTTGAACCACGGTCAGATGACGAAGCAACACCTGAGCTGGCACCCCCCTCTCCAAACTTCCACGCCAACCCAACGAGAGGACTTTCGGCCACGACAGATTTAAGGTGAACCAGCCGCCTCTACACCATACGCTTACAAACATCCCTGCCCGGACCCGGATTCGAACCAGGAACCTTCCGATCCAGAGGCTAACACCTTAACCACTATACCGGTTGGTCTGCTTACCTTTAAGTGAAACGGGTAGTCATGCGTTGTAGTTCAAATATTTTTCAAAATTTTTATAACTTTTTGTTGAACATTAGTATTAGGTTTTCATATTTCATCAGTATTACTTAAAAACTGTATTCTATGGTCAAGTATAACTACATCTATCATCATAAATAAGTACGTGTTTCCCATTTGTAAACCTGTTTGGAGAGTGGAGTGCCAGCTCAGGTGTTGTTTCGTCATCTGACCGTGGTTCAAAATCACGAGGTGTTGTCCTCGGATCTTTTTCTTAAGAGACTGATCCCGGACCTTCGTCAATAACCCATTGTGTTGCTCTAGTACGACGTTAAATAAAAAATTATCAACTACCCATTTGGAAACCATATCTCTTAATTTAAAGAAGTGCCATACTGGTTCGATTAAAAACTGAATGTCTGCTGTAGAAAAGAGAATTTCAAACAACACTTTGTTGATCTTGGAATATATACAATAACAGTTAGTCATTTTGAAAAATTGAAACTTTTTGTCTTAAGAGACAGTAAGTCGCGGTTGCTTATTCTTCATATTGAATCTTTTCTTACGCCATTCATGTGTGAATCAATTCGTTGAAAGCAGCCGACCAACCGGTATAGTGGTTAAGGTGTTAGCCTCTAGATCGGAAGGTTCCTGGTTCGAATCCGGGTCCGGGCATGGATGTTTGTAAGCGTATGGTGTAGAGGTGGCTGGTGCACCTTAAATCTGTCGTGGCCGAAAGTCCTCACGTTGGGTTGGCGTGGAAGTTTGGAGAGTGGGGTGCCAGCTCAGGTGTTGCTTCGTCATCTGACCGTGGTTCAAAATTACGAGGTGTTGTCCTCGGATCTTTCCCTTAAGGACTGATCCCGGACCGTCGTCAATAGCCCATTGTGTTGCTCTAGAACGACGTTAACTAAAATTACCATTACCATTACCTAGATCGGAAGGTTTCTGGTTCGAATCCGGGTTCGGGCATGGATGTTTGTAAACGTATGGTGTAGAGGCGGCTGGTGCACCTTAAATCTGTCGTGGCCGAAAGTCCTCACGTTGGGTTGGCGTGGAAGTTTGGAGAGTGGGGTGCCAGCTCAGGTGTTGCTTCGTCATCTAACCGTGGTTCAAAATTACGAAGTGTTGTCCTCGGATCTTTCCCTTAAGGGACTGATCCCGGACCGTCGTCAATAGCCCGTTGTGTTGCTCTAGTACGACGTTAACTAAAATTACCAATTACCATCGTTGAAAGCAGTGATCTTATAATTATAAAAGCGCTGTAAAGTCAATGTTCTTTTTATTAAAAATTGCAATCAATTGAGCTTAATTTGTCAGCACTGAAATATATTTCTAACACAAGCTCCATTATTCTATTGTTTCAAGAAAAAATGCGTTTGCCTCAAACTAAATTAGTCACGAATGCCGAAACAATTTAATTCACCATCCTCTTGTATTGATGAAGAGATAAGAAAACATAGCTTATATATACCAGGTGTAAGAGTGCCACAAGTAAATCATATTCATAGGAAAACTAATTCCAAGACAATCAACCGAAAATTCGCCTTTTTTAATAGATTGGTAATTGGTAATTTTTAGTTAACGTCGTACTAGAGCAACACAACGGGCTGTTGACGACGGTCCGGTATCAGTCCCTTAAGGGAAAGACCCGAGGACAACACCTCGTAATTTTGAACCACGGTCAGATGACGAAGCAACACCTGAGCTGGCACCCCACTCTCCAAACTTCCACACCAACCCAACGTGAGGACTTTCGACCACGACAGATTTAAGGTGCACCAGCCGCCTCTACACCATACGTTCACAAACATCCATGCCCTGACCCGGATTCGAACCAGGAACCTTCCGATCTAGAGGCTAACACCTTAACCACTATACCGGTTGGTCGGCCTTTTTTTAATGGAAAACGAACGTTTGCGTGGATATTCGTAATCACACCCAAAAGTCGAAATCCACATCTACAGTAGTCAATATTGAGAAAAACTAAAGTTGTAGAAGTGAGATGAATATGAAATTGAGTATACGGATGGATCTATCATGTTTGTATGTACATATTTGGGTCCGAAGTAAACTGTAGAAGGGATAAAAAGTTAAAACACTGTTAAAAAATGATTTTCCTTGCTCTTAAATGATGATTGGATTATTTTATGAAATAGAAGTGATTAGTTTGATTAATTTCAATCAACGTTTAGCTAATTCAACGGAGCAACCTCCGTGTAATTCTGCTAGTACATATATAAATAAATTTTGCTTCAATAATACACGCTATGTAAATAAATGCTACCATTATGTTCTCTAACTTTATGGTATTTTAATGAACTTTTCTCTTGAAACTTTGTCTAAACTAGTCCTTAGCACTTAAATTTATTTCTTATGAGTAACAGCCCGCTGTGTTATTTTGTACTAGTGCAACCTTAATGAAAATACTTAGCAATTTATGGTTAATATTTTATTCAACATATGGGAGTGTCTTGTATTTTGGATGTAAGATGTAAATTAACGTAGCACTAAAGCAACAAGAGATCCATCACTCTCTAAAGAAAAGGTCCGTGGACAACTCCCACTTAATTTTTACAACGGTAATATGACGCAGTAAACAAATGAACTTGCATCCTACTTGCCAAATTTCCACACCACTGCAACGTCAGTACACTCGATTCCACGACAAATTTAACGTACTCCTGACCCAGTATACATGACGGTCAGAAGACTTCTGAGAAAAATGTAGGTGTGGGTATAAAGAATCAAAGAAAATCTGCCATTTCTTGAGATCCAAAATATAACCAAGCAACATGTAAACGGGAAAAAATGGCGTTCTAAAGCACTTCTCACTGATTTTGCAGACAGAAACACTACAGAAGAGGTGACATTTGGTTACGAAAAATGTGACGATTGGATATAAAGATAGTCGCCTCTGCAAATAATCTCCATATCTATTACAAAAAAGTCTTTAAGTAAGAACTTCTCCGTTAATACCTTTTACAACAAATAAGTTGGGTGTCTTATTTAACGTACTGGAGCAACACAAAGCAAAAATTTTTAGTTCTACACACATCAAAAATCAGTTGAAACAAAATAAGATAAGATATGTCTCCTAAGCCAGAAACAAAATTTTTTTAATCTTGTGATCTTTCGTAATGAATCCAGTATCTCATTCAAATTGCGAGTCAATACTCTCAGTAAGTTTATAACTCCAAAAGCTACTGAAAAGGGTATTGGCAAACTCACCAAATAATTTATGGGGGTCCGGGACACATCAGAAATTTTTTTTATTAATTAATTTAGAATTTTGAATTTTTTTTGTACTGATTACCCATCTAACTAATAAACAAAATCACAACACAAAATTTTTCCAAAAGTTTTTTAAAAATTTTAAATAAAACTTTTTTGAAAAAAAGAGGGGTCATTTTAAATTGCTAAGGCTCAAAATATTCTTGGTTCATTTTCAAAATTCTTGCAGTAAATTATACACAAATTTATGAACTTTAATTTTGATTCGGCAATTTAAAAAATATTAATTTAACAAAAAATAAAAAATATTTGAATGAAAATTTTTGAAAATTTTAAGGTACTTTTCTTTTAAAAAGTCATATTTTTAAAAGTAAATATTTGTTTCAAATTTGCTGAATCAAAATTAAAGTATAATGTTTGAAAAATATATATTCCAAATTTGAACTCTTAAAACTTTATTGGTTTTCGACTTATAGCAATTTGAATACAGGAAATCTTGAAAAAAGTATCATGGAGAAAAACGCATTTAAAGTTTTAAAGACAGATGTCGTTGCCATGACAACAACTGTCAATAGTGTTAGATTTTAAAAACAACGCACTACAAAAATTATTATATCTCTAGTTCTAATTAAGATAGAAACATGATTTAGGCGTCATTTTAAGCAAAAAAACATAGAGAATTTTTTTAAATCATAAAAAAAATTTCGAAAATTTGACGATTTTTGTGTCCCGGACCCCCTTATATGTGACGATTGCTTTCAAAATACACATTCAGTTTTCCTAATCCTTTAGATTTTATTTAAGGCAAAATTCCGTCCAAGAACGTTCCCCAAAATGAGATCTTTTATACACGAGGAATTGTAAGTTTTCAAAAACATTTAGCAAAGTCTGTGCACGGAGATCCCCGAATACACAAGCATAAAAAAGGTACCAAGATTGTTGAGCACCTTACGAATAATAGGTGTGATGTCGTGAAAATTGCAGTACGTGTCATCAAAATACTGCATGACATGGGTGAAAGGCAAATGGGTCGAGGTGCTTATCTCCACAGCGAAATTGTTGAAGTTTGAAATTGCGAAAATTTGAAGTTGAAGAACTGTTATTCCTAACTCTTGGGCAAAGTTTGTCTCTTTTCTAGATGGAACACGCTGACCAGAGAACATAGCAGTTGTTTCCTCGTTTGAAGATTCGTCAGTGGTTGTTTCCACATCTGAATATTCGTCCGTGTCTCTTTTGTCATCTGAAGATTTTTTTGAGTGTCTGTTTCCTCATCTGAAGAAATTGTCAGCGTTTCTTTCCTCATCTAACGATTCTTCAATGGCCTTTTGCTCATCTGAGGATTTGTCAGACTCTGAATCCTGATCTGAAGATTTGTCAATTTCTGTTTCCTCATTTGAAGATTTGACAGTTTCTGTTTCATCATTTGAAGATTCGCCAGCTTCTGTTCCTTAATCTGAATATTCGTTAGTGTATGCTTCCTCATCTTAAGATTAGTCCAGTATCTGTTTCCTCATATGAAATTGATGTTTACATTTCTTTATCTGAAGATTCCATGTTTCGTTATTGGAAATTTCGATAACTGATCTACACGAGCGGATAGATATGCAACTGTTTCCACCGACGTCACAGAATCGATAACCAATGAGAAGAGAATGGGGGCAGTTGTTGGCTAATCGGATCACATGACTTAGATACGTATGTCATCAGAATTTTTCTGTTGGCAATTTATCTCTTCCTTTGGCGTACTTCGAAATTTATGTGAGGATAAATTTCTTTGCTGCTGTTTAGTTATATATTTTAGTTGACTCGGTAACATTAAATTCAGATCTGCTGTATAATCTAGAGGCTATAGAAAAAAGGAAATAAGGTGTGTAACATGATTTTCATTGATCTAACATCATCATCGAAAATTGTTTCCTTTTATTTTATAAGTTAATAATTATATAAGTTAGCGTTTTATGTATGCTTTTTGTTACATCAGAATGGTCCTAAGCCAGGGGTGGATACGACACCATCATCCTAAAGCAAAGGGGACGACATAGGGGCGGTAAAATATCAGCTGGTAGCGAATTCAGGTGTGGTTCTTAGATTATTTATATAAAATCAACGGAAGCTTGGACAAATATAAAAAGGGTATTAAACATTAGGAAAAGTAATTTAGAATCAAAAGGAATTAAATTGGAATTTTTTTTAAATAATTTGGAGGATCTAAAAACATTTTCGCCATATGGGTTCGAACTCGGGAAGTCATCCGCCGCTGCAGACGTCAATCTGAAGGTAGGTGACTTTAGCCATTAGGCCATCGTTGCTTTCCGAAAAATAGTTCTTTAAAAGTATAAGTACCCTTAGGATAAGTTGGCGAGATCAAAATCAAAATGATTACTGCGACAATCAGATTGGCGAGATATCCAAGTGAAGCCAAGCCCGTGAAACTAGTCAATCAAGTTGGACTTGCGTAAAGTACTACCATGGTTCTCTTCTCATTGGTTATCGATTCTGTGACGTCAGGGGAAACCGTTGCATATCTATCCGCTCGTCTGATCTACTAAAATGTCTACTGACGTCAATTAAATGTCTTGTTGCATTGAGTTGAATCATCCAATTGAATTTGTTTCGCTTCATTTCTTATCCTCAATTCTCTTAGACTGGAAGGTTCCTGGTTCGAATCCGGGTTCGGGCATGGATGTTTGTAAACGTATGGTGTAGAGGCTGCTAGTGCACGTTAAATCTGTCGAGGCCGAACGTTCTCACTTTGGGTTGGTGCGCAAGTTTGGACAGTTGGTTGCCAGCTCTGTTGTTGCCTCGTCATCTGACAATAGTTCAAAATGACGTGATGTTGTCGTCGGATCTTTCCCTTAAGGGATTGATCCCGGACCGTCGTCAATAGCCCGTTGTGTTGCTCTAGTTCGACGGAATTTTTCTAACAGCCTTTTGTGGTGATTCTGTTTGATATTATCACGTTGGGTTGGCGTGGAAGTTTGGAGAGTGGGGTGCCAGCTCAGGTGTTGCTTCGTCATCTGACCGTGGTTAAAAATTACGAGGTGTTGTCCTCGGATCTTTCACTCAAGTGACGGATCCCGGACCGTCGTCAATAGCCCGTTGTGTAGCTCTAGTACTACGTTAACTAAAATTACCGTTTGATATTAAGGTAATTGGTAATTTTTAGTTAACGTCGTACTAGAGCAACACAACGGGCTATTGACGACGGTTCCGGGATCAGTCCCTTAAGGGAAAGATCCGAGGACAATACCTCGTAATTTTGAACCACGGTCAGATGACGAAGCAACACCTGATCTGGCACCCCACTGATATTAAGTCAAAGATCTACCTCGTTTCAGAAAAGAACTTCAACTACCAGTAGACGTTATATGTTATTGCTCAATTTTTCAAACAAACTCTAGGAAACGTTGGTACTTGGAGAGAAATTTCTTCAATCAAGTGTGGTAATTGGTAATTTTTAGTTAACGCCGTACTAGAGCTACACAACGGGCTATTGACGACGGTCCGGGATCAGTCCCTTTAAGGGAAAGATCCGAGGACAACACCTCGTAATTTTGAACCACGGTCAGATGACGAAGCAACACCTGAGCTGGCACCCCACTCTCCAAACTTCCACGCCAACCCAACGTGAGGACTTTCGGCCACGACAGATTTAAGGTGCACCAGCCGCCTCTACACCATACGTTTACAAACATCCATGCCCGGACCCGGATTCGAACCAGGAACCTTCCGATCTAGAGCTAACACCTTAACCACTATACCGGTTGGTCGGCTCAATCAAGTGTGGAGACCGTTGCTCTAGTACGTGGTTAATTGTAAAAATACCAATATTATTTCAATCAAGTGTGTGTAGAATCACCAAAAGTGTATGAACTGATTTCTTTTCCTACAAATCAAAATTTTTTGATGGGATAAAAGCGTACGCCCAGTTGAAGAACCAACTCAAGGTTCGTCCAACCAAACAAGACCAGTAAATGTGAGAGCCTCTGGTGTGTTGTTAAGTGGAAATGCAAGACCTATAAAGGGAAGAATTTGTGCGGTGAATATGATAACTTCTAGAAGACTTGAGTTGAGTTATGTCCGAATTAAAAGTTCATCTTTAAAAGAAAGTCTGGACGTTCTCAACTCAATCCGTCCTAATAGAGAAATTCAATATTACTACTATGTGATAGCGTATTTTATAGAAACAGATTCCGCTGCTGCCAATTGTACAGACATGCTCCGAAAGGCAATAAAGGAAATTGTCTACTTGATACAATTTTCTATAAACATGTTTAGACGTAACCTGCCTACATCTGGAAATTCAAAAGGATACCTGTTTACGTGTCTTGAAAGTTTAAAAAGTATAAACGGTAGCTTATTACAAGGACTGATGGAAATTGAGAAATCTTTGCTTTTATGTTTGATTTGGAAGAACAACATTAATCGAAATCTTGTGGCTAGAGTTTCGCCAGTGCAGTTTAATATAACCTTTAGTATAATTGCATCTACCAGAATTTTATTTCATAATTTGGTTTCTATTAATAACTCTATTCGAAGAAGCAAAGAAAGTTTACAAACCTATCTTACAAGTAAAGAAGAGATATTATCTATTCTTTGCCAGTTCTGTTTATCTGTTTCCTTTCGTTCACAGGTTCATTAATCCTCCAAGATGTTCTATATAATATCTCCACAAAATATCTCTTTTTCAAATGTGACCAATTTTATTTATGACGATGTATCTAGTTATGACGATGTTTCAGATTTTTGGTTGGTGATTTCAACTTTTTATCTATACATTTTTTATGTAATGCCGATATTTGTGGTCTGCTTAATGAATGAGGTATGCTATCCATTAAGATCTAATCAATTTAATGTGGTAATTTAGTATAATATGGATGTATTTAATGTTTTATTATAATCAAAAAGAAAGATGAAACGTATACTTGAGATACATGAACTGTAATGCCTTATGTTTATCGAAAATGAATGTCTGTATACTTTTTATTTACATGACGGTCATAATGTATTGCATGTAAATGGACGCTATTTTAATCAAACAATAAACCAATATTTTATGATTTGGTGGCTTGATTTATTGATTTTAAGCTTCAAAGTGGTCCCCCCCCCCCAACGGGATATCACTATACTTATATATAATTCGGCAAATTCTACGAATTATGATATTTATCTTGTCTTTTTTAGGTCGCCATCATTTAGTTGACATAAGATTTGGTAAATATTCTTGTAACGCTGAGATACGAGGAGAGCTTAATGAACTAAATATGTCTTACATCTAGATATAATTAAATCAAATTAGATAACCTTGTGAAATGTTGCTGTGGTTATTTTATTACGAATGAGAAGAAAGGTTATATAGTTGGAAACGTGAATTTTATGTCTTGTTTATCGATAAAAAAAATGTTGTTTACTTAAATTATTCACAAGACTGTTTAATGCAGTACATATATTGACATTATTTTCATCCCTATAAATCAATCGATGATTTTGAAGATTTGTTTTATTTCAACCTTCCAAGTTTATTCCGATTGATCCCGTATCGTCGTCAATAGCCCGCTGTGTTGCTCTAGTATGACGTTAATTACAAATTACCAGATTACCTTGTGTCTTTCCCAAAGAGGATTGATCCCGGACCATCGTCAATAGACTGTTATGTTGCTATAGTACGACGTTAATTAAAATTACCTTACCTTACCCTTCGAGCGATGCTCGGATCTTTCCCTTAAGGGATTGATCCCAGACCGTCATCAATAGCCCGTTGTGTTGCTCTAGTACGACGTTAACTAAAAAATTACCAATTACCCTTCCGGGCGATGATCACACATCGTCACCAATGACCCGTATTGTTGCTCCAGTGTAACGTTTCTAAAAACTACCATATACCTCAAATGTCCTTACTTTGGTATGATGTAAAAATATGAGAAGGTAATGGTAATTTTGGTAATTTTAGTTAACGTCGTACTAGAGCAACACAACGGGCTATTGACGACGGTCCGGGATCAGTCCCTTAAGGGAAAGATCCGAGGACAACACCTCGTAATTTTGAACCACGGTCAGATGACGAAGCAACACCTGAGCTGGCACCCCCACTCTCAAAACTTCCACGCCAACCCAACGTGAGGACTTTCGGCCACGACAGATTTAGGTGCACCAGCCGCCTCTACACCATACGTTTACAAACATCCATGCCCGGACCCGGATTCGAACCAGGAACCTTCAGATCTAGAGGCTAACACCTTAACCACTATACCGGTTGGTCGGCGAGAAGGAGTTGACATCTTAGGTGTTACCTTTGCCTCTCCTTCGTTCAAAATTATGTGGTGTTTAATATGTTTCTTTGGCTTAAGAAAGTAAGTATATATATATATATATATATATATATATATATATATATATTAATTTACATCGTGCTATGAGCAGTATAATGGGTTATTGTAATGGGTTCGGGATCATGTCCGTCTCTACCATCCAGAAAATTCATTTTAAATTTCTCTTAATTTTTAATTCCGTTACAACAATTAAACTATTCATTTTTATAATATCTTGTTTTTTTAACACGTTGTGAATCATCATCGTAACTCTAAAATCTTTCGTACCCTCAAATATCCTCAGTTTGTCGTGGTGTTGAAGTTTGGATAAGGGAAATCCCTCAGACGTGACCTCTTAATATAACCCCTGGGTAGAAAATTGCGAAGAGTTGTCCTCATAACTTTCCTTACAGGTTTTATCACGGAACATCGACATTTCCCATTCGGTTTCTCCATTGTGACCCTAATTGAAATGTACCTACCTAACCGTGATTAAAAATACCCGAGGAGGTGTACTCAGTAGATATATAATTTTCAATATCGAAGCTCAGGTGTTGCTTCGTCATCTGACCGTGGTTCAAAATTACGAGGTGTCGTCCTCGGATCTCTCCATTAAGGGACTGATCCCGGATCGTAGTCAATAGCCGTTGTGTTGCTCTAGTACGACGTTAACAAAAATTACCATTACCACGGAACATCGACATTTCCCATTCCGTTTCTCCATTGTGACGCTAATGGAAATGTACCTACCTTACCGTGATTAAAAATTCCCGAGGTAATTGGTAATTTTTAGTTAACGTCGTACTAGAGCAACACAACGGGCTATTGACGACAGTCCGGGATCAGTCCCTTAAGGGAAAGATCCGAGGACAACACCTCGTAATTTTGAACCACGGTCAGATGACGAAGCAACACCTGAACTGGCACCCCACTCTCCAAACTTCCACGCCAACCCAACGTGATAAAAATTCCCCAGGAGGTGTACTCAGTAGATATATAATTTTCAATATCGAAGCTCAGGTGTTGCTTCGTCATCTGACCGTGGTTCAAAATTACGAGGTGTCGTCCTCGGATCTTTCCGTGGTTTAAAATTACGAGGTGTTGTCCTCGGATCTTTCCCTTAAGGGACTGATCCCGGACCGTCGTCAATAGCCCGTTGTGTTGCTCTAGTACGACGTAAACAAAAAATTACCCATTACCCATTACCCCCTCGGATCTTTCCCTTAAGGGACTGATCCCGGACCGTCGTCAATAGCCCGTTGTGTTGCTCTAGTACGACGTTAACAAAAATTACCATTACCACGGAACATCGACATTTCCCATTCCGTTTCTCCATTGTGCCGCTAATTGAAATGTACCTACCTAACCGTGATTAAAAATTCCCGAGGAGGTCTACTCAGTAGATATATAATTTTCAATATCGAAGCTCAGGTGTTGCTTCGTCATCTGACCGTGGTTCAAAATTGCGAGGTGTCGTCCTCGGATCTTTCCATCAAGGGACTGATCCCGGATCGTCGTCAATAGCCCGTTGTGTTGTTCTAGTACGACGTTAACTAAAAATATACGTACTGACATATGATGACGTTACACCTGATCCTGGATGTCAGGTGTTGCCTCGTCTTCTGACCTTGATTCGAAATTACGTAGTGTTGTCCTCCGATCTTTCCTTTAGGAGATAGATCTCGTACCGTCGTCAAAAGTCCGTCGTGCTACTCTAGAATAATGTTAATAAAAAAATACCAATTGATCCTGAACCATTATCAATAGCCCTCTTTCTTTGTCTATTGCGACTTTAAACAGAATACCTACCAATCAATTTTCTTTACAGAAAACAACTTCAATTCTCAACTTCTCAATCTATCAAATATCATCACAAAGCTTTTTTACTCGGATACAACTTTTTTCAACCACTTTGGCTTAGGTGTTATTTTTTTTTAATCGAAATTTTTCCATGGACAATAGAGTGCATACAGTTGACGACCCGGCTGGAAATTTGTCTGACCAAGCAAAACCATCTGTAAATGTGAGATCTTCTGGAGAATTGGGAAGTGTGGACGCAACACCTACAAAGGAAAGCATTTGTGTAGTGGATATGGAATCTTCAAGAACACTTCACCTAAGTTATGATCAAGAAATTGAAAGTGCCTCCTTAACATTACCTATGACCGCACTCAACTTAAGTTCTACCCAAGAAATTGAAAATTACAACAACGTAATGTTGTATTTCCAAGAAACATATTCCGCTGTTGACGCCTGCACTGATATTATCCGAAAGGCTTTGATGCATAAGGTCTACATATTACCTGGTCCTGTAATCGAGTTAACGCGTGGCATGAACACAACTGGAGATTTATTAACACGTATGTCAATGTATCTTGAAGACATTAAATGTTTAGGCCGCGGTTTATGTCTAGGAATGAAAGAAATTGAAAGAACAATGTATTCATGTTTAGATCAGAAGAACATGATAAATCGAAACTGGGCGGCTGTAGTTTCTTCACCGGTGCCTCTTAATATCACCGATAGTATACTTGCATCTATCAAAATTTTATTGGATAATTTGGTTTCGATCAATAACTCTATTGAAAGGAAGAAACAATGTTTACAACTATTTGATAAGCGTAAGGAGGATATATTGTCGCTTCTTCACCAGTCAGGGAACCAAAAGGAGTTTACAATTACATTTGCGTAAGGAAGATATATTGTTTCTTCGCCAGAACTGAGTGTTTATTGATTTCTTTGTTCACATGTTCTTCTATCCACCAAGTAGTGTTGACCAGATATCTCGTTTTTTAAAGTCTGACCAGTTTTAATTATGACGACGTATCTAGTTATAACGACATTGCCAATGTTCTGTTGGTGGGATCAATATACTTTAGTTTTATTCTAGTGCTGATATACGAGGTTAGCTTAATGAATGAGATATGCTGTCTATCAAAATCTGATCAATTGAATGTGGTAATTTCGTATAATTTGGAGGTATTTAATGTTGTATTGCTAACCAAGGGAAATGTTAAACGCATACTTTTATCATAAGAATAATATTTTCTTATGTTTATCGATAATGAAAGCTTGTAAACTTTTTACTTCCACGGTAATAGTCTAATGCATTGAATCTACATTATTTTAATCAAACTATAATCAATAATTTAATGATACGGTGACATGATTTACTTTAACTTTCTACGTGGTTTTATCGATAGTTCTCGTCCAATTCTACTAGTGACGATAGCATCTTGTCTAAAAGTTATTGCCACATTTTGTTATCGATATGATTTGGTCAGTTTCCTTCTATTATTGAGATACAAGGTTTATTTTTAAAGGAGATATTCCATTCAAGATACGATCAATTGAATGTGATATTTTTTTGTTATTTGTAAGCATTTCGTGTTTATTGCTAAACAAGAGAGGTTAAATGTATAGAAGCAACACGGGAATTTTTCTAATGTAATTTATCTATTGACGTCATTTTAATCCAACAATAAATTAATCGGATGATGTGGCGGTTTGAGTTATTGATTTTAACTTTCCAACTTGTTTCGACGAAATATTTTGTTCAACAATATCTGATCAATATTTTTAAGATGAGGGAATGTTTTATTTGACATATATTGCAAATTTTTTTACGACGATCACAAACACAAGATCTTGTTTAATCCTGTTAATGTCGAAATATTTCGGCCATCAACTTCTAATAATGACGAGAAATCTCGACCATCAAGAACTTGTTAGTTTTGTTAAGATGAGCCAATCCCGACTCAATACAGATCCCAAGTACAAAATCCAGCAGAGCCTATGATGTCAGCCTGAACTCAAAGTCATGTCGCGATTCTACTTTTACGAGCTACAATACAAACTGCAGTCAGTTCAGTGCTTTTTTAGAGTGAGTGCATGCTGTACGTGAGTTTAATGATTTAAATTAAGGGATCTGAGAACCCTTAAAATTGTCGATATCAACGCTTATGAACTCATTTTCAAGTAATCAACGAACAATGATTTAATTTTTACATTGATTAGATTTTAGACATATGTAATCAAGTATCCAAGATTCATAAACAACTTTAAGGGGGTCCGGGACACATCAGAAAAAAAAATTTATTAATTAATTTAGAATTTTGATTTTTTTTTTCTACTGTTACCCATCTAACTAATAAGCAAAATCACAACACATAAGTTTTCCAAATTTTTTTTTAAATTTAAGATTAAACTTTTTGGAAGAGGGGTCTTTTCAAATTGGTAAAACTCAAAATATTCTTGGTCAATTTTCAAAATTGTTGCAGTAAATTATTCACAAATTTATAAACTTTAATTCTGATTCAGCAAATTAAAAAAAATATTAATTCAATAAAAAATAAAAAATATTTGAATGAAAACTTCTAAAAATTTAAGGTACTTTTTTTTTAAGTCATATTTTTAAAAGTAAATATTTTTTTTTAAATTTGCTGAATCAAAATTAAAGTATAATGTTTGAAAAAGGTGTATTCCAAATTTCAACCTTTAAGCTTTATCGGTTCTTGACTTATAGGAATTTGAATACAAGAAATCTTGAAAAATTGCATCATGGAGAAAAACGCATTTAAAGTTTTAAAGACAGTTTTACAGTTAATAAAATGTTTGAATACCCTTTAAGAGCATCCAGATAAATATCCAACTCCTTCTTTCCTATTAAATCTTTGGTTTAGTTTGATTTTTGCAAGTTATACCTTTTTCTGCATATTTTAAAGGTCTTCGTAGACTTAAATAACGTCTTTCACACATGTTGTTGCCATGACAACAGCTGTCTGAGTGTTAGATTTTCTAAACAACGAACCACAAAATTAATTCTATCTCTCGTTCTAATTAAGATAGAAACATGATTCAGACGTCATTTTAAGCAAAAAAGACACAGAGAATTTTTTAATACGAAAATTTTTTTTCGAAAATTTGACGATTTTTGTGTCCCGGACCCCCTTAAAAAAATAATAAATAAAATATTTCAACTAAACGAAGGGGAGTGTAGAAATAGCCTTCGGCCGACACGAATATTGCTACTATGTTGTGTGCAGCATAACTAAAGATAGAATGAACCTAAAACCTTCCTTTAACGTTTTTTATAATCTAAACAATTGTAGGTTGTTTTGGTTTCAAGGGTTACTAATTTCCAGCTGAAGAAATTTAATTTTGTGTGTTTTTGGATCATAAAGTTTCTTAATTTACTTTAGTCTATAAAAGATGTGGTAACAAAATATATAAAACTTGTATTTTTTTTAATCCTAATCAAATTACTAATGAAAGCTGATGCTGTAAAACTTGTATTTTATTTATAATTTTGTCAACAATCAAATGCAGCTAGTTGTAAGCTTTAAGTTGAATAATGTACTTAAGTACAGGGAAATAGCTGTAGGTAATGACTGTACAAACGCCAATAAAGCAGGTCAGGATACACAAGCGCATTACATTTCGGTATGTGTCTAAAATTATAACGTTAAAAGATCTGTGTATCGAGGATAATTCCATTAAAATGAAGGAGGTAAAAATCAAAAACTTGAGACGTTGCAAAAGTAATAGATAACAACAAATATAGGTAATTGTAAATAAATGTTTTGCATATTACTGACATCTAACAATTTCATACAAAAAATAATAAATATTTGTAATTCATGTATGCCGCATTTGTCTTATTAGATTTAAAATTTTATGACGGATTAAATGCTCAATACCAAATACGTTTTTGAAAAGCAAATGTATTGGTAATAAACTTACATAAAATTTGATTTAATGCTTGTGAAATAAAATAAAATTTTGTGAATCATGAAGTGGCAAAGTTAATACACATACATTAATTATATATATATATATATATATATATATATATATATATATATATATATATAACACCTACGTCTGGTAGGCCTTCCGTTTGTGACGTCATGTTAGCGTTTGTGGGCTTTGTATAGATTTGGTGTTGTACGAGCTGTCTGGTCGAGACAATCGCCAGTTAGGTTTAAACAATTTGTATCATGAAGATTTGAACGATTTTATTCCATGTAGTTTAAATAGAATTGTGATTTAAATGTTCAATTTATTCATTTTATAGAACACTAAGCAATTGTTGTCATCAGGGAGAATTCACCAAGATTGTTCAGATGCTGTTCAACTGTATACTGGTATAAATGTTTAAGTAAAATAATTGTAAAATAGCCGAGAGAATCGTGGTCAACATGAAGTATTGGACAAGTTTATTTGGTGTACGTACGCTCTAGAAGTTTTTTTTAAATTTTAACTTTAAAAATCCAGTTTTTTCACAGTATGTCATTAGTTTATGCTTAAAACAGTTTCAGTGAGAAAAAAATCATGTTAAACTAATTATTAATTAGCTAATTAAGATATGAGCTAATTAGCATGTTATTTGAATAGTGATATCTCAAATTCTAATTTGTCTATAAAGACAATTCTAGTTGGTAATTATTTACTATATTATTCTTCATGTTTGACCTTCAATCAAGTTCCAGAGATAAAGATTGTTCTGTTGGAACTTTTTTCGACAAGAATGAATACAAAATTAAGATTTTTTCTGAAAATTCAGGATTTAAAAATTACTTAAAAATTTATTTTTTCTTAACTAATAACTCTGATTGAGGGACAAAATATCCACTGTATTATATAGATTATAATGATACAAAAATAGTTATAATAGATTAATTTTGTTGTTGAGTTATCACTGTTTGAAGAAAGCAAATTGCAGAAACTTGTTTTTATTTTCAGAAATCGTGTTTAAAGTTTAGGGAACATGTATGTTCATGCGGTGACAGTACCTAACGAAAACCTTTGGAACTAAAAAACTTTCGAATATTTACTATATCTTGACATAGTTTGAAAACTAAAAAATTGAAGAATATTGTGAAGCCATAAAAAAAATTTAGTCTTTCTGTTCGATTTTCAGGATTTCTAGTGTGTACATGCACACCTTAAACGAAAAACATGATTCCACGTATTTAATAGATTTCAACAACATTTTCAACTCATCGTACCGATAATCTGATTTTGCAGAGCTATTTTGTAAAACGGCTATATATCGAAGTCATGATTCTACATCTAGTGCTACATATTAGTGAAGGTGTTATATCTCAACGTCGAAATTTACAAGCATTTCTGTGAACCATGAAGCTCTTATACACTTTGTCTTTTCAAGCGAAACGATGCCCTTCGAATTTCCCAGTGATCACTACAAAATATCAATATCAGCATCTACCAAAAAACAGTCCTTTGCTTTAAATGACTTTTTATTTTTGAAGGAAGAGCAAGCAAGCAGTGGTAAGCAAAATATTTTTTCGCCTCGAGACTTTTGTTTGCGATCCCGGGGTATTATGAACCACTTCAAATTTTTTTTAACTTCAATCTCATGCAATGACATTGCTATCTGACCGCACTAAAGGAGCATTGTAGCCTGTTTGGAAGACCAATGAATTAGCTGCCAGACGGTCATTTGCCTGAATCTTACAAATGACCGTCATGTACAAAGGAGGCGTGTGTACATTGAATCTGTGGTGGACTCAAATGACTTGAATTTCATGTTGTGGAGGTTTGGAGGTTGGGCTTCCAGTTCATATTTAACCATATTTTCTGACCAAGGATCAAAACTACGTGGTGTTGTAATCAGATCTTTTCATTCGAGTTTTTTTCAGGGACAGTTGGCTCGTCATCTGATCTCGATTCAAAATTACGTCGTGTGGTCCTCGCATCTTTCCTTTTAAGGATTTATCCCGGACTATCGTCGATAGAATGTTACAATGCACAACAGTTACCTTAATTATCATAACTGAGCCGCGGTAGCTCAGTCGGTAGAGCGTCGGTCTCGCATCGGAAGGGTTGTGGGTTTTGTCCTCAGCAGAGACTGCAATTCTGATGGTTGCGAGATCGGCGCTTGGACCTGGCTAAAGACTTTCGTGTTCGCTAATGGTGGCTGGGGCACGTTACATAGGGTCACAAAGTCCCCCATGTTCCCATACCAAATCAATACCTCTGGGGGTACCTGATCAGGGGGTTATCGGCCTCTGATTGGGATCTAAATTACGATATTTGTGAGTGAATGGATGTGTCAAAGGGACCTTCCTGTAAAACGGATGTGTCATGCATGAAGAAGTCCAACCCTCCGGGGCAATGGCACCCCCAATTGGGCCATACATGGCCCGCACGACAACTACAACCAACCTGACAGGGCATTAAAGTACGTATGGGGCGGTGAAAATGGAAGCCCGGTTGGATGAAAATCGAATTAGCAACCGGAGGATCGCGAATTAAAATCCAACCTTTGATCTTCGTGTACAAAGAGGGGCTTGAGTGCATCAAAACTGTTGTGGCCTCAAATGTCTTCAAATTGGCATGTTGTGGAGGTAAGAAAAATAAACTTACAGCTCAGGTGTTACCTCGTCATTCGACTGTGGTTCTATATTACTTGGATCTTTGATGTCCGAAGATCTTTCCCTTCTGAGTTTGATCCCTAACTGTTGCCAGCTCAGGTGTTGCTTCGTCATCTGACCGTGGTTCAAAATTACGAGGTGTCCTCGGATCTTTCCCTTAAGGGACTGATCCCGGATCATCGTCAATAACCGTTGTGTTGCTCCAGTACGACTATGTATATATATATATATATATATATATATATATATATATATACACACCTCGAATGATATTTTTATCATTGTACTAGAGAGCCGACCAACCGGTATAGTGGTTAAGGTGTTAGCCTTTAGATCGGAAAGTTCCTGCTTTGAATCCGGACATGGTTTTTTTTTTTAGACCCTCCCTGGACCCACTTACCGTTAGGTGTAGAGTGTATTTGTGGTCCAGGGGGAAAGGGTGGGGGCGACTTCCACAGCACAAAGGGGAGCCCCAAGAGGACCCACGCCGGCCGATCGATTTTTTTCTCTCTTTAAATATTATATCTGGGCATGGATGTTTGTAAGCGTATGGTGTAGAGGCGGCTGGTGCACCTTAAATCTGTAGTGGCCGAAAGTCCTCACGTTGGTTTGGCCGTGGTTCAAAATTACGAGGTGTTGTACTCGGATCTTTCCCTTAAGGGACTGATCGCGGACCGTCGTCAATAGCCCGTTGTGTTGCTCTATTACGACGTTAACTAAAATTACCATTACCATCATTGTACTAGAGTAACAAAATATGCTTTTGGTATTGATCCTGGCTCATACCCAAGAGTAAAGAATCGACACAAACACCACGTACTTTTTTACGGTAATGTGGTAATTTTTAATTAACGTCGGACTGACTTTTTAACCTAGTACCGATGATTGTAAGGTTAGGCAAGGTAAGGTAATTTTATTTAACGTCGTACTAGAGCAACATAACGGGCTATGGACTACCGTCCGGGATCAATCCATTAAGGGAAAGATTCGAGGACAACACTATGTAATTTTGAACCATTTTCAGATGAAGAGAAAACACCTGAACTGGCATCAAATTTCTAAACTTCTACTCCAACCCAAGGTGAGGACTTTCAGCCACGACATTTTTAAGGTACACTAGCCGCCTCTACACTAAACGCTTACAAATTTGCATACACTATCGAATTCGATTCAAGGACCTTCCGATCAAGAGCCTAACACCTTAACGCACAATACTGGTTGATCGGCGGGACCGATGATCAGGTTACATTTGAGCTGGCATTACTATCTCCAAATTGACTGTCATCACATTTTCCCTCTGGGTTTAATCCCGGATTTTTTCCGCCGACCAACCGGTATAGTGGTTAAGGTGTTAGCCTCTAGATCGGAAGGTTCCTGGTTCGAATCCGGGTTCGGACATGGATGTTTGTAAACGTATGGTGTAGAGGCGGCTGGTGCACATTAAATCTGTCGTGGCCGAAAGTCCTCACGTTGGGTTGGCGTGGAAGTTTGGAGAGTGGGGTGCCAGCTCAGGTGTTTCTTTGTCATCTGACCGTGGTTCAAAATTACGAGGTGTTGTCCTCGAATCTTTCCCTTAAGGGAGTGATTCCGGACCGTCGTCAATAGCCCGTTGTGTTGCTCTAGTACGACGTTAACTAAAATTACCATTACCCGGATTTTTTCCAATAGACTGTTGGGTTGTGTTTATTCGATTTTAATTAAAATATATGTAGGAATTTTCATGTGAGTAATTTCTACTGTTTACCGAAGCCGGTAGATGACAGCACGAATTGGACCAAACTACTATTCTATTACTAGTACTAAATTTCTGTTACTGCGCAGGTGAGTTGCGCTATCTTTCTAGAACGGTCTGGAGCCTTCACAGAGTATGAGCAGTCAGACATTTTTCGATCGCCAGCATGGGTGTGTTTTTCCGTTGTTCCTTTTCGCGGTAATAACCAATTTTGTAAACTAAATCTTCTTTGACTTTAAATAGTCCTTCGTTTATAGATTAAGCTGTTTAAATTAACTGTTTTGTCCCAATTCCTCCGTCATGACAGGTTTCTAAAATACTTGTGTTTTGAAACTGATTCCTGCTGTCAACTTATCAATTCTTATTTTAATGTCATTTTATCTTATTTGTAATGTAAATAGTAATTTTGTTAATAAATATAATTGTTTTCTAAAATAAGTCTTCTACCTGAGACAACCCCTAGACATAAAAATAACCGACCCACTAACCCCACATATATACCTTGTTTCAGATAGCGACTTTTACTATCAGGAGTCGTAAAATGTTACTGTTCAAAAGCAAGTTCCATAAAGCGTAGGTACTTGGCTGGAACTTTCTTCAATCAAGTATGGATAGAATCACCGAAATGGAATGAACTGATGTCTTTTTCTACGAATCAAAATTTTTTGATGGATAAAAGCGTACGCCCAGTTGAAGAACCAACTCAAGGTTCCTCCAACCTAACTAGACCATCGGTAAATGTGATATCCTCTGGAGTGTTAGTAAGCGGAAATGCAACACCTACAAAAGAAAACATTTGTGCAGTGAATATGAAAACTTCTAGTCTACTTGACCTGAGTAAAGCTGAAAGAATTGAAAGATCCTCTTTAAAAGAAACTCTGGATGCTCTAAACTCAATTCGTCCTACTCGCGAAACTCAATATTATCACAACACGATGGCGTATTTTCGACAAACAGATTCCGATGTTTCCACTTGCTCAGACATGATCCGAAATGCATTACAGGAAACTGCCCACTTATTGGAATTCTCTGTAATCGAGTTTACTCGTAAGCTACCCAGATCTGAAGATTCAAGAGCAAGACTGTTAACGTGTCATGAACATTTGAGAAGCATAAGCCGTGGCTTATCACCAGAAGTGATCGAAATTAAAAAATATATGCATTCATGTTTGGTTCAGAAGGATGAGATAAATCAAAACGTTGTGGCTGAAGTTTCACCAGTGCCGCTTAATATAACCGAAAGTACACTTGCATCTATTAAAATTTTACACGATAATTTGGTTTCTATTAGAAACTCTATTCTAAGAAACATTGAAAATTTACAATCATATTTTACATGTAAGCAAGAGATATTTGCTATTCTTGACCAGTACTGAGTGTGTATCTATTTTCTTTCATTCACAGGTTCCTTAATCCTACAAAAGATTTCGATGAGATATTTCGTTCTTTGTATCTGACCAATTTTACTTATGACGATGTATCTAATTATGCTTATACTGCCAATTTTTTGTTTGTGAGATCAAGATTTTCCCGTTGTTTTTCTTCTAATGCTGGGAGTAATGGTCAGATTAATGAGTGAGTTATGTTGACTATCAAGATCCGATTATTTGGATGTGATAATTTCGTATAACATGGAGGTACTTAATTTTTTATTGCAATCAAAAAGAGAAAGGTTAAAAGTGTATTTGAGACACAGGAATTGTATTCTCTTATGTTTATTGAAAATGAATGTCTGTATACTTTTTATTCACACTACGGTCATAATGTATTGCATATATGGACGCTATTGTAAGAAAACAAATTTTTTTTTTGATTTGGTGGCCTTGTTTATTGATTTGAACCTTCCAAGTGATTTCGACATATATCACGTTACTTATAATTTGACAAATACTACCAATGATAATATTTATCTTGTCTTCTAGATATCGCCTCTTTTTAGTTGAAATAAAATTTGGTGAATTTTCTTGTAACGTTGAGATACAAGGAGAGCTTATTGAACGAAATATGTCTTGCATCTAGATGATTAATTAAATTAGATGATCTTTTGAAATGTTACTATGTTTTTTTTATTACGAAAAAACTTAAAGGTTAAGTGATTGGAAACATAGAATCGTAATGTTTTGTTTATCGAAGAAAAATGTTTGTATACTTAACTTTATTCACAAGACTGTTTAATAGTATTAAATCATCTATTGATTTTATTTTAATCCTTATAAATGTGCGCGTTTTTTAAGGTAAATAACAGCGAAGCAGTACAAAAACGTTAGAAAATTTTATTGAATCACTTAAACCCCCATTTTTTTTTAACTTTTTGCCATCTTTCTGGCAGCTAAAAAAAATCCTTTTTTTTTTTTTTTTAATTCATTCGGGTTTTTTTGTAAAGAAGTTATGAAGGTTCTATTTGACAGTCTACAAAGAATTAAACTCCAGGCCGTTTAAAGAATTGTGAAGTGATCTGAAGAGGTAAAAATCTGAGGTGGAAAGATCTGGTGAATACGGGGGTGACACAAAACATCCCGGCCATACTCAATAAGTCTTTGACATTCAGCAAAATGTCAGGCCGAGCATTATCATTATGGAAGACAACACCTCGACGTTTGGTCAGTTCTGGTTCTTTACTTCGATTTCTGCTTTTAATACTGCCATTTGAGAACAGTATTTAGACTGATAGTTCCTGAACTGTGTAACGTTTATTTTCAGCTATAGCATTTGTAACAGGTCCTCGTTTACAGAGGATGGTCGTCCAGAGCGGGCACATCACCTTCGAGGCTGAAATTTCCACGCTTAAAATTAACAAACTACCTTCGATCTGTGGCCTCAAAAACAGCATTATGTCCATATACAGCACACATTTTTCGAGCAGTCTGACAAGCATTTTTTCCTTTCTTAAAATAAAAGAGCATATTATGACGAAAATGAACTTTCTGGTTCTCCAATCTGCAGTGAAACAAAATTGCAGCAACACATGCTATAACTGTGCAGTGCAAGCAGAAAAGACCAAATTTAAATATCTGCTTCAATCAAGGTCATTTCTTATCAGCGGTAGCAAAATAATAATAACAAAGCTAGCTTCGATTTGAAAACGCGCAGAAATTTCCGGATGACTCAATATTTTCAGTTTTCTTGCAATGACAAGATATCTCGTCAAAAAAAGATCATGTCAGTATTGCTAAGGATGAGCTGTCTCGTCAAAACAAGCACCAGTCAGGTTAAACCAATGACGAATTGAACTATTTTATTACATGTATTTTAAATGTTGGAAATTGGTTCCCGTTTCCAAAAAAGAAAAAAAGGGGACTTCCAGGCAAATAACAGGTGTCTCCCAAATTAAAAATGAATCCCTAATTGTACTTAAACATAACACAAATGCTTATATAACCATGATGGACGACGAATACCACGTTGAAGATATACAATGTCATTTTTCAATCATCAGTTGTTGTTTCTTTTAAATAGAAAATACATAGAAAACAAATGATTAAAATTTCAGAACGATAAAATTATTCATTTCAAAGTATGACCGTTAAGAAGAGAGGGTCAATAAGGCGTTGGTCCACCTCTGGCCTGGATACAAGCTGTCGCCCTGCATGGCATAGACTGAAAAAGTTCCTGGATAGTGTCCTGCGGTATTTCTTGCTAAATTGTCTCCAACTGTCGGGCTAAATGATCAGTATTCCGGGATGGTTGCAGTGGTCTTCCCATAACGTCCCAAATTTGCTGTATGTTAGAGAGATCAGGATATGAAGCTAGCCTAGGAAATGTTGCGAAAGCATGAAGACAATTCAGAGCAACGCGAACCGTGTGCGGCCGGGCATTATCTTTTTCAAGATACAACCTCATCCCGACTCACCTGTTAAGGTTTAGAGTCATGTGAAGGGAGGTTGGAAGGGATTACCAGTTCACAGGGAGATCCCGAAAACCCGCACACACCGACGAAATTCATTAAATTTCTCAAAATATGCAAGTGTCAATAACCCGAACAACAAATTAGAACACATAACACAAAAGATGGGCAACAGGCGTTTTGACAGGATTTGATCACTAAAAGGAATTTACGGAAATAAAAACATAAATAAAAGGTATGCCACAGTATCTGACTCATAAAAAATAGAATAACACAACAGTTGAAGCTCTTAAAAGATTAAAATATAATAAAGAAAACATTAAAATGAACTTGACCTTGTCAGACTTTTTAAGAAAAAGTATAAAATAATAAAAGGGGAGGGTCCCAGCTGAGTACCAGACTCGAGTGATCTCGACAGCCACATCCGCCGCCATCATGACGCATTTGACGAGGTTGAGAGCAGTAGCCTGTACGTTACCAAAAAGTGTGTATGTGTGTGATCCATTAAATTATTTATTTTTTTATTTTGGTCTAGGTTAGGGCTATTAGGCAAAAATATATATAAATTAGGATTTTTGTTATTATGAAAGGTAAGTTTAAAAATGGAACCACGTTTGTTTTGATTATTGCAATGAGTTTTCCATGCAGATCATTAAGCGTGATTGATTAATCTATAGTCCACCCTCGCGGTCCGAAACAGCACCCCCGTAGTCCGGATGTCCAGACCCCATCGACATCAGCACCATTGTCAGTAACAGATCTCACTCTCTAATATAGAGCGGTGACCTGTTTCTAGAGCATTATGTCCTTAGTCCACCACTGAATCTTTTGTTTCCTATTTTTACTGGGTTTTTTTACAGTAAAATCTGCGGTGGTAGTAATATTAAGTAGTAAAGTTTCAAAATAGCTCGCAATGTCATCGGTGGTGTTTATACTGTTGGAGAGTTCGCGCAGTTTAGATAATTTATTAATATGATGGAGGAACTTCCAATTGCAAATTTTGTCCTGAGAAAGTTACCCGATTTGTAAGTAAGATTGAATGAAAGATCCAATGTAACATACTTATGGTCACTACAGGATAAGGTGTCCAGAACGTTCCAGTTGTTAACAAGGTCGGATAAAAAAGAACTTATTACAGTCAAGTCAGGCCATCCCTTTCCAGAATGGGCACAAAAGGTTGGCCACTTTCCGGAATATTAAGAATTTCAAGGTTAAATTTTATGCACAATTATATAATCCGTCGGTACATGGCCTCATGGCCGTAGCCCCATAAGGGGAATCTGGTGTTGAGGTCATCCATGAGTAGGAGCCGCATTAGTACGATGTTTAGATCCTGCAGCTCTTCGAATAGGATGTCAATATCCCCTAAGATCAAGGATCCAATCTCCGCAAAAAAAAACCAGTATTTTTACTTTTGTTTTTAATAAATTAAAAATTTGATGCAGATTGTTGAAAATTATAAGGATACTAGGGGGCCTGCCCCCTGCTCGCTAACGCTCGCCAACCCCCGGAGGATTGCTTCGCAATCCTCATTGGTTCACTGCGCGAACCTATGCTCGCTTCGCTCGCCTCAATGAAGACATGTGTCCTAGCAGAAGGGATTGTTTACAAAATATGTTACCAAAAAAATGTTTTTCAAATCTAAATTTGCTGTATTACAGAAAAAATATATACAGTATCTCTAAAATCAGAATTCAAATGAAAACTTTGTGCAAATTTTGACTCGAAATGTGAGCGTTGCTTTGGAAATTGAATACCAAGCATGTTGTTTGTGTATACAATTTCCCATCACTCAAACGACCCACACTTTTTCGTTGAGTTTGTTGCCGTGCAAGCGTCTTGTTGAACTATAATTGTTGGCCCTGAAAAGGACCGTTTTTTTAAATGGCCCTGAAAAGATCCTCCGCTTTCTTTGATTTCTATTATAAACTAACTGCAACAGCTCATTAAAATTTCCTTTTTTTTTCCAATAAAATTTCATCCGATAACGCTATAAATTCAATCGATGCGCGAGACTTCGCGATAAACAAACAATCGTACAGTGTTGCCAAAACGCGATTACAGATAACGTCTTTTTTGCGTGCCACGTAAGAAAATTATATAGATAGATTGTAATTTTCAGACGACAGTTGTTGTTGACCTGACAGCACCGAGCGAGATTTTTGTTGCACCAAGTATGGGTCTTTAATAAAAATAAAATCTGATTTAACTTGGTTTGCAGTGACCAACGCGAGGCTGTGTGCGGATTTAGTGTGATTTGTGTTAATCTGAAGAAACTTGAAGGTTTAAGGGGCATTATGGGCCATAATCCGTGATCGAATTTAGCAACACTAACTATCTTTTATAATTCGGGCAAAATTTAAAATTTGAAAGATTCAGAGTAAGGGGAACTCTCTATTGCATCGGGAGGTCCACAGTGGTTCCATTATCCACCTCAGATGAAATGGAGGTGAATTTTTTAATTCGAAATCTAGAAATCTTATTCTTTATGACTGAGATAAGCCATTTCGGTTTATTGCTATCCCTGGGCCTGTCCGGGTGATATCGTGAAGTTAGTGCACAGTCAAAAATATGGTGATCTGGATCACCCACGACTGCACAGTTGCGAAACTCACTGTCTTTAATTTGAAAGCGATGTAAGTAAGACATGAACGGGCAATGACCAGTATAGAACCATGTCAGAGAGAGTGGTCTGAAACTAGATCTTTTGGACTGGTACCCGTCATGAACTCCCTCAACCGGAGACCACTCTTGGCATGGCCATGATCGTCCTGCCAATCTCTATTCTTTAAGAGAGTGATCTGGTGTTTTACGTAGTAGATCGGTGTAGTCTCGCCACACGACGCTTGGTCAGCAGAGTCACACGAGTCTTCGGCACAGCCCCATATCCAACAGTGTCCGCTGAACTGTGTTCCGAAACACTTGCGCTACCTTGGCGTCTACTGCTAGTGTCACCGTCATTTATCTAACAACAAAAATAATATATTAAAGTGGTTTGGAAATTGCAATTTCCACTAATAGTCAGTATTGTGAGATGGTGCTTTTCTAAGGCCAATGCCAACTTAATGCGGTCCAGATTGTACTTACTGGTGGAGTCTGCGGTCAAACGAAAAACATGATCATAGGTATTTAATAGAAAACCATACTTTTGTATCTAGATCAGACAATCGAAACCAAATTTGCTAAATAAGGTGTATAAAGAATATTTCTGGGGATTCTCGTCAGAAGCCAAGTGCGTTCAAATACCAAGATAGACATTCTCTATACATACAGTCCAGTCACATTAATGTGACCACCACCTACTTTCGACGTCAACGTGAAATAACCCATCACAAAAGGCAGGTAGCAGCGCATTGCAGTGGAGTGTACATAAAGGATGTACTAGGGCATCAGAAAGCATTTCAATCGTTGGCGTAATGCAGAAACGTAGCGATTTAACCGACGTCCAAAAGGGCATGATTATTGGCTTTCGGGCCATGCTTGGAAGCATTTCGGAAACGGCTAATTTTGTGAACTGTTCCCGTGCCGCCGTGGTAAAAGTATTGCGTGCATGGCAAAATGGCACTATGCAAAATCAGCGGCTTCGCACATGTAGTGCACCACGGGCTATAGATGACAGAGGCAAACAAATGCTACGGAGATGGTTCGGGCGAATAGACGTGCAACTGTTGAGCAACTGACCACCCAGAGGAACCAAGGGGCTACCAAGAGTGTATCCTCAACAACGGTTCAGCGAACGTTGCTGAGCATGGGCCTCCGCAGCAGACGCC
Organism: Metellina segmentata; assembly: GCA_947359465.1. Lineage (NCBI taxonomy): Eukaryota > Metazoa > Arthropoda > Arachnida > Araneae > Tetragnathidae > Metellina > Metellina segmentata. The sequence continues at coordinate 43,221,202 of OX375883.1, forward strand.
TGGTTAATGCACATATGCTGACTGCTGTTCATCGGCGACGTAGGCTGGAATTTGCACGCCAGTACCGCAACTGGAAGTCCACAGAGTGGCGACAGGTGGCTTTTTCCGATGAATCACGTTTTATGCTCCATCGGACAGATGGACGTTGGGATATAAGGCGTGAAACGTGAGAAAGCAAACACCCTGCAACAATTGCCGGAAGGATCCAGGCTGGAGGAGGTAGCATTATAGTTTGGGGAATGTTTTCCTGGCATTCACTGGGTGCACTCATCATTGTGGAGGGCACGATGGATCAGTACAAGTACGTATCTGTCCTTGCGGACCATGTCCACCCCTACATGCGAATTATTTTTCCACAGAATGATGGCATCTGCCAGCAAGAAAATGCGAGGTGTTATACAGTTCGCAGTGTATGTGCGTGGTTCAAAGAGCACCAGGATGAGTTTACTGTACTCCGCTGGCTAGCAAACTCACCGGATTTAAACTCAATCGAGAATCTGTGAGGCCACCTCAATCGGGTTGATCGCGCCATGGATCCTCAACCGCGTAATCTAGCGCAGCTGGCCACGGCACTGGAATCGGCATGGGCCAACATCCCAGTGAACACCTTCAGAAACCTAATTGACTCTCTTCCTGCACGTCTCGCAGCGGTCCGCTCTGCCAAAGGTGGTTATTCTGGCTTTTGACAGGTGGTCACATTAATGTGACTGGACTGTGTATAAATACAACTAACCTTTAGTGACTTCAAGGAGCCGATTTTTATGTGAGCGTGAGTTTGAAGAATTTCAGGCATCCGAGTATTCTTCCTTCTGGCATGGACTTCGCCAATCCTGCTTTTCTCATTTGTCGTTATCTGACCGCGGTTTAAATTACGAAATGTCCCCTGATCTTTCCCTTAGAGATTGATCCCGAACCACGAACAAAAGCCTTTTGTGTTGCTCTAATTTAAAATATTGATTACCATTACCATTTCTCGTTACTCTTACCGTTACCATTACCCCCATACAGCATATTCGCTATATGACCACGTAACAAAAAAACTCTCTCTCTCTCTCTCTCTCTCTCTCTCTTTATCTTTAAAATATCTTCAAAACTTTTCAAAATAACACATTTCCCTCTTCTGCGTCAGTAAATGTTTGGTTGTGTGCGCGTCGGTCTAATACTTTGTATTGTATGTCCTGTGTCTGGCGCAGCATGGCCAAACATAGCCTTTGTACCATAAACCCTCAATTTAACCAACCAACAAACGGGGCCTGCACCATGACCACCACAAATAGCGAGGTGTGTGTTGACAATTAAAAAAGTACCAAAAAGTACCGTCATAACTCAACAATACAGACGAAGCAATCGTATTGTTTTGGTGTCGACGTTTGGAGATTGGGGTACCGCCTCATGTGTGCCCTCGAGATCTGACTAGCATGGACCCTGTTGGATGTAGGTACTTTATTTAAGTGCACTGGAAAGAAAACATCGATCTATTGACTACGGTCTGGGTTACGGTAATTTTAATTAACGTCGTGCTAGAGCAACACAACGGGATATTGACGACGGTCCTGGTTATATCCCACGTTATTATGAACCACGGTCAGATGACGAGTCAACTTCTGATCTGGCACCCTGCTCTCCAAACTTCCAGACCACACCAACGTGAGGACTTTTGAGACCACGAGAGATTTAACGTGCACCAACCTTCTGTCTACAGACAGTGTTCTTGGTCACAACTCTGCGGTTACTTTTCCGATGCTCTTCTAAGTAATTCCTTTCTGGTCCAATTCCTTTCTGGATAAATTTATCTGTTATGCCATTACATATGTTTGTGGTTAGGTCGACATTCGCTTACCAACCCGAGTAAATGATGTGATTCATGCACAACCTGAAATTCGGGTAGGTTGTTGGTAAATAATTAACATTGCAATGGAGTAATACAATGGGCTATTGGCGACGAACTTGTGACAAACTGGAATTGAAGGTAGGTAGGTTCACTCAAACCTGGTTTTAGGGACCGCTTAAAAGAAAACGCATACAAAAAACAATCTTACAAAACTTCACGAGTAACTATAAAAAATATTTTTCGCAACATATTTAAAAAGTATTTTTTTTATGCGGTGAATAGGGACCGTATAAAAAGCAGTCTCTCGCAGAAAATAACCCAAAACCTTACGAAATAACTAGAACTTGCTTTTTTAAGGTATCTGACTACGTTCGGAATGCTTTTTTTCAAAAAAGTGTCCAAATAGGGTTTTTTTTCTTTTTATGATAAAATACCTTATAAAAAGATTATACAAAACAAAAATTTTCTTAAAAGTATGTATATATATTTTTTTAACTGGCAAAAATTGACAAATTTAGGTCAAAAAGGACGAAAACGTCAAAGCCCATAACCTAAAATCATATCACTACAACTACACAAGATTTTTTGTCAAGTCTCATAACAATATGATCTAGCGCCTGAGCTACGATATTTGCAATATTCCTCTCCAGTCATGATATATAGTGCATAACATAGAAAGAACATGAAAATTTGAAAATTTTCCTAACGACACTACAGTGAAATGACTCTAAATAATTTTCCTTTCAACATACAACTTATATCCTAGCTCGGGATCTTCAAAACAAATATAAAAAGCCATGGGAAAAAAATTCATTCACAAATTTTGAATACACTTTGAGTTATTATCTTTGTCGTGCAAAGATTTTATTGAAAATCACATTCTGAGAAAAACGCATTTAAAGATTTGTTAAATAATTTACTAATATATATTTCAAATTAATTACTTCAAAATTCGCCTGTTTTATACATTAAACCTTCCTCTATCTCCTTATATGCCCATTTTTTATTTTTGGAAGCTTTTAATTTTTTTCTTTGCAGTTTCGTCGAAGGCTGTGACTGCCTTTCAGAAGAGGAAATTCTCTTTTTATCAATGGAGGCATATCCTTTTGATATGTAAACTCCAGGACTGAGTCCAATATTATTTAAAACTTGGAGCAAGCCCCTAAAACCATCATTGAACTGCACTACTGCAATATAAACTGCAAGTCTGAGAGTTTTTAGACTCACAAAAGTTTCTTTCGGGGCAATGTTTCATATAACTCCATTGAAGGCTTCGTTCTGATTTTGTGTCATTCCGTGCATACACTTTTCTAGCTGACTTCTATCACACAAACTCATGTATATTGGTTTCACAATGTTTATAACTGAATTGGGAAGACCAAGTGATTTCCCTTTCAGTGTTTTCCCCATGGCTTTAGCCCTTTGGAAAAGACACCAGCTGTTCTCACCCTGCTGACATTGTCCATGCATAGGTTTGTCTTTGGATGAACAGCACGAACAACAAAATAAAAAGAACTTGTGGCTGATATATAGCACAGCATAAAAACATGAGTTAGCGATTCTGCTGTTAAATATTTAAGACACACGGGATTGTTTAATTAATTTAACAGCGAAACTAAAACTGCGCAATTACTCAACTTCCGGTTTGAAAATCAGCTTTCACGATTAATTCAAATGAATAGATCTCCACTTCTATTGATCGTAGAAACAAAATAAAAACTGTTTTGGAAAGAAAAAAGTCTAAATTTTTATAATATTAAATAAAACGAAATACAAAATTTTGGTCAAAAATGGACTTTTCAACGTAGTCAGATACCTTAAACGAAATCAAGACACGAGGCTTGAATTATTTTAGACATTCGATGTGCTAAACGTTTTTTCATTTAAGTAATTTTTATTGATAACTTCGTCAATTATGTTCTAATTTGATTGAAAATTTGAAAAGACTTTAAGTAGATTGTACTGAATAAATTTTTTTCATATACCTCACGAAAAAGATCGCACAAAAACAGGTTTTAGTGTATTAAAATTAAGCTTACAAGTGTACAAACTAACAGTCTAATGTCGATAATCCTAGATAAAACCCGAGGGGAAAGGTTCGAGAACAACACCACGTTCACGTAAGCCTCGGTCAGAGGACGAGGTCACACTAGCGCTGGATTCCAATACATGCCAACGTGTTACAACACGGATACTCCTAGCGTACACTTACCGTTGATTAACATAACGTGTATTTCAGCAAGTAACATTTTTATCTTCCGGAGGGTTACGTGTTCAAATGAACCAAACATCGTTTCAAAGGTGTTTGATGCTCGTTGAATAGATTATGGCCTCATATGTCATGGCGTTGGAGTGGTGTGAAAGTTTGAGGACTGACTTCGTAATCATGCCCCTCGCATTTGATTCCGACCGTCACCAATAGCCCGTGGATGCACTATTGTGACGTTAATTTAGTTACCTACCTACCTGACTACTAAAAAATAACGAGGTATTGTCCTCGGTAATTACGGTATTAACCTCTAGATCGGAAGGTTCCTGGTTCGAATCCGGGTCAGCGCTTGGATATATGTAAGCGTATTGAGCAGAGGGGACTGGTGCACCTTAAATTTGTAGTGGCCGAAAGACCTCACGTTGGGTTGGTGTAGAGGTTTAGAAAGTAGGGTGCTAGCTCAGATGTTGCCTCGTCATCTAACCGTGGATAAAAATTACGTGATTTTGTCCTCGGTAATTGATAATTTTTAATTAACATCGTACTACAGCAACACAACGGGCTATTGACCAACGTCTGGGATCAGTTCCCTTAACGAAAGATCCGAGGACAACAACACGTAATTTTGTACCACAGTCAGATGCCGAGGAAACGTCTGAGCTGGCACCCCCTCTCTCAAAACTTCCACACCAACCCAACGTGAGGACTTTCGGCCACGACAGATTTAAGGTTGACCAGCCGCCTCTACACCATACGCTTACTAACATCCTTGCCATGAACTGGATTCAAACCAGGAACCTTCCGATCTAGTGGCTAACACTTTAACCACCAGACCAGTTGGCCGGCGATTTTGTCCTCGTACCTTTCCCTTGAGGAATTGCTCCCGGACCATCGGCAATAGCCTTTTATGTTGCTCTAGTACCACCTTAATTAAAAATCACCAATTTCCCAAACCGTCGTCAATAGCCCGTTGTGTTGTTCTAGTACGCTGTTAATTATATAAATTACTAAATTGGAAATTACCTCGGTAGATAGGTACTTTTAATATCAACGCAATGGAGTAACAAAATGGGCTATCGACTACTGTCTGGGTTCAAACCCGAAGGAAAAGAACCGAGGACAACACCATAAATGCCGAACCACGGTCAGATGTTGAGGTTGCATCTGAGTTTGCACTACACACTCCAATCATAATGTCCTCGTTTTTTGCCCTTTGGGTTATAGTCCCGAAACTTTTCCAATAGCCTGCTGTGTTGATTCTGTGTGATGTAAATTAAAATACCTACCTCGTATCTTCAAGAGACAATCTACAAAAGAACTTCAACTCTCAGTAGTCGTATCACATGGTACTGCTCAAATAATCAAGCAAGCTCCATAAAGCGTTGGTACTTTGTTAGAACTACCTTCAACCAAGCGTGAATAGATTCACCGAGACTGCATGAACTGATGTCTTTCTCTTCAAATCAATATTCCATGGATGATGATGCATATTCAGTTCGGGAACCAACAGAAAGTTTGTCCGACCAAGCAAAACCATCGGTAAATGTGAGAACATCTGATGAGTTGGAAAGTGGAAATACAACATCTAGGAAAGAAATCATTTGTGCAATGGATATGGAAACTTCCAGTTCACGTGACCTGAGTGATGCCCAAAAAATGGAATATTACAACAACGTAATGTTGTATTTTGAAGAAACATATTCTGCTGTTGACGCCTGCTCAGTTATGATCAGAAATGAATTGAAGGGTATGGTCGTTTTAATACCTTGTTCTATGATAGAGTTTAAGCGTTGTCTGCCCACAAATGAAGATTCAAGAGTACGCTTGTATTTGTGCTATCAAGACGTGAAAAGTTTAAGCCGATGTTTATGTTCAGGAATGAAAGAAATTGAAAGAACAATGATTTCATGTTTGGGTCAGAAAAGAAAGATTAATCGAAAATTGGATGCTTTAACTTCTTTACAGGTGCCTCTTAATAAAACCGATCGTATACTTGCATCTATCAAAATTTTATTCAATAATTTGGTGTCTATAAATAACTCTCTTCAAAGAACCAAAGAATCTTTACAGTTATATCAAACACGTAAGGAGGATATGTTATCGCTTCTGAGCCCGAACTGAGCTTTTATTTTCTTTCGTTCACATGTTTAACCCTCCAAGGGGTTTTGACGATATAACTCATTTTATCTCATCAATTTTACTAATGACAATGTATCTTTTTAAGACTATATTGACAATTTTTATGGGTGAGATGAAGATTTTTCTGTTTTTTTTTAAATGCTTATATAACAGGTATGCTTAATAAATGAGATGTATGCTGTCCATGAAGATGTTATAAAATGAATGATGTAATTTGGAGGCATGTTTTAATGCAAAAAGAAAGGTATACTTGAATATTTGAATCGCAGCATTTGTATTTTATTATGTTTATTGAAATGAATGTTTATAAACTTATTTTATTCATGTGACAGTCCTAATGTATTGAATCCTTGGACGTTATTTTAATTAAACCATAAATCAATCATTTTATTATTAGGTGGCTTGGTCTTTATTGATTTTAACTTTTGTAAGTGGTTTAAACGTGTCACTTCGTTAATAATAATTCGATAACTTCTAAAAGTGACGATATATCTTGTCTCTTAGATGTAGCCATTTTGTTGCTAGCATAAGATTTGGTCAGTTTTGTTCTAGCGCTTCCTTTTTGTGCTTAATAAACAACATTTATCTTACAATTAGATCAGTGAGGTGCCACCTCGTCATCTAACCATGTTTTAAAATTATTTGGTGTAGTCCTCTGTCATTCCCTTAGTGGATTGATCACTGATCGTCGTCAATAGCCAGTTGTGTTTCTCTAGAGTGACGTTAATTAAAATTTCCTTACCTTACAACTGTATCTGATTAACGGAATCTCAAAAGATGTGGCAGCCGACCAACCAGTATGGTAAATTGTTAGACTAAATCGTCATTTGCTGTTGGTCAAGTGGCATTCGTTGTCAAGGAGACTTGAACAACTGTTCAAATGCTGTTTAAAGGGATGCAGAACCTAAAAATCACTCAATATCGAATTTTTTTTATTGCTTTAAATTAGAGCGACAACTTTTTTAATCTGTGCAAAATTTGAAACCCGTAGCTGCATTAGTGAATAGGTTGGGCAGTTTTCAGATCCAAGACAATAAAAAAAAATTCTATTTTCCAAGTAGATGTGCGACTTTCAGAGACGAAAGTTTTGGTTTTGAATTCAAAGTGTGTTGGTGAGGATATACTGAAGATTCCTGATGCATTTATCAAGCTGCATTGGGTCATTGGTTTTCAAAACGAAAACAATCTTTCATTGAGTACGCATTCTAATCATCTTGCTATCTATAAAGACTATCGTAGAACATATTTAAGAAATAGAAAGACGACGGTAAGTTATTTACTAGCTCCGAAAACCATTAAAACTGCCAGGCCACGTAGACAAAAATTGAACTAAAAAAAAAAGAAATTTTGTATATATCTGGTTACTTTTAGATGTACGCACGGACTAATACTTTTTTTAAATTATATTTTTAGTTTGTGTAAAGTTATTATGAACAGGATATTAACAAAAGGTTAACATCAAAAACTGGCATGTTTTGTATTGATGAGTTTTTTAGTTCGTGTCGAAAATGAAATGTTCTTAAACATCAACTAAATTAATTTAGCCTTACGGTTATATTTTTGTTTAAAAGATATAAATTTGAATGAAATTTCTTTGAATTGCTTTAATTAGTATGGAAATCAACATATTAATTCCAAATAGCTCTGAGGTTTGTAGATATTATTTTATACGGGCTTTAAAACTTTAAAAGCATATTTCTCGGCTTTTTTTTTGGCACTATAAGGTATTCGAAATGTTAAGGTTTTTAGGTAAAAAGAAAAAACTTCCAAACTTTTTCCACTTATTTTTGTCTTTAAAATAAAATTGTGTTGGATTTACATCTAAGTGCTATGTATGCTTTTTTTTTTTAAAGTTAAATATCAAAATTTTCATTTTTCGGTGCTTTTTTTTATCATTTTAGTTAAATTTATACAATTTTTTTAGCTATGTTCTTGATTTAAAACTTCAAACAGTTTTGTTAAGAATATTTAAAATAAAAATAATAAAACAATGTGAAGCAAAATCATAAAAATTGAAAAAGTAGTATCATTTAAAAAAAAATAAAACATGAAAATTGAATTATTTTTTAAATGCTTATTTGACAAGATTTTTTCTTCTAGAAACAACATATTTACAAATCAATAGAAAAACAACATTTTAATTCTATTATTAAAAAATTAAAAAAAAAATTTAAGAATGGTACCTCGTTCCCTTAGTTTTATTGTGATCAGATAAAGTACAATAAATTTTTAAAAAAACGCATTTGCTGTCAGCAAGTAGTTGTACGAGTTTATTTACATGATATTTATATGTATTGCGATTAAAATGTTGGAGTAATTTATTTGGTGAGACTCTCGTGGGATTCATGGTAAACATAACTTTTTGGACTAGTTGTTTACTGAATAAGGGGTCAAAAGGAAATGTAAACAATATGTTCAAACAGATTTATTACAAAGGCCACTCAATGAATCTTGTATACTAGATATCCTAAAAATCAAACAGGCCTTAACTTTTTAATTTTTTCAAAATATTCTTCAATTCTTTAGCTTTCAAATTATATTCTAAATAGTTTTCAATTTACAAGGATTTTCGTTAGGTACTGTCATCAGGAACATGCATGTTCTTCACGATTCAACACTATTCAAACTCGATTTCTGAAGAAACAAGTTTTTGCAATAGGACACTTTGTTCAAACAGTGATAACTCAACAATAAATTAATCTATTATAATTATTTTCATATCATTATAATCTATAATTCAGTGGATGTTTTGACCCTCAATCAGAGTTATTAGTTATAAAATACATTTTTAATGGATTTTTAAATCCTACATTTCCAGAAAAAAAATCTTGATTTTTGTTTTCATGCATCCTTGGCGAAAAAATTTTTAACAGAAATTTTTTTCTCTAACAACTTGATTGAGGGTCAAAACATGAAGAAATAATTTCCAACTAGAATTGTCTTTCAAGACAAATTAGAATTTGAGATTTCACTGTTCAAAACATATGCTAACTAGCTCATATCTTAATTACCTAATTAATAACCGGTATAGTGGTTAAGGTGTTAGCCTCTAGATCGGAAGGTTCCTGGTTCGAATCCGGGTCCGGGCATGGGTGTTTGTAAACGTATGGTGTAGAGGCGGCTGGTGCACCTTAAATCTGTCGTGGCCGAAAGTCCTCACGTGTGGTTGGCGTGGAAGTTTGGAGAGTGGGGTGCCAGCTCAGGTGTTGCTTCGTCATCTGACCGTGGTTCAAAATTACGAGGTGTTGTCCTCGGATCTTTCCCTTAAGGGACTGATCCCGGACCGTCGTCAATAGCCCGTTGTGTTGCTCTATTACGACGTTAACTAAAGATTACCATTACAATTACCATTACCTAATTAATAATTAGTTTAATATGACTTTTTCTCACTGAAATGGTTTGAAGCTGACTTACGGAGAAAAAAATGGAATTTTTAAAATTAAAATTAAAAAACAAACTTCTAGTGTTACCGGATTTATAACCGGGGAGTTGAGAGTTCGAATCCAGCCAAAGACCGTCGTGTAGAAAGGGCTTTTGCACGTTATATACGTCATTGCCTCAAATGTCCTCACGTTGGCGTGGTGTGGAAGTTACTGTAGAGAGGTGCAAGCTCAACTGTTGCCTCATCATTTGAAAGTGGCTAAAAATTAGTGGTATTTTAATAAGTACTTTCCTTTCGAATTGATCCCGAACCATTGTCAAAGGCCCGTTGTATTCGTTCAATACGACCTTAATTGAAACATCTATCTACCTGTAGATTCCCTCAGAAGTCGTGGGCGCGTTTTTAAGTGCTGTAGTCCTGGTATTTATACTTCTGCACTTCACGTATCCCAAAAGATACAAATTTAACGTTGTGTTGCTCTAGTACGACGTTAATTAAAAATTACCAAATAACCCGGACAGTCGTCAATAGTCCGTTCTGTTGCTCCAGTATGACTTAATTAAAAATTACTTAAAATTATCGTTAGATTCTTTTAGTAAATTGGAAAGCCGCGTCACAATTTGCTAAACATATTTGAAAGAACACTAACGATTTCTATACGGCCTTAAAAAAAAAAACCAAAGGTTTTTTTTTTTCCTATATGGACTGTATGTTATCGCGAACCGTCACAAACAGCCTCTTTTGATAGTTATAATGCCATTTCCATTTGATAGTTGTAATGCCACTATGTACCAACCTTAGTAATGGGTATTTTTTTCAATTGACGTCCTACTACAGCAACGCAACGGGCTATTTACGACGGTCCGGGATATATCCCCAAGGGAAAGATCCTAAAACAAAACCACGTAATTTTAAACCACAGTCAGATCGTGAGGAAACCACGACAGATTTAAGGTGCACCAGCTTTTTCTACATCATACACTTACAAACAACCATGCTGGAGATTAGGGTGTCAGCTCAGGTGTTGTCTCGTCATTTGACCGTTGTTCAAAATTACGAAGTGTTGTCCTCGATTCTTTCCCTTAAGGGACTGATCCCGGACCGTCGTCAATAGCCCGTTGTGTTGCTCTAGTACGACGTTAACTAAAAATTACCTGAAAGAAGTTCAAAATTAAGTGGTGTTGTCCTCGCATCTTGCCCTTTGGGGATTAATCCAGGAAGGTTATCAATAAGCTCTTTCATTGCTCTAATACTCACGTTGTGTTGGTGTGGACGTTTGGAGAGTGGGGTGCCAGCTCAGGTGTTGCTTCGTCATCTGACCGTGGTTCAAAATTACGAGGTGTTGTCCTCGAATCTTTCCCTTAAGGGACTGATCCCGGACAGTCGTCAATAGCCCGTTATGTTGCTCTAGTACGACGCTAACGACAATTACCATTACCATTGCTCTAATACGACAGTATTTAAAAATTACCATTACCCGGTCCGTTGTAAATAGACCCTTCTGTTGCTCCTTTACGACGTTGATTAAAATACCTAAATACATTGATAGACATTTTTATCAGTGCACTAGAATAAACAATATGGTAATGGTAATTTTTAGTTAACGTCGTACTAGAGCTACACAACGGGCTATTGACGACGGTCCGGGATCCGTCCCTTACGGGAAAGATCCGAGAACGACACCTCGTAATTTTGAAATACGGTAAGATGACGAAGCAACACCTGAGCTGGCACCCCACTCTCCAAACTTCCACGCCAACCCAACGTGAGGACTTTCGGCCACGACAGATTTAAGGTGCACCAGCCGCCTCTACACGATACGTTTACAAACATCCATGGCCGAACCCGGATTCGAACCAGGAACCTTCCGATCTAGAGGCTAACACCTTAACCACTATACCGGTTGGTCGGCCAATATGCTATTGGTAAAGGTCCGGTAATTTGGTAATTTTAGTTAACGTCGTACTAGAGCAACACAACTGGATATTGACGACGGTCCAAATCAGACCCTTAAGGGAAAGATCCGAGGACACCACTTCGTAATTTTTAACCACGGTCAGATGACGAAGCAACACCTGAGCTGGCACCCCACTCTCCAAACTTCCACGGCAACCCAACGTGAGGACTTTCGGCCACGACAGATTTAAGGTTCACCAGCCGCGTCTACACCATACGTTTACAAACATCCATGCCCGAACCCTGATTCGAACCAGGAACCTTCCTATCTATAGGCTAACACCTTAACCACTATACCGGTTGGTCGGCTGGTAAAGGTTCGGAGTTTAAACCCAAGAGGAAAGAATCGTCGTAAACAACACATATTTTTAACCTCGGATCGATGACGAGGTTACGTCTGGACTGCCAAAAAAAATATCCAAACTTATGTCTCGTATTCTGCTCTTTGCGTTTTATCCCGGAATTTTCGCAGCCGACCAACCGGTATAGTGGTTAAGGTGTTAGCCTCTAGATCGGAAGGTTCCTGGTTCGAATCCGGGTCCGGGCATAGATGTTTGTAAGCGTATGGTGTAGAGGCGGCTGGTGCACCTTAAATCTGTCGTGGCCGAAAGTCCTCACGTTGGGTTGGAGTGGAAGTTTGGAGAGTGGGGTGCCAGCTCAGGTGTTGCTTCGTCATCTGACCGTGGTTCAAAATTACGAGGCGTTGTCCTCGGATCTTTCCCTCAAGGGACTGATCCCGGACCGTCGTCAATAGCCCGTTGTGTTGCTCTAGTACGACGTTAACTAAAATTACCATTACCATTACCATTACCCGGAATTTTCGCAACAGCCTGTTGTGTTGATTTTGTTTGATATTAATTTAACTGTCTTCCCCGTTTAAAATAAGAAATTCAGCTACATCTTGCCGTGTTACGTCACTGCTCAATTAATCAAACAAACCCCATAAAGCGTTGGTATTTGGATTGAATTTTCCTCAATCAAGTGTAGAGCTCGTTGTGTTGCTGTACGAAGTTAATTCAATTACCAAAATTATATTGATCAAGTGTGGATAGTATCACCGATATTGCATAAACTGATGTCTTTTTCTACAAATCCAAACCTTCTGATGGATAAAAATGAACAACCAGTTGAAAAACCAACTCAAAGTTCGCCCGACCAAGAAAAACCATCGGTAAATGTGAGATCCTCTGGAATGTTGGTAAGTGGAAATGCAACAGATACAAAGGAAAGCATTCGTGCAGTGGGTATAAAACCTTCTAGTCCAGTTGACCTGAATATTGCACCAAAAATTGAAAGATCCCCTTTAAAAGAAGCTGTGAGAGCGGTAAATGTGAAACCCTATAGAAGGTTGGTAAGTGGAAATGCAACACCTACAAAGGAAAGCATTCGTGCAGTGGGTATAAAACCTTCTAGTCCACTTGAACTGATTATTGCTCCAAAAATTGAAAGATCCTCTTTAAAAGATACTTTGGACACTCTCAACTCAATTCGCCCTACTCAAGAAACTCAATATTACTACAATGTGATGGCATATTTTCTAGAAACTGATTCCGCTGTTGCCACATGCTCACACATGCTTCAAAGTGCAATGAAGGAAATTGACCACTTAATACAATTTTCTGTACTCATGTTTAGGAGTAACCTCCCCAAATCTGGATATTCAAGAGTAAACCTGTTTGCGCGTCTTGAAGATATAAAAATTATGAGCCGTAGCTTATCCCAAGGGATGAGAGAAATTAAAAAATTTTTGAAAATATGTTTAAGCCAAAAGAAAGAGATTAATCGTTACCTTGTGGCTCGAGTTTTACCAGTGCCGCTTAATATAACTAATAGCATAATTGTATCTATCCAAATGTTATTCAGTAGATTATTTTATATTAATAACTGTATTCATTTAAACAAACAAAGTTTACAAACATATATAACTAGTAGGAAAAATATATTGTCTATTCTTAAAGATTACTGAGAGTGTTTATCTCTTTTATTTTATTCACAGGTTCTTTAATCCTACAAAATGTTTCGACAGTATATCTCGTGTTTTAAATCGCACCAATTTTACGTATGACGATGTTTCTAATTTTTTATTGGCGAGATTAACTTTTATCACTTCATCTAATACTACTTTTTGTGGTCTGCTTAATAAATGAGATATGCTGTCCATCAAGATCTAATAAATTGAATGTGGTTGTTTTGTATAATTTGTATGTTTTTTTTTATTGAAAATCAAAAGAGGTAAAATGTATACTTGAAACAGATATTGTATTTTCTTATGTTTATCGAAAATGAATGCGTGTATAATTTTTATTCACACGACGGACGTATTGTATTGCATCTATGGACGTTAACTTAGGCAAACAATAAATCAATCATTTGACGTTTTGGTGGCTTGATTTATTGATTTTTACCTTTCAAGTGTTTTCAACGGGATATATTTTTACTTATAATTCAACAAATTCTATTAATGATATTTATCTTGTCTTCGAAATATCAACACTTTTTAATTGTCGATAAAAAACAATTTAGTCAGTTTTCTTACTAAGATACGTCATATTTTGTTTATTAACCTCTCCTCGTATCTAGATCTGATTAAATGAATGTAAAGATCTCGTAAAATGTGGTTGTAATTATTTTATTGCGAAAGAACAAAAAGTTTAAATTATTGAAAACATGGAATTTTTTGTCTTGTTGATCTAGAAAAAAAATTTTAAGTATACAAACTTTATTCACAACACTGTTTACGACATATCTTGACTTGATTGTAATTCCTATGAATCAATCGTTTGATTTTGAAGCTTTGTTTTATTTTAACTTTGCAAGTTTCGGCAATACATCCCGTTTATCAAAATTTGTTATGACCAGGTTATCGTATGATTAAACTGTTGCCCTTTTTTAAGACCACGAGATACTCAAAATGTGGTAATTTTTCTTTTAATTACAAGATATACGACAGTAAAAACTGTTTGTTTTCTTGCAATGACTAGATATCTCGATCATTAAGATTTTATGAGCTTTTTATGGATTAACTGCCTCTGCAAGACGAACATTATTGAGATTAAATCAATAGGTATCATGAAAAATTAAGCTGTTTTATTTACATATAGTATAAATGTATTGATTTAAATGTTTTAGTAATTATTTTAATGTCGGACATGCTTATAATTCATTGTCTATATGAATAATTGTCAAAAATTGTTCAGACGTTTTCAATTAACTGTATTGCGATATAATTGTTAAATTAATTTAATTTGTAAAACGCGTGAAAATCTAAGTCAAGAAGATATATTGAACAAGTTTGTTTAAATTTAACAGACCTCTTATTCAACAAACAATGTCTCAATATACTTATTAGATAAGCCACAGTATTGATATTGTATCAGTAGGGCTATTAAATTTGCTGAAATATGTATGCATATAGAGAATATTTCTTTAGTTTCTAATCAGAAGTCGTCCGTATGCACATAGTAACCTTCCAATTCTGGTTAAATATTTAAATGTAACAAATTGTTGGTGACTTCAGGGCCCATCTTTACGTGTGCATTGGTATCATTTGAGAAACACGAATGATCTCTGCCGTCTACTTTGACTTGGAATAACCTGCTTATCTTCACTCATCCTTATCAGACAGTGCTTCGAAAATACATGTTTTCCCCGGATCTTTCCTTTATATTATTCTGTACAATAAACAAGACTTTCCCGTGTTGCTCCTATTAAATTTTTTTATTAGTTACTAGTATCATTTCTCGTTACTCTTGCTATTATATCCCTTGAACCCGAATATTTAACTTCGGTCAATTTCATCCTGCTCGTAGTTCAAAATTACGTGGTATTATCTTCGCATCTTTCCTTTTTAGGTTTGATCCCGGACCGTCGACAGCAGCCCGTTTCGTTGCTCCAGTACAACGTTTATTATATACCTACCTACCTACATTCAGATTGGTAATGGTAATGGTAATTTTTAGTTAACGTCGTACTAGAGCAACACAGCGGGCTATTGACGACGGTCCGGGATCAGTCCCTTAAGGCAAAGATCCGATCACATTCAGAGCCGACCAACCGGTATAGTGGTTAAGGTGTTAGCCTCTAGATCGGAAGGTTCCTGGTTCGAATCCGGGTCCGGGCATGGATGTTTGTAAGCGTATGGTGTAGAGGCGGCTGGTGCACCTTAAATCTGTCGTGGCCGAAAGTCCTCACGTTGGGTTGGCGTGGAAGTTTGGAGAGTGGGGTGCCAGCTCAGGTGTTGCTTCGTCATCTGACCGTGGTTCAAAATTACGAGGTGTTGTCCTCGGATCTTTCCCTCAAGGGACTGATCCCGGACCGTCGTCAATAGCCCGTTGTGTTGCTCTAGTACGACGTTAACTAAAATTACCATTACCATTACCCGTGTTGCTCCTATTAAATTTTTTTATTAGTTACTAGTATCATTTCTCGTTACTCTTGCTATTATATCCCTTGAACCCGAATATTTAACTTCGGTCAATTTCATCCTGCTCGTGGTTCAAAATTACGTGGTATTATCTTCGCATCTTTCCTTTTTAGGTTTGATCCCGGACCGTCGACAGCAGCCCGTTTCGTTGCTCCAGTACAACGTTTATTATATACCTACCTACCTACATTCAGATTGGTAGTGGTAATGGTAATTTTTAGTTAACGTCGTACTAGAGCAACACAGCGGGCTATTGACGACGGTCCGGGATCAGTCCCTTAAGGCAAAGATCCGATCACATTCAGATTGGAAATTGGTAATTTGTAATTAACGTCGTACTAGAGCAACACAACGGGCTAATGAAGATGGTCCGGGATTAATCCCTTATATAATTTTGTACCTCGTAATTTTGAACCACGGACAGATTACGAAGCAACACTGGCGCCCCACTCTCCAAAGTTACACACCAACCCAACGTGGGGACGCCGACCAAACGGTATAGTGGGTAAGGTGTTAGTGTCTAGATCGGAAGGCTCCAGGTTCGAATCCGGGTCCGGTCATGGATGTTTGTAAGCGTATAGTGTAGGGTCGCGGCCGAAAGTCCTCACGTTGGGTTGGTGTGGAAGTTTGGATAGTGGGGTGCCAGCTGAGGTGTTACCTCGTCATCTGACCGTGGTTCAAAGTTACGAGGTGTTGTCCTCGAATCTTTCCCTTAAGGTATTGATCCCGGACCGTCGTCAATAGCCCGTTGTGTGGCCTAGTACGACATTAACTAAAATTACCATTACCTTTACGAACGTGGGGACTTTCGACCACGACAGATTTAAGGTGCACCAGCCGCCTCTGTACCATACGCTTACAATCATCCAGGCCGGGACCCGGATTCGAACCAAGAACCTTCCAATCTAGATGTAATGGTAATTTTTAGTTAACGTCGTACTAGAGCAACACAACGGGCTACTGACGACGGTCCGGGATCAGTCCCTTGAGGGAAAGATCCGAGGACAACACCTCGTAATTTTGAACCACGGTCAGATGACGAAGCAACACCTGAGCTGGCACCCCACTCTCCAAACTTCCACGCCAACCCAACGTGAGGACTTTCGGCCACGACAGATTTAAGGTGCACCAGCCGCCTCTACACCATACGTTTACAAACATCCATGCCCGAACCCGGATTCGAACCAGGAACCTTCCGATCTAGAGGCTAACACCTTAACCACTATACCGGTTGGTCGCCAAATCTAGAGGCTAACAACTGTACCGGTTGGTCAGCTCCTACCGTCAAAACAATTTAAATATTTATTTAGATTCATCTTAATGTCTTCACACTTATTGATATATCAGTCTCAATCATCGTCATCAGACCGTGCTTCAAAATTACGTGGTGTTGTCCTCTGGTCTTTCCCTTGAGTGATTGATCCCGGACCGTCGTCAATAGCCCGTTTTATGGCTCCAGTTCGACGTTATTAAAAAAAAATACCATTACCAATTCCAAAGAGGTCGGTAATTGGTAATTGGTAATTTTTTGTTAACGTCGTACTAGAGCAACACAATGGGCTATTGACGACGGTCCGGGATCAGTCTCTTAAGAGAAAGATCCGAGGACAACACCTCGTAATTTTGAACCACGGTCAGATGACGAAGCAACACCTGAGCTGGCACCCCACTCTCCAAACTTCCACGCCAACCCAACGTGAGGACTTTCGGCCACGACAGATTTAAGGTGCACCAGCCGCCTCTACACCATACGTTTACAAACATCCATGCCCGAACCCGGATTCGAACCAGGAACCTTCCGATCTAGAGGCTAACACCTTAACCACTATACCGGTTGGTCGGCCCAATCTAGAGGCTAACAACTATACCGGTTGGTCAGCTCCTACCGTCAGAACAATTTAAATATTCATTTAGATTCATCTTAATGTCTTCACACTTATTGATATATCAGTCTCAATCATCGTCATCAGACCGTGGTTCAAAATTACGTGGTGTTGTCCTCTGGTCTTTCCCTTGAGTGATTGATCCTGGACCGTCGTCAATAGCCCGTTTTATTGCTCCAGTTCGACGTTAGTTAAAAAAAATACCATTACCAATTCCAAAGAGGTAGGTCAAGTTGGGTTGGTGTGGAAGTTTGGAGAGTGGGGTGCTATCTCAGGTGTTGCTTCGTCATCTGACCGTATTTCAAATTTTAAGGTGTTGTCCTCGCTTCCTTCCCTTAGGGGACTGATCTCGGACCGTCGTCATCCAAGCGGTATACTGGTTAAGGTGTTAGTCTCAAGATCGGAAGATTCCTGGTTCGAATCCGGTTACGGGCATGGATGTTTGTAAGCGTATGGTGTAGATGCGGCTGGTGCACCTTAAATCTGTCGTGGCCGAAAGTCCTCACGTTGGGTTGGTGTGAAAGTTTGGAGAGTGGGGTGCCAGCTCAGGTGTTGCTTCGTCTTCTGACCGTGGTTCAAAATTACGAGGTGTTATCCTCGGATCTATGCCTTAAGGGACTGATCCTGACCGTCGTCAATAGTCGTTGTGTTGCTCTAGTACGACGTTAAATAAAAATTACCATTACCAATTACCCGGACCGTCGTCAATAGCCCGTTGTGTTGCTCTTGTACGACGTTAACTAAAAGTACCATTACCGAAGAGGTAGGTACTTAATTCACGTCCCACTATTGCCACGCAGAGGTCTGTTGGAGGTGGAAAATTTTTGAGGACAACACGTAATTTTGAACCACCGTTAGATGGCGATATTTAGCGTCGGTTCTTTCCCTTTGGGATTAATCATGGACCATCGTCAATAGCCCGTAATGATGCTCAATAGCAACGTTTATTAAAAATATATGTTAAGGAGGGCCGTGGTACCCGAGTTTGAAATGTAGTATAATGCCTAACCAAGGAATTCGATTTTTAAACTCGCTCCATACCTAGGACGCCGACCAACTGGTATAGTGGTTAAGGTATTAGCCTCTAGATCGGAAGGTTCCTGGTTCGAATCCGGGTCCGGGCATGGATGTTTGTAAACGTATGGTGTATAGGCGGCTGGTGCACCTTAAATCTGTCGTGGCCAAAAGTCCTCACGTTGGGTTGGCGTGTAAGTTTGGAGAGTGGGGTGCCAGCTAAGGTGTTGCTTCGTCATCTGACCGTGGTTCAAAATTACGAGTTGTTGTCCTCGGATCTTGACCCTTAAGGGACTGATCCCGGACCGTCGTCGATAGCCCTATGTGTAGCTCTAGTGCGACGTTAACTAAAATGACCATTACCATTTTACCTTCAGACGTATTGTCTAATTATTTTTCCCTGTGGTTTGTTCCCGGAACTTCTCCAATAACCCTTTGTATTGATTCAATGAAAATTTTAAATAACAACTTACCTTGTTTCAGCAAAGAACTTCAACTCTCAAGAGTCGTGATATTTTACTTCTCAATATGTCAAGTAAGCTCCACAAAGTTTACGTGTTTCGATAGAGCTTTCTTCAACCGAGTGCGGATAGAGATTAAGAGAAATAGCCTGAACTGATGTGTTCTTCAAATGAAGATTATTCGACGGAAGTTAGCTATGAGGTACCAACTGAAAGTTCGTCCAACCAAGTAAAATTATCGGTAAATGTGAGAGCATCTGCAGAGTTGGGAAGTGGAAATGCATTACAAAAGGAAACGAATCGAGCAGTTTATATGAAACCGTCCAGCTCACTTGACCTGACACAGGCTCAAGAAATCGAAAGAGCCCGATTAGAACAGAGACTCACCGATCTCAACTTACGTCGATCTAATCAAAAAAGGGAATATTACAGCGACGTAATGATGTATTTTCGTGATACAGTAAACTCTTTTCATGACTGCAAAAACCAGGTCCGAAATGCATTACAGGACACTGCCGATCTAGTGCCTAGTCTTGTACAAGAGTTTGGATGGAACCCGACCAGAAGTGGAGGTTCAAGAGAACGATTGATTGCGTTTCTTGAAGAGGTGAAAAGCAAAGGCCGTGGCTTTTGTCTAAGAATTAAGGACATGGAAAGATCTTTACATGCATGTAAGGATCAGAAGAACAGGATTAATCAAAACCTCGTATATGGAGCTTCCCCAGTAGGTATACCCGATACTGCACTTGAACCGATCAAATCGCTATGCCGTAATTTAGTTTCTATAAATGCTTATATTCACAGAACCAAAGAAATTTTAGAACTATACCGTATTCGTAAGGAATATATATTGTCTCTTCGCCAGAACTGAGTGTTTATGTATTCTCTTTCGTTCACATGATCTTTAACATTTTAAGTGGTTTCAACGAGAGAGAGATTTCGTTTATGAAAATTCGACCAATTTTACCATTAACGATAACTTGTCATTAAGATATAGCCCTTTTATTTTGACGACATAAAGTTTTGGTCGAGTTTTTTTAACGCTGAGATGAAAAGAAAGCTTTATGAACGAGATATATGTCTTCTACCTAAATCTGGTTAATTGCATGTGGTGATGTAGAATTTGGCTGTATACATTACGAAAGAACAGAAAGGTTAAACTTACTTGAGAAACCAGAAAGTATTATTTATTATGTTTATTGAAAATTAATATTTGTATACTTCCCTACATTTACACGACTGTTCTGATGTATTTATTCTATTGACGTTATTTTAAACAATAAATAAATCGGATAATTTGGAGGTATGATTTGATTTTAACTTTCCAACTTGTTTAGGCAAAATATTTGTCACCAAATCCGACCAGTTTTATTAATGATTGTATGTTTTCATTACGATATTGACAATTTTTTGACTACGACGACGTACTCAAGATCTGGTTCGTTTCCTTTTATTGCGATATATCTATCAACATAATGCCAGTATTCTTGTAATGACTAGATGTCTGTTCCATAAAAATCTTATCACTTTTGTTATGGATGAGCTGGCCTCGTCAAGACTAGCACCAGTGACTTTAAACCAATTTATATCATGAATAATTGAACTATTATATTCACATATAGTCTAAATGTATTGTGATTTAAATGTTTAAGTAATTCATATAATCAAACACACATAGTTAACGTGGAGAATTGTCAAAGATTGTTCAGATGCCGTTCAACTAACTGTTTTGCAGTATAAATGTTTAATTAATTAATTTATTTTTTGTAAAACGTGTGAGAATCTTGGTGAACACAAAGTATTGGACAGGTTTGTTTGTCGAATAAGGGGTCGGGTTATACTTAAACATTGTATTAATATAGTTAGCAGATAAGACAGTATTGATCTTATATCAGTCATGGCATAAATGTATTGGGATTTAAACGTTTAAGTAATTTATTTAATCTAACAAAGAATTCGTTGTCGTCAAGGAAAATTGACTCGTATTGTTCAGAGGCTGTTCAACTGTATTGTTTTTTAAATGTTTAAGTAATTTAATTTGTAAAACAGGCGTAAGAATCGTGGTCAACATGTAATGGGCAAGTTTGCTTGTCGAATAAGGCATCGGGTTGAACTAAAAAAAGTATTTCTACCAGAGTTGCGTAGTATTAATAATATAGCTTATTTAATAAGTCATGCGACACTAAATTTACTGAAATAAGTACACTTATAATTAATATTTCTGTAGATTCTTATCAGAAGCAATATGCTCACATAGCAACTTAATCATTCGTGATACATTTTTACATGTAACAAATCGTTGGAGACTTTTCCCATCTTTATGCGAGCATGATTTTGATGAATTTCAGAAAACTTAGTGCTCTATTGTCCCTTTTAATTTGACATGGCCTATCCGCTTTTTCCTCACTCGTCGTTAACTAACCTTGGTTCAAAATTCCGAACTGTCCTCGCCGACCAACCGGTATAGTGGTTAAGGTGTTAGCCTCTAGATCGGAAGGTTCCTGGTTCGAATCCGGGTCCGGGCATGGATGTTTGTAAACGTATGGTGTAGAGGCGGCTGGTGCACCTTAAATCTGTCGTGGTCGAAAGTCCTCACGTTGGGTTGGCGAGGAAGTTTGGAGAGTGGGATGCCAGCTCAGGTGTTGCTTCGTCATCTGACCGTGGTTCAAAATTACGAGGTGTTGTCCTCGGATCTTTCCCTTAAGGGACTGCTCCCGGACCGTCGTCAATAGCCCGTTGTGTTGCTCTAGTACGACGTTAACTAAAAATTACCATTACCGAACTGTCCTCAGATGTTTCTTTTGGGTATTGATCCTGAACCACGAACAATAGCTTATTGTTTTGCTACAATTAAAATGTTACTCTTTTACCATTACCAAATCTTGTTACTCTGTTACCATTACCAAATCTTGTTACCCTTACCATTACCTCCCTTGCACCATCGGATTCTGACAATAGCAATTTGTGTTTTAATGAGATTTTTAGTGTGAACATGTATTCCGGTGGGTTGTTTCTTCGTTTTGTGGCACAAGCGCTATATTTGACCTAGCTGCACTAAGTACAAAATAACCTCAAGATAAAAGATCGTAGAAATAGAAAAGGTAGCCAAGAGGATTGAGACAAAGATTTCTTGGGTAACCCGGGTGGGCGAAACCAGTTTTTACTAAAGACAGTAAATCCGATGGAAAAGCCTGTTGGTTGGGTTTTTATGGCACTTGAGCTATATTCAGCCATGCTGAGACATACAATATAGAGTTATAGACATACTCGCTTAATGACAGATTTACAATAACTCATGGAGGAATGCACCTGACATCAATAGATCCTGCACGACACAATCTAAGATTGCTGTTGCAGTGTATAAAACCACAAAGCCACGATGACCTCATCTGGAAATTCGATGAGCTTTGCACTGGATCAACACAATGGGCTATTGGCGACGATCCGGTATCAATTCTCAAGGTTATGATTCTGTTAACATGTAATTTTGAGCTAAGGTCATGGGGCACTCCTCTCCAAACTTCCACACCACAATAATTCAATGAAAATATGTATTAATGTTAAAAGACACTTCGAATTTTAAAATATACCATTTATCAATATTGTGAACACCCATTTTATTCTTAAACACATTTTTATTGTACCAAATCTATGTATTTTCTTAAAGCACATATGTATTATGGTTGGAAAATAATGAGAATTTTAAGCATTGAGTTTATTTTCAAAACATCTTCAAAACTTGGGCATTGATCTCATTAATTTTGTTTCCTCAATATACACATAAAATATCAAGTTTTAATAACTTAATTGAAAGGTTTTTATAGATTCTTTTTAGCATAGCTTTTTTTTTTTTTGGCGTTTTGGGGCCAGTTTCGTATATTGCCAAAGAATTTCACAGAAAAACGCTATTATGGGACTTAGAAGAAAACATTTAAGAATTAACCCAAACAAATTTTTTAAATCCACATATGTTATTATTTTTGCTAATACTACTAGGTAAGTATTTGCTTTAATAAAATTTCCCATTACTTTTTCTAAAATATTATAGAAGTGCCCAATGCCCACACACTCAATTAATCTATCAGTTTTAAATTTATTGAAACCAGGCACATTTTAGAGATGCTAGAGAAGATTACACATTGATTCTAGCAAACTAAAAACACTCAAAGACGGTATAAGCAAAAGAGATCAGATTTTCATGGATTAGCAAAAATCGACGAGAAAGATTCAAATAATCTTGAGGTTTCGGGATTTTAATAAAGAGGGGATGATTTTACCTGCTCGCCAAGAGTGTTTCCTTTAAAATGTCTTTACATGCAAGATTTACCAATTCGTTAGCCTGTAAAGCAAATACACGAACCTTAACTCAAGAAAATTATTGGTAATAGATAGAATTAGTTGACAGATTGTTTAGTTAAATGTAGCACATTAGAATGCAATATTATCTAGCTTCAATCAAGTTACAGATCAAGTTACATCAAAACAATCTTATGACGTGTGCGATATTTTAGTCAAACTTGAATACAAGCCCTTGGAGATTAAATGTGCAGATCTATGTAAACCTTTTGGTTTTTTAGAATCGCCTGCTTCATTACATTTCTTAAATATAATCTAAGAAATCGTCAGCACCTTCCAATTAATGCAAATAAAATTTATGCAATATGATATATTGTGCATATAAACGTAAATGATGCATTATATCTGCCAATGAATGCACATATTTCTTCGGCGTATAAAGTACCTAATATTCGGGTATTCTGAAAGCATAACAGTCCGAAATCTGATCATATTCCGTGCGAATCCTCAATTCAGAAGTAATCTAGAATTCTATAATAGAGTCTGATCACGCTGAATGTAGTACAGAAGCTCCATAGATTTGTGTCTCTTTTGGTCAATCTAATATTGACGCTCAGTTGCGTACCGAGATATCTTAAGAGGGCAAAATTTTTCCTCCTGAAATTCCTCAAGATGTAATTTGTTTCTTATTACATCGCCAATGAAAGGCCTTCTCCATGAAATATATTCCTTCCGAAATGTACGATTTGATTCGTCAGTACCAGAATCATCACTACTGATGAAGTCAGAATATGAGTCTTCACTAGATATATTACTAGTAGATGAAGGGACTCGACTAATCATAATGCTAGTTGATAAAGAATCTGGAATGATCATAATAACTAGAAGATAAGGAGATACTCTGTTCATAGTACTTGAAGATGATGAATCTCGGATGGTCACATTACTAGATGGTGTTCCTCGGCTTGTAACAATACTAAAAGATAAGGTTTAGTATTGAGTTGTCAAAGAACTAGATGCAAAAGGTTCTTGACTGGGCATACTAGTAAATGATAAAAGGACTTGACTGTACTCAAAACTAAATGATGAGGGCTCGTGACTATTCAAAATACTAGGAGATGGTGAATTTCGGCTGGTTACAATGCTATTGGATAAAGGGTTTTTACTGTTCACAAAATTAAATGACCAGGGGTAAAATAAAATACGAGGGCCTTGGCTAGTCATATTACTAGATAAAGAGCCTTAACTTGTCACATAACTATAAAATGAGGGCCTGGATTTGGCAAATTATTAGATGAAGGGTCTTGTCTGGGCACAATACTACTTTAGGATACTTGTTGGATTTCAATATTACAACATGAGAAAAGACTAAACTACACTCTATAACAAAAAACTCGACGCACCAAGAAGGAGTTGTCCGATAAAGACAAAAATTAGTGGATAGGAAAATTATGTACAGAATAGAAAATGATTAACATTTCAAAACAGTTGAATGATTTATTTCAGAATTACAGTAACGAGCTCAATAAGGTGTTGACCCGCCTCTAGCCTGGATGCAAGCTGCCACACGGCATGGCATAGACCGATAAAGCTCCCGGATGGTCTCCTGTGGTATTTCTTGCCAAATTTGCTCCAATTGCCGGACTACGTCATCAACATTCCCTACCGGATGCAGTCGCCTTCCCATCGTATCCCAGACATGCTCGATGGGAGAAAGATCTAGTGATCTGGCTGGCCAAGAAAGTGTTTGACAAACTTGAAGACAGTTCATACTAACACGTGCCGTATGTGGTCTGGCATTGTCTTGCTGAAAAATAAGCCCATGGTACTGCGAAAGGAACGGTAGCTAAACAGGTCTCAGAATGTCGTCAACGTATCGCTGTGCACTAAGTGTACCTCTAATGCCGACCAAAGAGGTCTGGCTATCAAGGGAAATGGCACCCCAGGCCATAACTCCTTGTTGAGGGCCCGTGTGGCGTGCAATAGTGAAAGCAGGATCGGCACGCTACCCTGGGCGTCTCCAGACACGTCTTTGATGATCGTCAGGACACAGTTGAAATCGGTATTCGTCGCTAAAGACTATACGTCCCCAGTCAGCATCATTCCAGCTTGATAGAGTCAAGCACCACTGTAATCTGGCTCGACAGTGTGTAGGCGTGAGTGGCAGGTGGCGTAACGGTCGGTACGAGCGTAGATTTCGCTCTCTCTCAGCCGTCTGTGAATGGTCATGGTGGACACTCGTGTATGGGTCGCACAACTGATGGTTGATAGCGATGAATCAGGCGCAGTAACAGCTGATCTGACAATCACTCTGTCGACCGCTACCATCATGACGCTGAAATCTGCCATTGTCCACCCACTCTTGCCAGCATCATCTAATCGCCGCATCGCTTCGACTCACATGACGAGCGATTCTCCGATTTGCCCAACCTGCCTCTTTCAATCCAATGATACGACCTCTTTCAAACTCTGAAAGTTGCTTGTAATGAGCTCGAATCCTGCGGCGAGGCATTTTATTTCAGTCGTTGAAAGGTATCCTAAATCGCAATGCAGCAGAAGTTTTTAACAGTTCAAGAACAACTCCTTATATGCATCTGCTGGATACGCAGTTCCGATGCGCTGGAGATCGCACTATTGATTCATTGGACACAAAATTTTAATCATTTGCATACTTGGTCAAAACATTTTTGTATACGAAATTTCAAAGCAATCGGATGATTCCTTCTTGGTGTGTCGATTTTTTTGTTATAGAGTGTATTACTAAACTAAATACGAGGTCTTGATACCAAACTAAAAGACGAGGTCTTGACACTAAACTAAAAGACGAGGTCTTGACTAAAAGTCGAGGTCTTGACTGAAAGACGTGGTCTTGACTAAAAGACGGAGTCTTGACGCTAAACAAAAAGACGAGGTCTTGACACTAAACTACAAGACGCGGCCTTGACACTAAACAAAAAGACGAGGTCTTGACACTAAACTACAAGACGCGGCCTTGACACTAAACAACAGGACGCGACCTTGACACTAAACTACAAGACGAAGCCTTGACACTAAACTACAAGACGATGTCTTTTTTATTGAAAGTTGAGTGACTGAATAGTTTAACAAAGTTTTCAATAAATCTTATGAAACAGGATTTCAAAGCAATTGCTTTCTGATTGGAAATTCATCCACTCCTCCAGAATCGGCGGTCTTATCAGTACTTCTTTCCAGTTGAGATCATGCTGATAATTTCGAGAATTTTTGTACCTCCCAAAATTTTTCCAGTTGATAAGCTTAGTTTCTAGCTTCTAACTAGTGTTCTTGCAGTAAAACGATTGCGTAAGTAATATCAATATGCCGCGTCATATAGCTTGTTTCGTGAATACGATTTGGCCAGTGAAATTCCAAAGAATGCAGCAGTAATATATATGTAATAGTAGTTGACTGGTCAAAGCTTGCAAGACTAGCAAACAATCATGGAAAATACAAAAAAAAACGACTTTTAAGGGTAGGAGTAGGTAAGTAATTGAATTAACGACGCAAAATGAAGCAACGCAATGGGTCATCATGGAACATCTCGCAATGGAGCATCTGCATTAGGCAGTTACCTAACGTTACACTGGTGCATCAAAGGAGGATGTTGGTGACGGTCTTGCATGAAACTCTGACTTGAAATAAGCCCGTTCTTTTGCTCCAGTGTGACGTTTATTAAAAATACCAAATTCTGAAGGGAAGAACCGAAGTGGTAAATAGGTAGGTATTTAATTAACGCCACGCAGAAGCACCACAAATTGATATTGAAGACGGTCCAGTATCAAACACTGAAAGGAATATGTGATAAAACACAACGTAATTTTTAACCATGGATAGATGAAAATGTCACATCTGAACTGTTATCCCACTCTTTAAACTTCCACGCCACTCCAATGAGGAAATGTCCAAGATCAATCTCGAAAAGATCCGAAGACACAAACTCGGAATTCTGATTTTCTTGGAGTAGGGTCTAATATGGGTGTAAAATCAAATCTCCTACTATGTAACGTAGACCATTCAAGTGATATTTAAATGAGTGGTCATCTTGATCTGGCGGTGTGGGTCAATTAGATGGTGATTGTTCCCTTCCTCGCTGCAGACGAACAGTCTTATGGTCACATCATAACAAATTTTGTACACATGACCCTGGGTAAATAAATGATGTTACTATTTATATGTTTATTTTTATTTTTTCGTCATGGTATCGGCACAGAAACACCGCATCAGTCTGTATTTAGTGGTTCGGGGTATTTTGGAGCAAGGGACATAGTTGGTTAAAGTGTGCCTAACCCAAGAAAGACATTACAAATACACAAACACGCACAAAGAAAGTCTTACTGGCAGAGATTCAGGATTGATACCACTAGCCCGCTGTGTTGCTCCAATGTGACGTTTTTATTAAAATACCTACCTACCCACCTTACTGACAGATAACATTTTTTTTAGTAATATTTAATGTAACGTTGCACCGGCTATTGGTGACTGTCCAGGATCAATCCTCAATGGAAATATCCGAGGGCAACACAGCCGACCAACCGGTATAGTGGTTAAGGTGTTAGCCTCTAGATCGGAAGGTTCCTGGTTCGAATCCGGGTCCGGTCATGGATGTTTGTAAACGTATGGTGTAGAGGCGGCTGGTGCACCTTAAATCTGTCGTGGCCGAAAGTCCTCACGTTGGGTTGGCGTGGAAGTTTGGAGAGTGGGGTGCCAGCTCAGGTGTTGCTTCGTCATCTGACCGTGGTTCAAAATTACGAGGTGTTGTCCTCGAATCTTTCCCTTAAGGGACTGATTCCGGACCGTCGTCAATAGCCCGTTGTATTGCTCTAGTACGACGTTAACTAAAATTACCATTACCATTACCATTAACTCAGAATGGAAAAATATAACCAGGGAGCAAGACACCTTATAAGAATTCATCCTTCTCCGTAGCCCAGTTGGAAAAGTAGCACAATTTAAAACGGAGGTTATTAGTATTTTCAACGCCGACCAACCGGTCTAGTGGTCAAGGTGTTGGCCGCTGGATAGGAATGTTCCTGGTTCGAATCCGGGGTTAGAGCATGGATGTATATTGTGCTGTCCTTTGTTAGGGACAATGATGGTCCACCCACTGGGTGCCCCTTCACAAGTGACCATCACTTCTGGCCTTGTATAAGGCTAAAATGACCTCGGTCAACTTTGTATTTTGTATTGTATTGTATTTGTATCTGTCTTCGCAATTGTACTGCCTTGCCATTGGAAATAAAAAATAAAAATAAAAAGTATTTTCAACTAACGTCGTAAGGTAAGGTAATTTTAATTAACGTCGTAAGGTAAGGTAATTTTAATAAACGTCGTACTAGAGCAGGGATGGCGAACCTATGACCCGCGGGTCAGACACTGACCCACGCAGGCTTTTTAAATGACGCACGCTTTGATTTTTATGAGCTTATCATCATATTTCATCACATACATAAAGAATTTTACTTATTTTCGAACTTTTAAAAACTATGAAGAAAATACAAGTGTTAATAAAGGACTTAAAATGAAAAAAAAAATGCAGACATGATTTTTGTAAAATGTTTTAGATTTATTGTGATTATACATAATGCTGTTTTAAGATTTATATGAGAATATTAGGATATTTATGACGAAACGACATCTTTACTAGGAATTCGGAAATGAAAATCATGAAATATTTTCCTCAGTTACAAAAACATTTTCAAAACACAATAACAACTAAAAATACGCTCGACGTTCATGAAAATACAATAAAAAATATTTAATAACTACTATACAGGAAATAAAATAAGCCTTTGAGGAGAGATTTATTCAATTTAAAAGTATGGAAAATACATTTCACTTTATTTTATATCCATACAAAACGAAATTCGAAACAATGGAGTTAGAAGAATTTAAGTGGCTAGGGGTATCCATAATTTAAAAATTGAATTCGTTGAATTTCAAAGCAGAATAGTTTGGAAAAATAAAATTGATAAATTTGATCACACACTAAAAATTGAAAATATATTAAACGTATGGGATTCTTTACCAAATAATTTTATATCAATGAAGAAAATTGCTAATGCTCTTTTAACGATGTTTGGATCCACATATTCACATAAAAAATTGTCTTCTATGAATTTTGCAAAGTCTACCAATAGAAAAAAATCGTAAATGAATTAACTGAAAATTGCGTTACACTGATAAATACTGAATATGAAACTAATATTAAGAAATTATCTGACAAAAGCAAGATTTCTCATTAAATATACTTTAGCTTTATTGTATATACACATACCTGAAACTATTATCTATTAGAATATAATATATCATATATATGTTGTTTTCTTTTCCTTGTTCATTAAAAACTCAGTGCAGGAGGGGGGGGGCATGTTTTCTACCCTTTTATATCGATTTTTTGCTCTTCACTTGCGAAAGTAAAAGTTGTAAAACAAAAATGAATCGTTAACTTTTAAAGAATTAAAAAATTGAGAACCAAAAATAGTAGTTTTTTACCATGCTTCCTTCTCTTTTTCCAAGTGACCCACGAGCTAGTACTAAAAAATAATGAACAAAATTTCACCAACTTCTTTAAAAGGTTCGCCGTCCTTGTACTAAAGCAACATATGGGATTGACGACTGTCCGGGATGCGATTTTCCAAACCCTCACAGATACTACAACAGTGGGCGGGGCTAACCGTAACGGCCAATGAGACTGAAATCAACCAAATATGAAGTGATGTCTTCTTTTAAAGAGCCTCTTTTCGTGAAGCAACGATGGCCTAATGGCTAAAGTCACCTACCTTCAGTTTGGTGTCGGCAGCGGAGGATGACTTCCCGAGTTCAAACCCAATTGGCGGAAGAGTTTTTAGATCCTCTAAATTATTTTTAAAAATTCTAATTTAATTCCTTTTGATTCTGAATTACTTTTCCTAATTTTTAATACCCTTTTTATATTTTTCCAAGCTTCCGTTGATTTTACATAAATAATCTAAGAAATACTCCTGAACTCACTACCAGCTGATATTTTCCCGCCCCTCTGCCGTCCCCTTTGCTTTAGGATGATGGTGTCGTATCCACCCCTGGTTTAGAACCATTCTGATGTAACAAAAAGTATACATAAAACACTAACTTATATAATTATTAACTTATATAATAAAATGATACAATTTTCGACTCCGACCTCTACCCACCCATAGCCATGGATCTGTAAAGAAAAGAAGAAAACAAAAATTATTTAACATGTTTCATTTATTACACTGCACTCAGGATCAGACGGGATTTCAGTTGTCTTTAGCGTTGTGAAGGAGATTCCTATCCAGCGCTCGCGATCATTGGCCGTTACGGTTAGCCCCGCCCCCTGTTGTAGTATCTGTGAGGGTTTGGAAAATCACGTCCGGGATCGTTCCCTTAACCCTTTGCATACGGAGCAGCAGAATATCGTTTTTTACCTTCGTTACGGAAACTGCCGAGAGGAACAGAATTGAAAGAAGCAGCTTACTAATAAGTATGGCTGAACTGGCCTCTCCTCCTGGGGAGGACTTTCCCCTAGAAGGAGAGGTAAGGCGTTTAGTACCTTTGTTACCCCATGTTGCCGTTTCTATTGTGGTTCTGATTATGCCTAGAAGGTATAGATACTTCGCGGGTCAACTGAAAGGACGGCGGTGTCTTAATATGTATGATCATTTACAATCGAAGAGGTCTTCAGCAATGTTTTTAAGGGGGTAGATCATGGGGAAAAAATTTCTCACGATTATTTGTTTTACGTTAACATATCTTTCTTGTGCGACACACATACAAGGGATGTTCAAATGAAAAGGTATGAAACGTCGTAACAACGTAACCGTTAACATTTTTTACCTATGCCCCTATGGGAGAACGTAGCAAGACATCAAGGGATGCGATTGGAATCTCCGGCGTGGATCGGAGCATGCGTGGGCGCCCGCATGCGCATGAGAGAGCATAGGCTCTTATGAAGAACGCCGTCCAATTGACGCGGCAGTGCGTGTGAGGACAGGATGGCGTTCACATTGCAAAATTCGACGGTTGAGGAGCAGCGAGGCGTTATCCGATTTCTGACTGCGGAAGGTGTTAAACCGGCCTTTATTCATCGCCGGATGGTGACCGTATACGGGGAAGACTGTGTGTCCGACAAGTCAGTGGGAAAATAGAGTGCCCGTTTTCGTGCGGGCCGTGAGAGTTTGGTTGTTGACCCGAGACCAGGCCAGGCAAACACAGTCATCAAGGCCGATCTTATCGACAAGGTGGACGACCAAATGAGAAGTGATCGGCGTGTCACATTGCAAATGTTGGCGGTGAAGTGGATGTCAGCGTTGGAACAGTGTGGTCAATTGTTCACGACAGGTTGCGTTATCGGAAGGTGTGCACGCAGTGGGTTCCGAAGCAGATCACCGACCAGCAAAAGTAACTGCGTGTGGAGCTGGCACTTCAACATCTGTTTCGGTATCATGAAGACCCCGCTTTCCTGGAGCGGATCGTCACAGGTGATGAGAGCTGGTGCCATCACTTCGAGCCAGAGACAAAGCGGGACAGCATGCAGTGGAAGCATGCGTCGTCACCTCGCCCTAAAAAGTTGAAAGCCGTGGCGTCAGCAGTGCAGGCGTTGCTCACCGATTTTTTCGATCTCCAAGGTCCGCTACTCGTTGAATTCCTCGAGAACAGAAGAACCATTAACTCCGATGTGTACTGTGAGACGCTCCGAAGCCTACGCAGGTCCATCAAGAACAAAAGACCGGGGTTTTTCACGGAGGGTATGGTTTTGCTCCATGATAATGCGCGTCCACACGTCTCCAGGGCCACACACGCGGATCTGGCCAAGTTCAAGTGGTAGCAGCTTGACCATCCGCCCTACAGCCCGGACATGTCTCCCTGCGATTTCCATGTGTTTGGTCCCCTAAAAAAACATCTGAAAGGGAAGCGCTTGAACTCGGACGACGAACTTAAGGACGCTGTGAAGGACTGGGTCTCATCACGGCCACAGGAATTCTGGAAACAATGAATCCTTCTGCTCGTTAATCAATAGTATCGTTGTGCTCAGGCCTATGGTGTATACTTTGAATAAAGTCATTTATACCCATAGTGTCGTTTCGTACCTTTTCATTTGAACAATCCTTGTAAAAACCTGCTTTCTAATTTCTGTTTTCAGTTGTCTCGTCTCAGTTCATACTGATCAGACAAACTTTGCCATCGCTCCCTACTTTCAGGTCGTGGTTTCAGTACCTATCTTACTCTCTGTTAATTTCAAATAAAAAAAAGTCTTCTTCAAGACTATTTTTGGTTCACCATATAAAGATAATGTGCGCATGATGCCTCGTCTGAAGAAATCTCTAACGCAGGCAGAAATTTATGCCATTCTGTTTGAGGATACAGATGAAGACGGGTATCCAAATATTGCAGGTAACGGTATTACTGATTTGAGTACCAGTATTTGCCAAGAGAAGAGTAGAAGAGAAGATAATGGGAATAATACTGTCGAAGGTTATGAGGATTCCTCATTTAATTTTATTGAGTGGACGGAGGAAATAAAAAACGAAAAATTCAACACTCGAGTTTTCTATGTGCATCGGGAACCATGCATGATTTTCCAACTGACTCCTCTGCGATGGATTACTTGAAATAATATATTCCTGAACAAGCAATTCAAATTATACAAGGAAACACCAATAAATATGCTGTTCGTTGTACTGAAATCCGAGGTTCATAGGATTCACAAAGGCAGCCGATTTCTAACATTGCTGAAGTTTTGAAATTCATTGGAGTTTTTTTTGTCATGAGCATTGCCTATTTACCAAGGCTAAGAGATTACTGGTCCCAAAATCCCATTTAAAAAAATGGACCTAGGGACCGATTTTTCTAAAAATTTTACATTATTTTCATGTCTCAA
The DNA here is from genome assembly GCA_947359465.1 of Metellina segmentata. Lineage (NCBI taxonomy): Eukaryota > Metazoa > Arthropoda > Arachnida > Araneae > Tetragnathidae > Metellina > Metellina segmentata. The sequence continues at coordinate 43,254,694 of OX375883.1, forward strand.
ACAAAGAGGTAGAAGTGACTCACGGACATTCGAAATATTCGTATGTGCAGAAGGTGGAACCGTTTTTTTTTTTCATTGTTAAAAAACCAATTGTTGTAAGTATTTCAAGGCAGACAAGCAAGTTTGCCTCGATGAGGCAATTATCAAGTTCAAGGGCTGACTTGGCATATATTTCTGTACATGCTTAGATGCATAGATAATCTGTACATGCTTTTGAGGCCAGCGAAACGGAGCTTGAAAATGTGACTTCTTTGCTCTTCAAATTCCGGATACATTCTGAATTCTGAATTATACGCTGGAAAGAAAAGCAGCATTCAAAAATCCGGAAGCGGACTTGGTTTTGACTTTGCAACTCACTTGGCGAAAAGTTTAAAGAAAAAGCGCCATGAAATTTATTTTGATCTGTTTTTTTTACAGGTAATCCACTCAAGCTGGAATTATTGAAACTGGAGCAATACAGTTCTGGTACCTTAAACACGAATAGGAAGTACTCTCTCTCTCTCTCTCTTGCCCGACATCAAATCTGTAAAACTTAAGGTCCTCTAAACTTAAGGAACGTCTAGGGAGACGATCAATTTTATTGTCAATGTGATTGACGATTTCGATTGATATGTGTTTCAATATAGCTTCAATCAACCTGCCAATCTCATTCGGTCAATGTTTTTCGAAAAAGCGTAACGTGTTTCATTTTTGAGTTTTAAAATGATTTCAAATTCAGATTTGGGCTTTCTTGCCTTGATTTTAGTTGGTTGCAATCGAAAGAAAAAAAACAAGATAAGACGTTGGGCCAGAGAGTGGTATAAACTGAGAAGACGTTTTACCCAACTTTCTGCGAGTTACTAAATCGTGCGCATAATATTAATTTTCTATTTTAATTTTTTCCACTGTATAACCTGATTTATTTTGTTTTAACGCATTAACAATTTTTTGCAAAGCAATACTTTTTTGTTTTTATTTACATATTCCCTTAACTTTCCATCCATAAGTCAGGATAATCTCGATACAAAGTAATTATAAGCTTCACAAACTACCGTTCCCCGACACAATCACTTTTTGTGGGGCTCGCCTAATTTACAATTAGCTTGCGTTTATTTTACACAAAAAAAATCTGTATATACGCTTTATTACAATAGATTTGAATACCAGATCCATTTGTGTCAATTGATTTTCAGGGAATCAGTTACTAATCACCTGCACTCAAAACCAACTGGACGGCCGTCGAAGATCACCTGCGTGGCCCAGGCAGATGGCATTAGGTCTCAGCTCAATTGAAAGGGGCTTAAAAAATTTAGAAAAAATAGACTAAACCAAAGGAAGCTTTATAGATACAAAGCAAGGAATGAAAATCATTAGCTTGTTATGAAAAAATTATGCTTGAAAAATAGAAGGCATTGTGTCTTCAGACGAATGTGTTAGATCTTATGAATCCATCGACATCGAAAAACTTTTTAGAAACTCAGTAATTTTGTTAAGGTTTTGTACTAATATGTCAGAAAAAACTGCAACTTTACGAAATATTTTTCTTCTAAACAAGAGTTTTTATTACTCCTTGGTCCTAATTAAATAATATTTATATATATTTACATGCAAAGTTGTGGATACTCCGACTGACATTCGTATTACTTAAATTCGTATTGTGAAAACACAAGTTTCAATTGAAAACTTATTTATTAACAGAAATTTACATTTAAGGTATCTATATGGTGTAAAATTTACAGCACATTCCAAATCCGTGAAAATGTTTACGCTATCTTTAACAATCTCGAAAATAGAAAAGCCCTATATCCCGAACGATTGACAGTTGCGTATTTTAAACGGGGCCGTCAATGGCGCCCGTCAATGTACATCAATCAAAAGTTCTATCAATGTGCGTAAATCGCGTTCTACTCGATCAATTGGCTGCTTCAATGAGCATCACTGACAAGTCTAGAGATCCGCTAAAGGGCTCCCTAGACGATCAATTTTATTGTCAACTAGCAAAATACCCGACCTTACTCGGTTTGAATTGTTTACTCTAGATTGATGAGATAATCAAAATATATAATGACTTAAGTTTCTTGTAGAATAAAAATTTATTTTAACACCTTTCGACATCTTTATATTTTCTACAACTTACTTTGGACACAAATCCTACACATGCATATCCATTTATGTAATACATTTCACATACATCGCACAATTGCTGTATGACAAAGCTACAAAATGACGAAAGGTGATACTAAGGTTACTACTATAAAAGACGATTTCGAGGGAGATTTGTAATTCCCTTTCTTAAGTTCTTTTCATGTTCAACTCAATTAATTAAAATTACGATTTACGGCGAGAGCTATCGCACTCATAGTCAACAAAAAAATATATTTTTACTTGTGGCACATTTGCCTCCGGTATGCGACATTGTGAAATTTTGCAATCTTCTCCTGTCATTATTACAACGAATTTTTTAATGTTGGAAAAAGTTCTAGATCGGATTTTTCAACATTATTATTCTTTCAATAATGGCATTATTCTTTCAATAATGGCATTATTCTTTAAATAACGGCATTATTCCTTAAATAACGGCATTATTCTTTAAATAACGGCATTATTCCTTAAATAACGGCATATTTCAATAATGGCATAACTACGCTTAAAATTTACTGAAAATTTATACTGACTTACCTAACATTTTTAAGTCTAATACTTTGTGGTGCTGTTGCGTGTGATGAGAAAGAAAACACATTTATTAAAATAATAAAAATTTTAAAAAGAAAATAGTGAAATAGAACAAAATAAAAGATGTCGGAAAAATTGTTCTAAAGATATTAATTTGTGATTAATTTTTATCTCTTGATCTCGCACAGTTGCCACAATTTACAACTAAAAGTGCACAAAATTTAGAAATGTGAAATTAATTCAGAGCGAAAGAAACAGAAAATATCACTGCTCACGCGATCTTGTTCATTCTCGTTTCGTTGAAAAATATCGTCTGTCTCAAATATTCCGAAATCGTTTTCATTGCGCAAAGACAAAAAATAAGACTCTAAATAAATGAAGTATTATAGCTGAAATTCCATAAAAAAATATTTCTTTGAAGAATAATTACTTTTTTAGCAGTACTGGTAAAGCAATCGAAGTAATCGTAATATTCAATATACATTCCAATTTTTCCAAAACTACTAAATTATGGTTGATTTAAGTATACTAACTCAGGTGTTTTAGCATGAAACTCATCTAAATATAACAATAAAGAAATGTTTAATATTGCATTCCCTAAATTAATAGATAATGTATAAAATAAAATACACTGCAATCAAATATCTGTAATACAATTCATGTGATGCCTACACAAACACACAAACAAAAAATCGAGCATAGAAAGACGGACAGACATACTTTCGCAACCCATTCCACTCACTAAATCAAGATAAGTACTCACTGTATGCAAATTTCCATGAAAATATCTTAAACCGCGTGGACGTGTATAGGGCACAACATACAGACAGACAGACACCAAACGAGAAAAGGACGGATTCGGCATCAGAAGGGTCCAAAACGGATAGAAAACTTGAAATGGGTCGAAAATATTGAATGTACAAACAAACACTCCATTCTTATTTATATATAAGATGTGATTGACGGTTTCAATTGATAGGTGCTTCAATGTACCCGTCAATGGCATGCCGTCAATGGTTTTCGAAGGAACGTGACGTGTTTCATTTTTGAGTTTCAAAATGCTTTAAAATTCAGATTTGGGCTTTCTTGCCTTGATTTTGGCTATCTGCAATCGAAAGAAACAAAAGAGGAAAAGACGCTGGTCCAAATAGTGGTATAAACTGAGAAAGCCGCACAGCTCACTAAAATTTACTAAACTTTCTGCGAGATACTGAATCGTACGTAAAATATTAATTTTCTGATTTTTGTTTTAATCTGATTTATTTTGTTTTAACACATTAACTATTTTTTGCAAAGCAATACTTCTTTTGTTTTTGCTTACTTGTTCACTTCTCTTTCCATAACTCAGGAAAATCACGCGATACAAAGTAATTAAAAGTTTCACTAACTCCCGTTCCCAGACACAATCACTTCTCGTGGGGCTCGCCTAATTTACGATTAGCTTGCGTTATATTACGCTTTATTTATTATTATCCCAGATCACTTTGTGTCGACAGGTTTTCACGGAATCAGTTGCAAATCCCCTGCACTCAAAACCGACTATCGAAGACCATCTGCGCGGTCCGGGCAGATTACAGACAGGGTTGCCAACTCCACGGGTTTCTCCCGGATTGTACCGGAATTCAAGTTGCTGTCCAGAATCCCGGTCTAATGTCAAATTGCCTCGGAATTTCCGAGAAAGCCATAGACTTTAATATCACCTACACATCAAAATAGTTATTTCGATTAGTCAAATTCTCCCTTCCTTACTGTCTTCGAATGTGCTCGGATGAACACGCCGTGGCCATTTTGTAGAATGTTGAAGGAATTATCGAAATTAAACAGGAACGGAGCAATTAAGTTCCAATTAAAGTTTATTTACAAGTTAGTTATAAATGTTACATAAAAGTTTTAAGTTAACTGGATTGCTTGGTCTTAAAATATTAATTTACAGAACTATTGTTTCCGAGCAAAACGTCTACGCAAAGCATCCCACTATTCTGTCCACTCTCGCTTCCTTCTTCCAAAAACACCCCGTTGGGTTTTCGCGACCCCCCTCCAAGGGGTCGTACACAAGTTACCAATGTCTCAAGGGTGCTCGGGACCGGACTGTACAGTATTGCACATGACTTCGTGTCCGTCCATTGAACGTCCGTTCATCCACTACTATTCAAAGCCTATCTCTACTATTACAAACGGAAAAGTGTTGGTCTGTCTGTTTTCTCTCTGCACGCAAAGTCCTGACGAATCTATGGCACTTACAGTAATGGGATTTGGCACACAGGTAGTCCGAATTTTTTGCAATTTTTGGGTTGAGGCGAATTTTAAAATTCAATTAAGAAGATTTTTAAATGAATTTTTGGAATCATTCATTTAAAAATCTTCTAAATTGAATTAATCTAAATTGAATTAATCTTCTAAACCTTCTAAATTGGTAGTCGGAATTTTTTGAATTTTTGGGTTGAGGCGAATTTTAAAATTCAATTTCGAAGATTTTTAAATGAATTTAATGGAATTAAAATATTATTGAATACAACAGCATAGAAGATCACAGTAATAATAGGCTACGAATTTCCATTTGGTTTGCTTCGCAAACCAACACAACAGGTAACGCCATAATGGCTGATATCGAATTTGGCCGCATTTGACAATGACGAAGCTATCACGGTGTTGTCCGTGGTTTTGGTCTGCGAAGCAAACCACAGTTCATAATATTCATAATTTTGTTTCCGAAGCAAACCAAATTAGAATTCACAGGGAATACACTCCAATGGGCTACGAATTTCCATTTGATTTGCAAAGCAAACCTTCAGAAGCTTGCCTTTCAATTCTCTTACACTGTATTTGAATTTTATTTTTTAAATTGAGGCTGGAGACGAACACAAATTTTTACTTCGAATTTTTTTCAGTGTAATTCGGAACACTCTCGGTTCTATATGACTAAACACGAACAATAGCTCTATTTTGTATACGAACACTAACACTTTGATTTTTTAATATTTTCAATGCAACAAGAGGTTAGGTTTGGAACTATTAATAATACTATGCATAGGAAAGGAGAGAGAGACCATCAGGCTCGTGTATTAATTAAAATTTAAAAAACACAAAAAAATTATCTTTATTTTTTACATATTTTTTGTACATGAAAAAAAATTTTCCTTATTAAACTAGGTATGTTATGTCATGTGATTTCTTAGTAGAGAATATTGTGAATTTACCATATACACAGTCCAGTCACATTAATGTGACCACCTGACAAAAGCCAGAATAACCACCTTTCGCAGAGCGGACCGCTGCGAGACGTGCAGGAAGAGAGTCAATTAGGTTTCTGAAGGTGTTCACTGGGCTGTTCAGCCATGCCGACTCCAGTGCCGTGGCCAGCTGCGCTAGATTACCTTTCTCCTCCATCCTGGATCCTACCGGCAATTGTTGCAGGGTGTTTGCTTTCAGATATTTCACGCCGTTTACGCCAACGACCATCTGTCCGATGGAGCATCAAACGTGATTCATCGGAAAAAGCCACCTGTCGCCACTCTGCGGACGTCCAGTTGCGGTACTGCCGTGCAAATTCTAGCCTTCGTCGCCGATGAACAGCAGTCAGCATAGGTGCATTAACCAGGTGTCTGCTGCGGAGGCCCATGCGCAGTAACGTTCATTGAACCGTTGTTGAGAATACACTCTTGGTAGCCCCTTGGTTCATCTGGGCGGTCAGTTGCTCAACAGTTGCACGTCTATTCGTCCGAACGCATCTCCGTAGCCTTCGTTCACCTCTGTCATCTATAGCCCGTGGTGCACCCCATGTGCCACGCCGCTGATTTTAGATAATTCCATTTTGCCATGCACGGTATACTTTTACCACGGCGGCACGCGAACAGTTCACAAAATTAGCCGTTTCCGAAATGCTTCCACCCTTGGCCCGAAAGCCAATAATCATGCCCTTTTGGACGTCGGATAAATCGCTATATTTCTGCATTACGCCAAAGATTGTAATGCTTTCCGATGCCCTAGGACATCCTTTATATACACTCCACTTCAATGTGCTGCCACCTGCCTTTTGCGATTGGTTATTTCAAGTTGACGTCGAAAGTACGTGGTGGTCACATTAATGTGACTGGACTGTGTATATTTCGGTTTTGAGCAATATGTCTCAGATAAAGTTGGCAATCCTAATCACAGAAGATCTCAGCTAGTTAAAAGGGGTTTGAGAGAATTAGAAAACATAGAATCCAACGAAGAACGTGTTATAGACACAAAGCAAGGAATAAAAAAAATTTATTAGCTTGCTCTATGAAGAAATTCTGCTTTAAAAAAAAGGAAATGTCTGTCGTCAGACGAATTTGTTAGATTTTATACAACCATCGACATCGGAATAATTTTTTAGTAACTCCTTATAGTTTTAACTATTTTGTATTAATATGTATAAAGGACTCAATATTTATAAAATATTTTTCTTTTAAACTAGTATTTTTGTTAATCCTTGATCCCAATTAAATAAAATTTATAGATATATTTATATACAAAGTTGTATGTGTTTACTTCGACATATTCGTATTACTTAAATTCGTATTGCGAAAATATAAAAGTTTCAATTTAAAACTTTTTTATTTACATAAATTTACATTTAAGGTATCTATCTGGTGTAAAATTTTCCGCACATTTCAATTCCGTTGAAAGTTTTACTCTATTTTTAACGATTGTGCGAAAATAATAAATTTAGATTAGAGAATAAAAAGAAGTACTGCCCGAATGATTGACAATTGCGTATTTTAAACGATCAATCGAAGTCGTCATTGGCGCCCATCAATTTCTATCAATCAAAGTTTCTATCAATGTGCGTCAATCGATTGACAATTGCGTCAATTGCCTCCTACACGATCAATTGGTGGCGTCAATGAGCCACATTGACAATAATATTGATCGTCTAGGGACCCACTAACAGAGGAAAATAATAGCAAGGTTTTCCAATTCAAAAACCATTATAATCTCTTAAGGGCTCACTTGACGAACAATTTTATTGTCAAAGTGTTTGAAAGTTTCAATTTATAGGTGCTTCAGTATAGCTTCAATAAACCCGTCAATCTCATTCGGTCACTGTTTTTCGAAGGAGCGTGAAATGTTTCATTTCTGAGTTTTAAAATGGTTTCAAATTCAGATTTGGGCTTTCTTGACTTGATTTTGGTTATCTGCAATCGAAACAAAGAAAAGAGGAAAAGACGCTGGTCCAAAAAGTGGTATAAACTGAGAAAGACGCACTGCTCACTAAAATTTACTAAACTTTCTGCGATATACTAAATCGTACGTAAAATATTAATTTTCTGATTTTTGTTTCAATCTGATTTATTTTGTTTTAACACATTAACTATTTTTTGCAAAGCAATACTTCTTTTGTTTTTGTTTACTTATTCACTTCTCTTTCCATAACTCAGGAAAATCACGATACAAAGTTTTTAAAAGTTTCACTAACTCCCGTTCCCAGACACAGTCACTTCTCGTGGGGCTCGCCTAATTTACGATTAGCTTGCGTTTATTTTACAAAAAAAAAAAACTATATGTATCCTTTATTATAATAGGTATTTGTATCCCCAATCCCTTTGTGTCGACAGATTTTCAGGGAAGGAATTGTTACAAATCACCTGCACTCAGAACCAACGGAACGGCTATCGAAGACCATCTGCGCGACACGGACAGGTGACAAAAGATCTCAGCTAGGGATGCGGCATGATGTCGAGGTTTTCAAAACATTAAAAAAATCTTAGTTATAAATTAATAACCACAGCAAATGACAAATTAGGTATCCCTTTCCCCGGCGAACACTAATGTTTGAGGTTACTAAGCCAGTTTTAAGAAATAGGGGGAAAAGTTTAAATCCACTGTGGTTTTAAAGTTGATTTTGAAAGTTTAAAATATCTTTGTTTAAAAACATTGATGGTTTTTGGGCGATGTCGCATCTCTAGTTTCAGCTAGTTGAATAGGGATAAAAAAATAGAAAACATAGAATCCAACGAAGAATGCATTATAGATACACAAAACAAGGAATAAAATAATTATTAGCTTGCTACAAAGAAATTATGCTTTAAAAAAAGAAGGCATTGTGTCTGTCGTCAGACGAATTTGTTAGATTTTATGAAGCCATCGACATGGAAATAATTTTTTTAGTAACTAATTAATTTTTTAAATATTTTGTATTAATATGTTTTAGGAGAATCTTCAAAGTGTTGTGGAAGAGTATTTGTTCTCATTTCTTCTGGACACAACCGTGAACAACGCAGCTACTAACAAACATGCCTGCTCCAAAGAAATATAAATCTTTATATGATTTTAAACTAGAGCTAATCTCTAGCATTAATCCAAAGTATTCGAGAAAGAAGATAGTTGGTATTTCGCACCCATCAACCTCAGAGCACAATCATAAAAGAAGAAATATCGAAGGTAGGAAACGAACACACACATGTGTAAAGTGCAAGGAAATTGGCACGAAAACATCGACTCATCGGAGTGTGGAAAGTTCATTGTAATATGAGTTATGTCACATTGGCTTTACAAAACTTGCTTCGAAGGATGACAATAAATAATTAATTGCCAACTCTCCTATATAATTCTATGTAGTTAAAAAATTAAAGGAAATATACTTCCCAGGAAACCCGCCTTGTGGATTTCAAAAAGAGTAATGCAGTAATAAATCATACCTCCAAAGTGATGTGGAAATTGGTTTGAGATAAATCCTACATCACGGATGTGTCATTCTACTGATGCGTCTATGAAATTCTCATAAATTTTAGATAATATTGCTCGAATTATATTATAGCCTTTAGCTTTCTAACCTCGAGCTTACGAGAAACGAGCTATATTTATTAGTCTGGCATAAGAAATTAATTTCTTATGGCTTAATTCACAAATACAAACAAAGCCTAGTCCATAAAATATTCATCATTTTTAAAGTAAAAAATATATTCTTCATTTAAGAATTGATTTCTGAAATGAAAAATGATAAATTGAACTAAACAAAAAACACTTCAATTATTCTTCCAAAGTGGAAATAATTTATTTACTAACGTACCGCCCATTGGTATCTATATCTATAAAATTCAAATACTACTCACTGACTGACTGACTCATCACTGTATCTCAAGAACTACAAGTCCTAGGAAGCTGAAATTTTGCAGGGTGTTTCTTCTTATACCGTAGGGGTGCACTAAGAAAGGATTTTGAAAAATTCGAATCCTAAGAGGCCTAAAATTGACCTAAAGCCTAAGCCAAAAGCCATTTGAAATCGCCATAGAAATAACATTGAGTATAAAACGATTGATGTACGCATCTCAGATTGCTTTACCAGTGTTGATCGAAAAACAATTTTCTTAAAACAAATTAAATTATAATGTTCATGTTTGAACTGAATTTTTACTTCTTCCCATGATGAAAATAATATTTATGAATATTTGATTGATGAAGAAATAAAATTTAGAACATTTAATTTCATATTTACTTAAATTTTATAATGGAGCAGCTCGAGAAGCCCAAACGATAAACTCATTGATCATAAAAGTGTAATTTTGCTACTCGGTATCTGGCAACCTCAGAATTAATGTTTAATTTTTTAATTTGATTTAAAATTCTTTTTGGGGGTATTTGAGTTGAAAACCAGATGGTTGCGATCATATTTGAAGATTCCCAAGTACTATAAATATGTGTTCTTTTTTGCTTATAAACCATTGTCTTCATCAATGTTGTTCAAATTTTTGGTCGAATTGTTTTACTTCAGAATATATTCCGAAAGTCGAAATTCAAACACGCTAGAACAGATATTTTTTTCAGAATTCTGCCTTTTTTAAGGATTGGAATTTTGTTTCTGTTTACATTATGTGTTCCGGTATATTACCTATAACAGAAATATTATTTAGGAGTTGGATTTTATTTATTTATTTCTTGCAAAATATCACTAGACATGGGAACTTTCGCGGTTGTATATGTATATTTCCACCAACTTTCTTTAAATCTTTAGTTCAATACGTAATAGTGTGTAAATAAAAAAAATAAAATTTACGAATCAAAATATTTTTTAAGCGTGTAATTTGTTATTTTAAGAAGACATGAAAAATTTCAAAAATAACTTTAAAACAAGATGGGTTACGTTAAATTAAAACTGGTAGTCATACTTTGTAGTTTAAAATATATTTCAAAATTTTGATATAGCTTTTCATTGAACGACGATTAAAATAAATTAAATATTCAGTTGTTTTTCGTGTTTCATGGGTGTAATTGAAAGCTGTACTCCATAGTAGAGTAACTACATATATCACTCTAAATAGATACGTGCTTTCCATTCAGAAACTAAATTTCTGATCTTAAAAAGTACCATAAGGGCTCAATTTAAAACTTTATGTGCGTTGGAGAAAAGGGAATTTTTAACAAGACTTTGTTGATCTTGGAATAATATCACACTCAGTAATTTTGAAAAATCGAAATTTTATGTCTTAAGAGGCAGAAAGTCGAGGTTGCTTACTCTATTTATTGAAGCTGTTCTTACGCAACTTAGATGCATGTGAATCGTTCGTTGAAAGTTATTTTCTTTTTGTAAAAGCGCTGTAAAATCAACCTTCTGTTTATTAAAAAATTGTTATCGATTGGGTTTAATTTGTCTACTCTGATGACATGCATTCCTAACAAAAGCTCTGTTATTCCACATGCCACTGAATGGAATTTTCTGGAAAAAGTGCCGTTTGCTTCAAAATAAATTAGTCACGAATGCCGTAAATTTTCAGCCCCCTTGGACAAATAGAACGCGGGTTAATATGTAGCTTATCATATCCGAAGGGTTCTAAAATATAAGTGTACCAAATGTGTGGATTGGTCAAAAGGTAGATTAGTGTAGAGAACAGACAAACGTCAACTCTGCTTTATATATCTAACAGAAGTTCCGTTATTCCACCTGCAGCTGAATGGAATTTTCAAGAAAAATTGCGTTTCATTCAAACTAAATTAGTAACGAATGTTGTAACAATTTTATTTAACATCTTCTCATATTGATGATGAAATTCGAAAATATCGTATACTAGGTCAAAGAAGGACACAATGAAAACATATTCATGGGAAAACTAAGTGCAAGACCATCCACCGAAAATTCGCCAGTTTTACTGAATTTGAATGCACGGGAATATTCGTAGTCATTCGAAAACTTAAAATCAACTTCAGCAGAAGTGTGACGAATATGAAATGGATTATATGGTTGGATACAACATATATATATATATATATATGCATATTTGGGTTCGAAGTAAATTGTAGAAACAATGGAGAAGTTAAATTGGCATTAAATTTTTTTTAACGTACACTTAAATGATGCTAAGATTTTTTTTTTTGAAAAATAATTGATGATGACTTTTTAATCAACATATTATTAATTCAACCCGAGCAAAGCCGGGTTTTTCTGATAGTTACGATATAATCTAGTTTTCACAAACCCTCTGCAGGACAAGAAATGCTATTTTGCGGGTTCTAAACTAAGACTTTTCTTGAATTTCGGGATCAATCCCCTTACTTAAAGATCAGAGGACACCACGTAATTTCGAACCACGGTCAGATGACGATTACGTTGTACTAGAGCAACGCAATGGTGAAAAGGTAATGATAATGGTAATTTTAGTTAACGTCGTACTAGAGCAACACAACGGGCTATTGACAACTGTTTGGGTAATGGTAATGGTAATTTTAGTTAACGTCGTACTAGAGCAACACAACGGGCTATTGACGACGGTCCGGAACCAGTCCCTTAAGGGAAAGATTCGAGGACAACACCTCGTAATTTTGAACCACGGTCAGATGACGAAGCAACACCTGAGCTGGCACCCCACTCTCCAAACTTCCACGCCAACCCAACGTTAGGATTTTCGGCCACGACAGATTTAAGGTGCACCAGCTGCCTCTACACCATACGTTTACAAACACCCATGCCCGGACCCGGATTCGAACCAGGAACCTTCCGATCTAGAGGCTAACACCTTAACCACTATACCAGTTGGTCGGCGACAACTGTTTGGGATTAATCTCCTTACGGAAAAATCCGAGGACACCACTACGTAATTTTGAACTACGATCAGATGACGATTACGTTGTACTGGAGCAACGCAACGGTAAAATGGTAATTGGTAATTTTTAGTTAACGTCGTACTAGAGCAAAACAACGGGCTATTGACGACGGTCCGGGATCAGTCCCTTAAGGGAAAGATTCGAGGACAATACCTCGTAATTTTGAACCACGATCAGATGACGAAGCAACACCTGAGCTGGCACCCCATGCTCCAAACTTCCACACCAACCCAACGTGAGGACTTTCGGCCACGACAGATTTAAGGTGCACCAGCCGCCTCTACACCATAAGCTTACAAACATCCATGCGCGGACCCGGATTTGAACCAGAAATCTTCCGATCTAAAGGCTACGGTGAGATGGGAGTTTAAAATTCGGATCAAACTCAGTAGGTGGGAACTGGTACACGCTAAATCTATCGTGACCTCTAATGTCCTCACGTTGGTGTGGTATGCTACCGCTGGGTTTGTAGTCTTGTCAGCCAACACTGAAACATTTAACTCAAATAAACCTCAGAAGCACTGACGGAATCGTTTCACCGGGTAGGCATTTAATTTATTTCTAACTGGAGCAACACAATGGGGTATTGGTGGTGGCCGGGCACTCTCCAAGGGAAAGATTCGCACTGACAAAATTGTTCTCTACACTGTCACCATCATACCTGTCTACTGTAACCCTTACTTGTAAAGACTTGTTGATTCGTTGGGTCCTCTTGACCTCCTGTAAACTCTTCTTTTGGCCTTCTTAATAAATGCTTGCTGGTTTGTGTGGGGATCCCGAAGGGCCTACTAAGTGCTAAAGTGGGTTTAACCCCCTTTTCCATTGGACCATACAAAACGCTCTAAACCTATATGGTGATTGTGTCCGGGGAGGGTCTCAAAAAAAAAGGGAAAGATTCTGACTTCTGACAACTCATAAATTTGTACGACGGTCAGTCGACGAGGTAATAACTGTTGTGATAGTAAGACTTTTAAATGGTAGGTAGAATATGGTCTCTTTAATTAAAATGAATGTATACACTTGAAATTTTTTTAATTTTGATTTTAAAAATCCAATTATTTTACAATAGGTCATTGGTTTGTATTAAAACTCATTTCGGTATGAAAAATATAGATTTAGCGAATCACTAATTATCTCATTTAGATAGAATTTTCTGATTATCATGTTTTTTCAACAGCAATTATTCCATCTATTATCCTCCATGTTTTAAACCTCCGTTTAGGTGCTAGAAAAAATAGTTTTTTTTTTGACAATTTTTTTCACTTACTAAAGATTACTTTTAAGAATTCCAACACTTAAAAATCGACCAAATTCATTTCTTAACCGATAACTTTGTTTGAGGTTCAAAATATACGCTGTATTACATAAATTGTAAACACATAAAAATAATAATAATAGATCAATTCATTGTTAAGTTATCATTGTTTGAAGATATCATCCTATTGCATATATAAACAAAAGTTCTGCAGCGATCGAGATTTGAAAACATCTTTGTACAGGGTGACATTACCTAACCAAAAACCATTGTAGCTATAAAACTATTTCAAATATTTACGAGATCTTGGAATGATTAGAGAGATCTTAAAAGGTTGGAAAATATATTGCATTAATAAAAATATTGATTTTCTGGTCGGTTTTCGTGATTTCTAGAGCATGCATGCGCCTTAACGTTGCAATGGCGCAACACAACGAACTATCCGTGACGGTCCGGCAATGGTAATTTGGTAATTTTAGTTAACGTCGTACTAGAGCAACACAACGGGCTATTGACGACGGTCCGGAATCAGTCAATTAAGGGGAAAATTCGAGGACAACACCTCGTAATTTTGAACCACGGTCAGATGACGAAGCAACACCTGAGCTGGCACCCCACTCTCCAAACTTCCACGCCAACCCAACGTGAGGACTTTCGGCCACGACAGATTTAATGTTCACCAGCCGCCTCTACTCCATACGCTTACAAACATCCATGCCCGTACCCGGATTCGAACCAGGAACCTTCCGATCTAGAGGCTAACACCTTAACCACTATACCGGTTGGTCGGCGGCATCATGCACGAAAGGTAAAAAGGTAATGGTAATTTTTAATTAGTCATAATAAAGCAACACCACGGGTCATTGACGACGGTCCGGGAACAACACTCTAAAGGAAAGATCATAGAACAAAACCACATAGTTTTTAACCATGGTCGGATAACAAGGCAACACCTGATCTTATATCACACTCTCCACATTTCCACAACTAGACAACGTGAAGACATTTGAGGCCAAGACATATTTAATGTGCTCCAGCCCCCTTCGAACACTACTGTCTTGCTGGATTAGCAACTCTCCAGTTGTTAATCCGTTACTCTTCCTGCTGGTCTATAGAGGGCGTGGTCGAAACGAATTTTATGATTAGGATAAGTATAAAACTAATGAATGAAATTGGATTCATACAAAATTTCATAGAACTTGGGTATTGATACCTTTAAATTTTATTATTTTGACATAAATTTAATAAAAATACATGTTTTAATAAAATACATGGTATATAGTTTTGACATTAAGGCTTGTATCATAGAATATGGTGCGTTTTTTCTCTATGCCTCTTGCGAAACAGAAGATAGTTTTTCAAAAACACCCCAATATAAGCTTATAATAAAATTATTTAAAAAAAAAGGAAATAATTTCATAAATAGACAAAAACACACAGTTGATTATTCTTACTGCTACGTAAGTATTTAATGATAAAAAATTTGTTTTAAATAATGTTATTAAAGTGTGTGTCCAAGTTAATGAATTTATTAATTTTAAATTTAATCAAATCATCAAGGTTTTATAAATATATATAGATCACATTAATTGTAGCAAACTCGGATTGCTAAAGATGTACTAAAATCGAAATTTAATGATGATCACAAATTATAATAAAATTGATTCAAACAATATTGAATTTTTCATAATTCTATTAAATCAGTTTTGAATTTATGACAAGGATATGACACAAGCGTTGCACTATGCATTTATATCAAAGATTTACCAATTAGTCCACACAGAATATTGTATAAAACACCAACCTTAAGTCAATAAAATTATAGGTAGTGAAGACAATTAGTTGATGCATTGTCTGGATAAAACGTAACACCTAAGAATATAAAATTCTCTGGCTTCATCCACACAATCGCATGATATGTGAGATATTTTAGTCAAAACACCATACAGCTGCTTGGAGATTGTATATACGGATTTGTGCAAACCTTTTGATTTTTTCACATCGTCTGCTTCATTACACTTCTCAAACAGGATATCTAGCAAAGAGTCTGCCTTGTCCCAAGCAAGGGGAAACCAGCGTAGGCAAAATGTCAACATCTGTACTTTTTTATGTAAATGTTGGAGAAGTAGAGGCAATCTGTTTTGATGTCTTTCGTCGATGGATAAAATCTGTACTAAATTCTGGTAATTTAAACGCATATTATTTCTTAATCTGAACAGATTCATTACAAATATGTTTAGGAATACACGTGTCTTCGTAAATTGGTGGCGCATTGTGTAATAGAGTTTGATAACGCTGAACGCAACACAAAAGCTCCGAACGTTTTTGTACCTTTGGGTCAATCGCAGTATGTCCTCCAACTCGTTTTGAATTTCCCATTCACGCTCAGTTGCACAACCAGATTTCTTACAGGATTTTGACTTTTCCTCAAGAAATTCCTCGAAATGCAATTCGTTTCTTATTATATCGCCAATAAAATTCATTCGCCTTGAAATATCTTCACTCTGAAGTGTACGAAATGATTCGTCAGTATCCGGGTCATCACTAGTCGTGATATCAGAACTTGATGAGTCTTCACTGGATGTATTACTAGAAGATGAAAGTTCTTGACTTTTCGCACTAGTAAAAGAGGAATCGGTTGAACTGGTCACAATACTTGAAGATGAAGGACCTGGGCTGGTCACAATATAGCAAGATAAAGGGTTTTTGCTGGTCACAATAGTAGAAGAGGAGGGGAGTATACTTGTCACAACACTAGAAGATGATTGATTTCGGCTGGTCACAGTACCAGATGAGACTTGACTGGACTCAATATTTGAAGATAGATGGTCTGGAATGATCACAATACTTGAAGATGTAGGATTTTGGCTGTTTAAACTACTTGGGAAGGAAATGTTTGGACTGGTCACATTACTTGAAGATAAAGAGTATTGGTTTATCACAATACTACAAGATGGAGAATCTTGACTGGTCTCAATACTACAAGATGGAGAAACTTGACTGGTCACAATACTACAAGATGGAGAATCTTGACTGGTCACAATACTACAAGATGGAGAATCTTGACTGGTCACATTACTTGAAGATGAAGGTTCTGAACTAGTCACAATATTAAAAGGTAAAGGGTCATGGCTGCTCACAATACAAGACGATTGCTCTTGACTGGTCACAATACTATAAGGTAAGTCTGCTTTAGGTACAATACTAGAAGCCGTCAGGTCTTGATTAATCACAATACTAGAGGATGATGTTTCTCGACTTGTAACAATACTATTAGAGGGGTGGTCTGTATTGCTCGTGGCCCTAGATAATGGGTTACTCGACATAGTTCTAAGGGATGAAGGGACTTGACGACTGGTCCAGTAATAAAATATGAGGGATCAAGACTTGTCAAAATAATTGGAGTAGATGGTTCTCATCTGGTTACAATGCTAGGAGACCAATTGTTTTAAATTTTCATTGTTCACAGTACCATTTGACGAAGGGTATTGACTGGTTACAATACTGGAAGTTAAAGTTTTGGTCTGGTTAAAACACTAGAGGATGAAAGGTTCTTATTGGGCACCATACTAAAACAAGAAGGATTTTGACCAGTGATATTACTATAGGTTAATAGTTTTTGGCTAGTCATATTACTAACCAGTGAAGGTTATTAAAGATGAGATTCTAAAAGAGTTCTTATCTCACTAAACGATTAGGTCTTGACGCTTTACTAAACGATTAGGTCTTGACGCTTTACTAAACGATGAGGTCTTGATGCTTTACCAAACGATGAGGTCTTGATGCTTTACTAAACGATGAGGTCTTGACGCTTTACTAAACGACGAGGTCTTGACGCTTTACTAAACGATGAGGTCTTGACGCTTTACTAAACGATGAGGTCTTGACGCTTTACTAAACGATGAGGTCTTGACGCTTTACTAAACGATGAGGTCTTGACGCTTTACTAAACGATGAGGTCTTGACGCTTTACTAAACGATGAGGTCTTGACGCTTTACTAAACGATGAGGTCTTGACGCTTTACTAAACGATGAGGTCTTGACGCTTTACTAAACGATGAGGTCTTGACGCTTTACTAAACGATGAGGTCTTGACGCTTTACTAAACGATGAGGTCTTGACGCTTTACTAAACGATGAGGTCTTGACGCTTTACCAGACGATGAGGTCTTGATGCTTTACTAAACGATGAGGTCTTGACACTTTACTGAACGATGAGGTCTTGACACTATGCAACAGAAGAGGACTTGACTATATACTAAAATGAGTTCTTGACACTACTAAAAGGTGAAGACTACTTGAGTTTATACTAAAAGATGAAAGTTCTTGACACTATTCTAAGATAGGTCTTGTCACTTCTAAAAGATGACAAATCTTGACTTGGCACTAATAAAATGACAATTCTTGACTTGACACAACTAAAATATGAGGTCTTGACTTGCACTAAATGATTTTGTTTTGACACATTTAAAAGATGAGGTCTTAGCTCTACTAAAAGATGAGGTCTTAGCTCTACTAAAAGATGAGGTCTTAACGCTTTTCTAAAAGATGAGGTATTGATACTTTATTAAAAGATAAGGTCTTGACGCTTTATACTAACCGTTGAGGTCTATACTGAAAGTAAGAGGTCTTGGGTTAACACTATAATAAAATGTATGTTCTTGACATTACATTATTCTAAAAGTTTAAATATATTGAGATGACGCAATACTGCAAGTTTAAGTGTCTTCAGAGATCGGGATGTTACAGTTATTTGAAGATAAATTTTTTACGAATCTAATTTTGAAATGGAAATATTTATTTTTAATTCAGGTACCGATGAGAGCCTTCACAAAATTTTACTGCAGTACAAATTGCTTATTATATGCATTGCCTATACTAATTTTCAATCAAAACAGTCCTACAATACTTTAGCGATCTTTGAATAAGTGAATAAAAAAATTACCTCGGTTTGTGAGAGTGTATTTCAATCACTTTCTATAACGAAGTTTTGTCATCACATATTGTATATATAAGTCATGAACAACCTCTTTTTCAAATGATTGATCTTTGTACCTTTCGGAAGTAGATTCCAAACTGGAGCCTTTGAGAAAACAGGATTTCCAAGCAATATCTTTTCGGTTGGAAATTTATCAAATTCTATAAAATTAGAGGCGTTCGCATTAATTCTTCCCAGTTGATATTCTTCTAATAAGGTTTGGAATTTCTGTAAATTTCATAAAATTACTCTTGTTGATGGAAATAATAAGTAAGGATGGATTAAAATATCTCTAGGATTTCAAAAAGTCTGATGGTAAAGTTTGTCGAAACGTATTTCCAGCATGTAATCTCAACATGTATTCACTTGGCATGTTTAGCGAAGGTTCAGCACGTTGCCAATAAAATTCCAAAGATTGACGTTCGTCATCTGACCATACCTCAAAATTACGTGTGTACACAGATGTCGACGTCCAGGTAATGGATAAAGGTAATTTTAGTTAACGTCGTACTAGAGCAACACAACGGGCTATTGACGACGGTCCGGGATCAGTCCCTTAAGGGAAAGATCCGAGGACAACACCTCGTAATTTTGAACCACGGTCAGATGAAGAAGCAACACCTGAGCTGGCACCCCACTCTCGAAACGTCCACACCAACCCAACATGAGGACTTTCGGCCACGACAGATTTAAGATGCACCAACCGCCTCTACACCACACGCTTACAAATATCCATGCCCGGACCTAGATTTGAACCAGGTACCTTTTGATCTAGAGGCTAACACCTTAACCACTATACCGGTTGGTCGGCGATGTCCACCCCGTCATCAAAAGCACATTGTGCTGCTCTAGTACGAAATAAATTAAAATGACATTATGGTCAATGCTTACAGTATTAAGCACTAAACCATCATCAAAATAGGAAAGTAGTTTATTTAGTTTACGTCGTTCTGAACAAAAACATATGCTATTGACTATGGTCCTGGTAATGGTAATGGTAATTTTAGTTAACGTCGTACTAGAGCAACACAACGGGCTATTGACGACGGTCCGGAATCAGTCCCTTAAGGGAAATATTCGAGGACAACACCTCGTAATTTTGAACAATGATCAGATGACGAAGCAACACCTGAGCTGGCACCCCACTCGACTATGGTCCTGGATGAATCCCCAAGGGTAATGATAATTTTTAATTAACGTCGTACTATAGCAACACAACGTTCTATTGACAACGGTCTGGGATTAACCGCCTATCGAAAAGAGCCGAGGACAACACCAAGTAATTTTGAACCACGGTCGGATGACGAGGCTACACCTGAGCTGGCACACAACTCTCGAGACGATCCGAGTTCAAACCCGAAGGAAACGGTCGGACGACAACAACACGTAATTTAAGCCCACTGTTAGAGGACGAATATATTCACAACTAGTCCATAGTGTTGTTCCATTTCGACGCTAATTAAAATACCTACTAGCTGCTTGAGGGTTTCGAGTTCAAATCCAACTAAAGACGGACGTGTATTGATGGTAATGTTTTTTGGTAATTTTTAAGTAACGTTGTACTAGAACAGAACAACGGGATCCAGTAGAGAGGGGGCTGGTTCACATTAAATCTCTCGGGCTGACCAACCGAACAAGTGTTTAAGGTGTTTGCCTCCAGATCGGAAGATTCCTGGTTCGAATCCAGGTCAGTGCATGGATGTTTGTAAGCGTATGGAATAAAGGCGGCTCATGGACCTTAAATCTGTCATGGCCGAAAGTCCTTACGTCGGTTGGAGGGTGGGGTGCCAGCCTTAGTATTTCCACGTCATCTGACCGTGGTTCAAAATTACGTGGTATTGTCATCGGATCTTTCCCTTAGTGGACTGATCGCAGACCGTCGTCAATAGCCCGTTGTGTTTCTCCAGAACGACATTGATTAAAAATTACCAAATTACCAAAATTACACTTAGGGGACTGATTCAGGACCGTCAACAATAGCCCGTTTTGTTGCCATAGTACGACATTAGTTAAAAATTACCAAATTACCAATCTGTCGTGGCCTTAAATGTCATCACGTTGGCGTGGTGTGGAAGTTTGGAGAGTGGGTTGCAAACTCAGGAGTTACCTCGTCATTTAAAGATGGTTCAAAGTTACGTCGTGATGTCCTAAAATATTTCCAGTTGGGATTGATCCCGTTCTGTAGTCAATAGCCCGTTGTGTTGCTCCAATGCGAAGTTAATTAAAATACCCACCTTCATGACAGTAGTTAAAAATTACGTGGTATTGTCCTCGGGTCGTCTTCTCTGGATTGGTCCCGTACCGTTGTCAATTGTAGTGTTGTTCCAAAACATTAACTTGAATACCTACCTACCTGCCGACCAACCGGTATAGTGGTTAAGGTGTTAGCCTCAAGATCGGAAGATTCCTGGTTCGAATCCGGGTCCGGGCATGGATGTTTGTAAGCGTATGATGTAGAAGCGGCAGGTGCACCTTAAATCTGTCATGGCCGAAAGTCCTCACGTTGAGTTGGTGTGGAAGTTTGGAGAGTGGGGAGCCAGCTCAGGTGTTGGCTCGTTATCGAAATTACGTGGTGTTGCCTCGTCATCGAAATTACGTGGTGTTGCCTCGTCATCGAAATTACGTGGTGTTGCCTCGTCATCGAAATTACGTGTTGTTGCCTCGTCATCGAAATTACGTGGTGTTGCCTCGTCATCGAAATTACGTGGTGTTGCCTCGTCATCGAAATTACGTGGTGTTGCCTCGTCATCGAAATTACGTGTTGTTGCCTCGTCATCGAAATTACGTGGTGTTGCCTCGTCATCGAAATTACGTGTTGTTGCCTCGTCATCGAAATTACGTGCTGTTGCCTCGTCATCGAAATTACGTGGTGTTGGCTCGTCATCGAAATTACGTGGTGTTACCTCGTCATCGAAATTACGTGGTGTTGCCTCGTCATCGAAATTACGTGTTGTTGCCTCGTCAACGAAATTACGTGGTGATGTCCTCGGATAGTTTCCTTAAGGCACTGATCCCGGACCGTCGTCAATAGCCCATTGTGTTGCTCTAGTACTACGTTAACTAAAATTACCATTACCATTTCCTTTGGAGATGGTTGTCGTCTGACTATGGTTCAAAATTACTACGCGGTGTTGTCCTTTGAACTTTCCGCCGACCAACCGGTATAGTGGTTAAGATGTTAGCCTCTAGATCGGAAGGTTCCTGGTTCGAATCCGGGTGCGGGCATGGATGTTTGTAAACGTATGGTGTAGAGGCGGCTGGTGCACCTTAAACCTTCGTGGCCGAAAGTCCTCACGTTGGTTGGCGTGGAAGTTTGGAGAGTGGGGTGCCAGCTCAGGTGTTGCTTCGTCATCTGACCGTGGTTCAAAATTACGAGGTGTTGTCCTCGGATCTTTCCCTTAAGGGACTGATCCCGGACCGTCGTCAATAGCCCGTTGTGTTGCTCTAGTACGACGTTAACTAAAAAAATTACCAAATTACCTTTGAACTTTCCCTTAGGGGATTGATCTCGGACCGTCGGCAATACTCCGTTGTGTTGCTATAATACAAAGTTAATTTAAATTACCATACCTTACCCTTTGGAGATTGACCACGGAGTGTCGTCGATAGCCTGTTTTGTTCACCTCCAGTTTGACGTTTATTAAAATACATCCATCACTTGTAAATGTAGGTAGGTTTCCAGGTATTCAGTTAACACTGCGCTGACCAAATAAACGAGTATTGGCGACGATATGAAATCAACTCCGAAGGTAAAGATCTGATGCAAAAGTGAGGACGAATGTGATCCCGGAGATTTAACCTGCACCAGCAACCCAACGGTTTGGTCGGACTAAATTTCACACAAACCAAATTATTCTCGTAATTTTGAAACAAACTGAGTATTTTTTTTTGGTAATTCTTATTAACCTCGTACTAGAGGAACAAAACGGGCTATTGACGACGGTCCAGGACCAATTTCCCAATGAAAAGATCCGAGGACAACACCGATCGGAAGGTTCCTGGTTCGAATCCGGGTCCGGGCATGGGTGTTTGTAAGCGTATGGTGTAGAGGCGGCTGGTGCACCTTAAAATCTGTCGTGGCCGAAAGTCCTCACTTTGGGTTGGTATGGAAGTTTGGAGAGTGGGATACCAGCTAAGGTGTTGCTTCGTCATCTGACCGTGGCTCAAAATTACGAGGTGTTGTCATTGGATCTTTCCCTTAAGGGATTGATCCCGGACTGTCGTCAATAGCCTGTTGTGTTGCTCTAGTATGACGTAAATGACCAAATTACCAAATTATTCGAGGACAACACTGTGTAATTTTGAACCACTGTCAGATTACGATAACTATATATGAATGTAGTTAAAAATTACACGGTATTTTCCAATCTTTCACTCAATTCCAGCGATTCCGGAAATATAGTCTGGTCTTAAAATATTTCACTGCTTTGAAAACAGTGTAGCACAGTAGGAAGAGTAACGGTTTAACTACCGGAGGGTTCAGAGTTCAAATCCACCGTCGTGTACAAGGAGGCTGGGGCGCGTTAAATCAGTACCGATCTCAAATAGCATTTGGAAAATGGAATGCCAGCTCAGAAGTGACATTGCACATGCAACAATCTTTACATATATTTTATTTCATACAGTTTATTTCTATTTTTTTATCACCCTAACTTCGAGTTGTTGCTTCAGTACGACGTTAAGTAAAATAGTTACAGTAACTCCCAAAAAGGTTCGTACACTTGAAAAATCTGTAGAAAAGTCGCTGTAGCCTGGAATTGAATTCGAAAAAATTCCATTTTTTTTTTCATATCATCTTCATATTATTCTGAATAAAACCTAACCATTTTGAAAAACAATATTGACTCATTTTGTTTCTATTACAACAAAAACTTTTGCAATCTTTTTAAGGTTTATTCGCTTTGTGATTGATAATGGCGAGTCACGTGATAGCGAGTCTTGTGGTTCAACGGGCTAATGAATATGGAGCACTCGCAGACGTTAAACACAATTATATTTTTTAGCTAGCAAAATACCCGACCTTACTCGGTTTGAATTGGTTTATTCTAGATTGAAGAGATAATCAAAATATATAATGACTTACGTTTTTTGTAGAATAAAAATTAATTTTAACATCTTTCGCCATCTTTATATTTTCTACAACTTACTTTGGACACAAATCCTACACATGCATATCCATTCATGTAATACATTTCACATACATCGCACAATTGCTGTATGACAAAGCTACAAAATGACGAAAGGTGATACTAAGGTTACTACTATAAAAGACGATTTATAGGAAGATTTGGAATTCCCTTTCTAAAGTTCTTTTCATGTTCAACTCAATTAATTAAAATTACGATTTACGGCGAGTGCTATCGCACTCATAGTCAACAAAACAATATTATTTTACTTGTGGCACTCTTGCCTCCGGTATGCTACATTGTGAAATTTTGCAATCTTCTCCTGTCATTATTACAACGAATTTTTTAATGTTGGAAAAAGTTCCAGTTTGGATTAATAAACATTATTATTCTTTAAATAACGGCATTATTCTTTAAATAATGGCATTATTATTTAAAGAACGGCATTATTCTTTCAATAATGGCATAACTACACTTAAAATTTACTGAAAATTTATACTGACTTACCTAACATTTTTAACTCTAATACTTTGTGGTGCTGTTGCGTGTGATGAGAAGGAAAACACATTTATTAAAATAATAAATATTTAAAACAGGAAACAGCGAAATAAAACAAAATAAAAGATATCACAAAAAATTGTTCTAAAGATATTAATTTGTGATTCAATTTTATCTCTTGATCTCGCGCAGTTGCCACAACTTACAACTAAAAGTGTACAAAATTTAGAAATGTGAAATTAATTCAGAGCGAAAGAACCAGAAAAAATATCACTGCTCGTGCGATCTTGTTCATTCTCGTTTCTTTGAAAAATATCGTCTGTCCCAAATATTCTGAAATCATTTTCACTGAGCAAAGATTAAAAATAAGACTTGAAATAAATGAAGAATAATTAATTTTTCAGCAGTACTGGTAAAGCAATCGAAGTAATCGTAATATTCAATAGACATTCCAATTTTTCCAAAACTACCAAATTATGGTTGATTTAAGTATACTTACTCAGGTAATTTAGCATGAAACTCAACTAAATATAACAATAAAGAAATGTTTGATATTGCATTCACTAAACTAATATATAATGTCTAAAATAAAATACCATGCAATCAAATATCTGGAATACAATTCATGTGATGTCTACCCAAACACACAAACACAAAATCGAGCATAGAACAGAAAGACGGACAGACAGACTTTCGCAACCAATGCCACTCACTAAATGAAGATAAGTACTCACTGTATGCAAATTTTCATGAAAATATCTTAAACCGCGTGGACGTGTATAGGGCACAACATACAAACAGACACCAAGCGAGAAAAAGGCGGATTCGGCATCAGAAGGGTCCAAAACGGATAGAAAACTTGAAATGGGTCGAAAATATTGAATGTACAAACAAACACTCCATTCTTATTTATATAGATTAATTAACCTACAATTAACGTCGTATACTAGAAGTCTGGGATCAATCCAGCAGCGATCCATATGGGGATGGATTATGAAGCAATTCCCTAATTTTGCAATTCTCTAATTTTGCAATTCCCTAATTAAGCAACTGTTGAAAAGTATATTTCGCAAAGCGAACTAAACACGATTGCGGGGCAATCATCGGGGGTTGACGAGTGATAGCGAGCAGGGGGTGGAGCCCCCTAGTCTATAAAAATTAAAATGCAAGGAGTCTAAGAAAGAAACAGTCACAAAAGTGATCGTACAATGAAACATTTTCATATAAATTCATAAATAAAATTCTCGTCCGTCACTTTTTCTTTAATGTTTTCATTGTGGTGACCTTTAAAAACCGCCTGGCTTTTATTTTTTCCTTGCTTGCATCACAATATTCTATTTATTTTTAAAAATGGCTTGTAGTCGTAAGGAAACAACGAACAGCATTCGCAATTTTATTTATCGTAGAAGTAAATCAGTTCGGAATATCGCTAAATTAGTAAATTCATCTCATTCTACAATGTAGTATGTGATAAAATGTTTTTAAAGAAGAAAATCGGATCGAAGACGACGTAAGAAAACGTCGTCCGGCAGAGTTAACTCAACGTGATCAAAGATTTCTAGTTAGAAAATTTGTGAAAAATAACACGTTTGAGGGCTGTAAACATTTCTACAAAATTTACTGAAACATTTTCAACTTCAATTTCACCTGAAACTGTTCGACAAGTTCCGAGATCAGCTAGATTTAAATGGGCGTTCTGCCCGAAGAAAATATTTTGTAAGTGCGAAAAATAGACAGCTTAGGCTTAACTTCACAAAATCGATATATTGGAATCATGTCAAATTTTCAGATGAAAGCAAATTTAACATTTTTGGTTCCGATGGGCGTTTAATTGTATGGAGAAGAAAAATGAGGAACTTAATCCTAAAATCTTAGTTAGAACAGTAACGCATGACGATGGAGCTGTCCTTGTGTAGGGGTGAATGTCAGTATCAGGTCTGGGTAATTTGGTATTTATTGATGGTATAATGAATCACGCTCTTTTGATTAAAATATTTTAATAGACAATTTAAAATAATCAGCCAAAATTTGGGTATTGGTAATAACTTTTGTTAAAAAGATAACGATCCTAAGCACACAGCTCTCAACGTTCGCCTTGATGTATCTATAACTGTCCACAAGTTCTGAAAACACAACCTCAGTTGCCAGATTTAAACCCAATAGAACACATTTGGATAAAACTGGAGGTTGGAGCACAAAAACACGACATTTATACGAAAAGCGAACTAAAACAGTACTAATTAAAGAATAAAGGAACATTGATGCAGAAATTACAACAACAAAAATAATGAACGCTATTTCTAGACGTTTAAAAGGTGTTGTGGATGCAATAGGACATCGTACTAAGTACTAATTTACCGAAGTATTACAATATTTACTAATATGTAGATTTTTTTAAATGTATGAAGAATTACCATTTTTTTGTAATATTTTGTTACTTTTTGATTGATTTTCTAAAAAAATGTTTTGCCATGTTTTTAAAATATTTTATGTAGTTTTGTTAAGAACAAGTTATAGATATTATTAAAAAAATTCCCATCCTCAAATATTAATTTTTATTAATGGAGCAGTATTTTATTGATATTCGTAAGCTACCTCATTATAAAAGGATAAAGACTTTTTACCTTAAGATTTGAAAATAATGAAAATTGCATTTAATATATGGAAATACGTGTGTGTTTAAAACTAGTGTTTTGATGTTTGACTAGTGTTTGACGTTAAAGTAGTTCCCTTTATCTTAAAATACACCTAATATAAACCAAAGGTTTTAATAAATTTATTGGTGCAGCTGAATACTTTGTGGCATTACTTTTGGCGTGCTTTTGTGTGCTTCTTATGTCGCCAAAAATTTCTTCCAAAAAGCTCCTTTATAGGCTCGGTAATAAATTATTAAAATATTGACTAAGAGACTTAAAAATAGAAAAAAAATCCACACATCGGATTATTCTTACTAGTACTAGGTAAGTATTTACATTAATGAAAACTTTTTTATATTTTCAAAAATATTGTTTTTAAAGTGCGCAACTAAGTTAAATAATTGAATAGTTTTAAATCTGATGAAACCAGTCAATATTTTATGACTGTTGTAATCACATTTATTCGAGCAAATTGGATTTGTTCAGGAATAAGGAACTCTAGTCTAGTCACAATGTTAGATGAACAGAGTTTTGAATAGTCAATGTTAGATGAGTCTTGACTGGACTTAGTAAAAGATGGGTGAACTTGTCTGGTCACAATGCTAGAAAATAAAGGAAAATTGTCTGGTCACAATGCTAGAAGATGACGGTTTTTAACTGCTCCCAATGCTAGAAGTTGATGGAACATGACTGTTCGCGATACTAGAAGATGAATTCTCTGGACTGGTTAAAATACTTCAAGATGAGGTGGCTTGTCTGATCACGATACTGGAAAGTGAGGCGACTTAACTGGTCACAATGTTAGAAGATAAGATAACTTGATTGGTCAAAATACTAGAAAATAGTTCTTGACAGGTTACAACACTAGACGATACAAGGTCCTCATTGAACACAGTACTAAAAGAGGATAGGATTTGACTTGTCACAATGCTAGAAGATGAAGGTTCCTGAGTAGTCACAATACAAGACGATGGGGCTGGACAAATCACAATACCATAGAATGAAGGATACGAACTGGTTAAAATACTAGAAGAAGGTTTTCGACTGGTCACAATACTAGAAGATGAAGGTTTTCGACTGGTCACAATACTAGAAGATGAAGGCTCTGGATTGATCAAAATAATAGAAAGTGAAGTCTCTGGACGGATAAAAATACAATAACTGAAAATAAAGTCTGGACATCAAAATACTACAATGTGAGGTGATTTGATTGGTCACAATGCTAGAAGAAAATATAACTTGACTAGCCAAAGTATTGTTGGATTGTTCCCGAATGACCACGATATTATAAGAGTAGGGGTCTTAAATAGTCACAACACTATATAATAAAGTGTCTTGACTTGACACAGTACTATAAAGGTGAGAAGAGAGACGACTTATTACAATACTAAACTATGAAGGCTCTTTGGTCACAATTCTCGAAGATGAAGGCTTTTTGGTCACAATTCTCTAAGATTAAGGCTCTTGTTTGGTCACAAAACTAGATGAATGGTGTGTGAGTAGTCACAATACTAGATGATGGTACCTGATCGCCTCCTAGATCAGGGTCACGATACTAGGAGGTGAATTTTCTGGATAAGTCAAAGTACTAGAAGATGGTTCTGAAATGGTCACAATACTAAAAGTGCACGAGTATTGTGGGGTCACAATACTAGATGGTTACGAGCCCTGACTGGGCAGTGCTAAAAATGAGGGGACTTTAATGAACCAAGAAGAAAAAGATGGATGCCTGGCTTGCAGAGAAAGGGATAAGCAATCGGAAGGTTACTGATTTGACACTAGGTACTGCCGAAGTCCTTTGTATATACGGGGACTGGACTCAACTGGATTTTAGAAAACTAGATTTTGTCAGGTATGGTATGATAAGGTATTTTTAATTAACATCACACCGGAGCAACACAAGGGAATAATGGCAATGCTCCGGGATCAACCAAGGGACGTAAATTAGAACCATGATCAGATTATAAGGTACGCCTAAGCTAAAACTACACTCTACAAACTTGCACACCACGCAAATATAAGTGTATGTGCAGACAAGTCAGATCTAACGAGCACCATCCCCCTTTTCAAGACGGTCTTTGGTTGGAATCGAAATCGCAACCATCCAGTTGCTTTTCCACAAGGGCTGCCTTGACACCCTAGAGAGGCCCCCTTTGGTCAGAGATAGTACAATCAGTAACTGTGATGATTTAAAAAATTTATTAAATATTTAAGCAGTCCTGATTCCAATGCTTGGTTGTTTTTGCCGCCACAATTCGTTACAAACACGAAAAAAGTTCCAGAAGTCTTTGTATCAAAGCTGTACCAATTAGTTTGCCATATAGCATATTGAAAACACGAATCTTAAGTCAAGAAAATTTTGGTAGTGGAGATAATTAGTTGTGCCAAAGTCTGGATGAAATATAACACCTCAGAATATAAAACTCTCTTGCATCATCTACACAATCGCATGATATGGTAGATATTTTAGTCCAAACATGATACATTTGCCTGGAGATCGTATATACTGATCTCTGTACATCTTTTGGTCTTTTCAAACTGTGCTTCATAACCACTTTTTAAATAGAATATATAACAAACAGTAGGCTCTTTCCCAAGCACGTTGAAACAAAGATGCGCTAAGTGATATTGTCTGTTGTTATTTCTTTCGCAAATAATACAGAAGTAAGTGCAATTTGTGTGCACGTCTTTCGTCGGTGGATAATAACTGTACTAAATTCCTGTAATCCATATTCCTAATATTCATAAATCTGATCTGATTCAGTTCAAATCTGAATAGAAATTCTTGTGTTTTCGGGTATGCATGACGCATTTCATAATAGTCTGATAACGCTGAACGCTAAACAAAAAGTTCCGTAGGTGTTTGTCCCTTTTGGTCAATCGCAATATTTGACCAAGCTCTTTCCGAATTTTGCATTCATGCTCAGTTGGGCACAGAGATTTTTTACGAGGAAGTAATTTTTCTTGAAGAAATTCCTCAAGATGCAAATATTTTCTTACTATATCGTCAATAAAAGCCGTTCTCCTTGAAATAGTTTCTCTGCAATGAACAAAATGATTGGCCAGTATCTTCATCACTAGTAGTGATATCGGAATATGAGTCTTGACTGGATATCCTGTTACTTGAAGTAACAGGACAGATCCATATTCTAGAACTTGAAGTGTCTTGACTGGTCATACTACTATGAAGTGAAGAGTCTGGATTGATCACAGTACTAGAAGATACATGGTCTTGGATAGTAACAACACAAGGTAAGGGGACTGGACTGCTCATATTTGAAGATGAGGTGTCTTGTTTGGTAACAACACTAGAAGATAACGGGTCTTGTTTGCTCACAATACTATAAGATGAAAAGTCAGGACTGCTCACATTACTAGGAGATGAAAAGTCAGGACTGCTCACAATACTAGAAGATGAAAAGTCAGGACTGCTTACAATATTAGATGGGACTTCACAGTTAATACTAAAATGACGAAACGAACGAATTCTCGAACGAACGAATAAAAACGAATTCTCGAACGAACGAATAAAAACGAATTCTCTATTTGTCAAACTAGAATATGAAGAATCTTGGCTGGTCATGCTACTAGAATATGAATGGTTCTGACTGGTTGTGTTACTAGCAGACACATATGATCTTGAAAGGTCATATTGCTAGAAAACGAATGGTGTTGACTGGCCATGTTACTAGAAAATTAATGGTTTTGACTGGTCAAATTACTTCAATATTAATATACTTGTTTGATCATAGTATTAAAGGATAAGGTTCTTGACTCTTTTACAAGACAAGGTCCTGATTCGTCACAACTAAAATATAATGTATTAAGGTGACATTAAAATCTGTGATATTGACACTACTAAAAGATAATATTTAAATTGACTAATAAAAAATTAGATCTTCTCTAGACAATAATAAAAAAGATATTTTCATTTGAAGCGACTTAAATATGAGTTCTTAACTTGACGCTATACTAGAAGATGAGATTTTGATACCATAATGAAAGATGAGAGGCATTGACTTGACACTATGCTAAAAAAATTAATCGGAGCAAAACATATTTTCAACGAGTAATCCGCCGACCAACCGGTATAGTGGTTAAGGTGTTAGCCTCTAGATCGGATGGTTCCTGGTTCGAATCCGGGTCCGGGCATGGATGTTTGTAAACGTATGGTGTAGAGGCGGCTGGTGCACCTTAAATCTGTCGTGGCCGAAAGTCCTCACGTTGGGTTGGCGTGGAAGTTTGGAGAGTGGGGTGCCAGCTCAGGTGTTGCTTCGTCATCTGACCGTGGTTCAAAATTACGAGGTGTTGTCCTCGAATCTTTCCCTTAGGGGACTGATTCCGGACCGTCGTCAATAGCCCGTTGTGTTGCTCTAGTACGACGTTAACTAAAATTACCATTACCATTACGTTCCAAAACATTAACTTGAATACCTACCTACCTGCCGACCAACCGGTATAGTGGTTAAGGTGTTAGCCTCTAGATCGGAAGATTCCTGGTTCGAATCCGGGTCCGGGCATGGATGTTTGTAAGCGTATGATGTAGAAACGGCTGGTGCACCTTAAATCTGTCATGGCCGAAAGTCCTCACGTTGAGTTGGTCACAAGCGATAGTCTTGTGGTTCAACGGGCTAATGAATATGGAGCACTCGCAGACGTTAAACACAATTATATTTTTTAGCTAGCAAAATACCCGACCTTACTCGGTTTGAATTGGTTTACTCTAGATTGAAGAGATAATCAAAATATATAATGACTTACGTTTTTTGTAAAATAAAAATTTATTTTAACATCTTTCGCCATCTTTATATTTTCTACAACTTACTTTGGACACAAATCCTACACATGCATATCCATTCATGTAATACATTTCACATACATCGCACAATTGCTGTATGACAAAGCTACAAAATGACGAAAGGTGATACTAAGGTTACTACTATAAAAGACGATTTATACGAAGATTTGGAATTCCCTTTCTTAAGTTCTTTTCATGTTCAACTCAATAAATTAAAATTACGATTTACGGCGAGTGCTATCGCACTCATAGTCAACAAAACAATATTATTTTACTTGTGGCACACTTGCCTCCGGTATGCGACATTGTGAAATTTTGCAATCTTCTCCTGTCATTATTACAACGAATTTTTTAATGTTGGAAAAAGTTCCAGTTTGGATTAATAAACATTATTATTCTTTAAATAACGGCATTATTCTTTAAATAATGGCATTATTCTTTCAATAATGACATAACCACTTAAAATTTACTGGAAATTTATACTGACTTACCTAACATTTTTAACTCTAATACTTTGTGGTGCTGTTGCGTGTGATGAGAAGGAAAACACATTTATTAAAATAATAAATATTTAAAACAGGAAACACAGCGAAGTAAAACAAAATAAAAGATATCACAAAAAATTGTTCTAAAGATATTAATTTGTGATTAAATTTTATCTCTTGATCTCGCACAGTTGCCACAACTTACAACTAAAAGTGTACAAAATTTAGAAATGTGAAATTAATTCAGAGCGAAAGAACCAGAAAAAATATCACTGCTCGCGCGATCTTGTTCATTCTCGTTTCATTAAAAAATATCGTCTGTCCCAAATATTCGAAAATCATTTTCACTGAGCAAAGATTAAAAATAAGACTTGAAATAAATGAAGAATAATTAATTTTTCAGCAGTACTGGTAAAGCAATCGAAGTAATCGTAATATTCAATAGACATTCCAATTTTTCCAAAACTACCAAATTATGGTTGATTTAAGTATACTTACTCAGGTAATTTAGCATGAAACTCAACTAAATATAACAATAAAGAAATGTTTAATATTGCATTCACTAAACTAATAGATAATGTATAAAGTAAAATACACTGCAATCAAATATCTGGAATACAATTCATGTGATGTCTACACAAACACAAAATCGAGCATAGAACAGAAAGACGGACAGACAGACTTTCGCAACCAATGCCACTCACTAAATGAAGATAAGTACTCACTGTATGCAAATTTTCATGAAAATATCTTAAACCGCGTGGACGTGTATAGGGCACAACATACAGACAGACAGACACCAAGCGAGAAAAAGGCGGATTCGGCATCAGAAGGGTCCAAAACGGATAGAAAACTTGAAATGGGTCGAAAATATTGAATGTACAAACAAACACTCCATTCTTATTTATATCTATTAATTAACCTACAATTAACGTCGTATACTAGAAGTCTGGGATCAATCCAGCAGCGATCCATATGGGGATGGATTATGAAGCAATTCCCTAATTTTGCAATTCTCTAATTTTGCAATTCCCTAATTAAGCAACTGTTGAAAAGTATATTTCGCAAAGCGAACTAAACACGATTGCGTGGCAATCATCGGGGGTTGACGAGCGATAGCGAGCAGGGGGTGGAGCCCCCTAGTCTATAAAAATTAAAATTCAAGGAGTCTGAGAAAGAAACAAAAGTGATCGTACACCGAAACATTTTCATATAAATTCATAAATAAAATTATCGTCCGTTACTTTTTCTTTAATGTTTTCACTGTGGTGACCTTTAAAAACCGCCTGGCTTTTATTTTTGCTTGCTTGCATCACAATATTCTATTTATTATTTAAAAATGGCTTGTAGTCGTAAGGAAACAACGAACAGCATTCGCAATTTTATTTATCGTAGAAGTAAATCAGTTCGGAATATCACTAAATTAGTAAATTCATCTCATTCCACAATGTAGTATGTAATAAAATGTTTTTAAAGAAGAAAATCGGATCGAAGACGACGTAAGAAAACGTCGTCCGGCAGAGTTACTCAACGTGATCAAAGATTTCTAGTTAGAAAATTTGTGAAAAATACACGTTTGTGTGAGGGCTGTAAACATTTCTACAAAATTTACTGAAACATTTTCAACTTCAATTTGACCTGAAACTGTTCGACAAGTTCCGAGATCAGCTAGATTTAAATGGGCGTTCTGCCCGAAGAAAATATTTTGTAAGTGCGAAAAATAGACAGCTTAGGCTTAACTTCACAAAATCGATATATTGGAATCATGTCAAATTTTCAGATGAAAGCAAATTTAACATTTTTGGTTCCGATGGGCGTTTAATTGTATGGAGAAGAAAAATGAGGAACTTAATCCTAAAATCTTAGTTAGAACAGTAACGCATGACGATGAAGCTGTCCTTGTGTAGGGGTGCATGTCAGTATCAGGTCTGGGTAATTTGGTATTTATTGATGGTATAATGAATCACGCTCTTTTGATTAAAATATTTTAATAGACAATTTAAAATAATCAGCCAAAATTTGGGTATTGGTAATTACTTTTGTTAAAAAGATAACGATCCTAAGCACACAGCTCTCAACGTTCGCCTTGATGTATCTATAACTGTCCACAAGTTCTGAAAACACAACCTCAGTTGCCAGATTTAAACCCAATAGAACACATTTGGATAAAACTGGAGGTTGGAGCACAAAAACACGACATTTATACGAAAAGCGAACTAAAACAGTACTAATTAAAGAATAAAGGAACATTGATGCAGAAATTACAACAACAAAAAATAGTGAACGCTATTTCTAGACGTTTAAAAGGTGTTGTGGATGCAATAGGACATCGTACTAAGTACTAATTTACCGAAGTATTACAATATTTACTAATATGTAGATTTTTTTTAAATGTATGAAGAATTACCATTTTTTTGTAATTTTTTTGTTACTTTTTGATTGATTTTCTAAAAAAATGTTTTGCTATGTTTTTAAAATATTTTATGTAGTTTTGTTAAGAACAAGTTATAGATATTATTAAAAAAATTCCCATCCTCAAATATTAATTTTTATTAATGAAGCAGTATTTTATTGATATTCGTAAGCTACCTCATTATAAAAGGATAAAGACTTTTTACCTTAAGATTTGAAAATATTGAAAATTGCATTTAATATATGGAAATACGTGTATGTTTAAAACTAGTGTTTTGATGTTTGACTAGTGTTTGACGTTAAAGTAGTTCCCTCTTTATCTTAAAATACACCTAATATAAACCAAAGGTTTTAATAAATTTATTGGTGCAGCTGAATACTTTGTGGCATTACTTTTGGCGTGCTTTTGTGTGCTTCTTATGTCGCCAAAAATTTCTTCCAAAAAGCTCCTTTATAGGCTCGGTAATAAATTATTAAAATATTGACTAAGAGACTTAAAAATAGAAAAAAAATCCACACATCGGATTATTCTTACTAGTACTAGGTAAGTATTTACATTAATGAAAACTTTTTTATATTTTCAAAAATATTGTTTTTAAAGTGCGCAACTAAGTTAAATAATTGAATAGTTTTAAATCTGATGAAACCAGTCAATATTTTATGACTGTTGTAATCACATTTATTCGAGCAAATTGGATTTGTACAGGAATAAGGAACTCTAGTCTAGTCACAATGTTAGATGAACAGAGTTTTGAATAGTCAATGTTAGATGAGTCTTGACTGGACTTAGTAAAAGATGGGTGAACTTGTCTGGTCACAATGCTAGAAAATAAAGGAAAATTGTCTGGTCACAATGCTAGAAGATGACGGTTTTTAACTGCTCCCAATGCTAGAAGTTGATGGAACATGACTGTTCGCGATACTAGAAGATGAATTCTCTGGACTGGTTAAAATACTTCAAGATGAGGTGGCTTGTCTGATCACGATACTGGAAAGTGAGGCGACTTAACTGGTCACAATGTTAGAAGATAAGATAACTTGATTGGTCAAAATACTAGAAAATGGTTCTTGACAGGTTACAACACTAGACGATACAGGGTCCTCATTGAACACAGTACTAAAAGAGGATAGGATTTGACTTGTCACAATGCTAGAAGATGAAGGTTCCTGAGTAGTCACAATACAAGATGATGGGGCTGGACAAATCACAATACCATTGAATGAAGGATACGAACTGGTTAAAATACTAGAAGAAGGTTTTCGACTGGTCACAATACTAGAAGATGAAGGCTCTGGATTGATCAAAATAATAGAAAGTGAAGTCTCTGGACGGATAAAAATACAATAACTGAAAATAAAGTCTGGACATCAAAATACTACAATGTGAAGTGATTTGATTGGTCACAATGCTAGAAGAAAATGTAACTTGACTAGCCAAAGTATTATTGGATTGTTCCCGAATGACCACGATATTATAAGAGTAGGGGTCTTAAATAGTCACAACACTATATAATAAAGTGTCTTGACTTGACACAGTACTATAAAGGTGAGAAGAGAGGCGACTTATTACAACTATGAAGGTTCTTTGGTCACAATTCTCGAAGATGAAGGCTTTTTGGTCACAATTCTCTAAGATTAAGGCTCTTGTTTGGTCACAAAACTAGATGAATGGTGTGTGAGTAGTCACAATACTAGATGATGGTACGTGATCGCCTCCTAGATCAGGGTCACGATACTAGGAGGTGAATTTTCTGTATAAGTCAAAGTACTAGAAGATGGTTCTGAAATGGTCACAATACTAAAAGTGCAGGAGTATTGTGGGGTCACAATACTAGATGGTTACGAGCCCTGACTGGGCAGTGCTAAAAATGAGGGGACTTTAATGAACCAAGAAGAAAAAGATGGATGCCTGGCTTGCAGAGAAAGGGATAAGCAATCGGAAGGTTACTGATTTGACACTAGGTACTGCCGAAGTCCTTTGTATATACGGGGACTGGACTCAACTGGATTTTAGAAAACTAGATTTTGTCAGGTATGGTATGATAAGGTATTTTTAATTAACATCACACCGGAGCAACACAAGGGAATAATGGCAATGCTCCGGGATCAACCAAGGGACGTAAATTAGAACCATGATCAGATTATAAGGTACGCCTAAGCTAAAACTACACTCTACAAACTTGCACACCACGCAAATATAAGTGTATGTGCAGACAAGTCAGATCTAACGAGCACCATCCCCCTTTTCAAGACGGTCTTTGGTTGGAATCGAAATCGCAACCATCCAGTTGCTTTTCCACAAGGGCTACCTTGACACCCTAGAGAGGCCCCCTTTGGTCAGAGATAGTACAATCAGTAACTGTGATGATTTAAAAAATTTATTAAATATTTAAGCAGTCCTGATTCCAATGCTTGGTTGTTTTTGCCGCCACAATTCGTTACAAACACGAAAAAAGTTCCAGAAGTCTTTGTATCAAAGCTGTACCAATTAGTTTGCCATATAGCATATTGAAAACACGAATCTTAAGTCAAGAAAATTTGGTAGTGGAGAAAATTAGTTGTGCCAAAGTCTGGATGAAATATAACACCTCAGAATATAAAACTCTCTTGCATCATCTACACAATCGCATGATATGGTAGATATTTTAGTCCAAACATGATACATTTGCCTGGAGATCGTATATACTGATCTCTGTACATCTTTTGGTCTTTTCAAACTGTGCTTCATAACCACTTTTTAAATAGAATATATAACAAACAGTAGGCTCTTTCCCAAGCACGTTGAAACAAAGATGCGCTAAGTGATATTGTCTGTTGTTATTTCTTTCGCAAATAATACAGAAGTAAGTGCAATTTGTGTGCACGTCTTTCGTCGGTGGATAATAACTGTACTAAATTCCTGTAATCCATATTCCTAATATTCATAAATCTGATCTGATTCAGTTCAAATCTGAATAGAAATTCTTGTGTTTTCGGGTATGCATGACGCATTTCATAATAGTCTGATAACGCTGAACGCTAAACAAAAAGTTCCGTAGGTGTTTGTCCCTTTTGGTCAATCGCAATATTTGACCAAGCTCTTTCCGAATTTTGCATTCATGCTCAGTTGGGCACCGAGATTTTTTACGAGGAAGTAATTTTTCTTGAAGAAATTCCTCAAGATGCAAATATTTTCTTACTATATCGTCAATAAAAGCCGTTCTCCTTGAAATAGTTTCTCTGCAATGAACAAAATGATTGGTCAGTATCTTCATCACTAGTAGTGATATCGGAATATGAGTCTTGACTGGATATCCTGTTACTTGAAGTAACAGGACAGATCCATATTCTAGAACTTGAAGTGTCTTGACTGGTCATACTACTATGAAGTGAAGAGTCTGGATTGATCACAGTACTAGAAGATACATGGTCTTGGATAGTAACAACACAAGGTAAGGGGACTGAACTGCTCATATTTGAAGATGAGGAGTCTTGTTTGGTAACAACACTAGAAGATAACGGGTCTTGTTTGCTCACAATACTATAAGATGAAAAGTCAGGACTGCTCACATTACTAGGAGATGAAAAGTCAGGACTGCTTACAATACTAGAAGATGAAAAGTCAGGACTGCTTACAACATTAGATGGGACTTCACAGTTAATACTAAAATGACGAAACGAACGAATTCTCGAACGAACGAATAAAAACGAATTCTCGAACGAACGAATAAAAACGAATTCTCGAACGAACGAATAAAAACGAATTCTCGATTGGTCAAACTAGAATATGAAGAATCTTGGCTGGTCATGCTACTAGAATATGAATGGTTCTGACTGGTTGTGTTACTAGCAGACACATATGATCTTGAAAGGTCATATTGCTAGAAAACGAATGGTGTTGACTGGCCATGTTACTAGAAAATTAATGGTCTTGACTGGTCAAATTACTTCAATATTAATATACTTGTTTGATCATAGTATTAAAGGATAAGGTTCTTGACTCTTTTACAAGACAAAATCCTGATTCGTCACAACTAAAATATAATGTATTAAGGTGACATTAAAATCTGTGATATTGACACTACTAAAAGATAATATTTAAATTGACTAATAAAAAATTAGATCTTCTCTAGACAATAATAAAAAAGATATTTTCATTTGAAGCGACTTAAATATGAGTTCTTAACTTGACGCTATACTAGAAGATGAGATTTTGATACCATAATGAAAGATGAGAGGCATTGACTTGACACTATGCTAAAAAAATTAATCGGAGCAAAACATATTTTCAACGAGTAATCCGCCGACCAACCGGTATAGTGGTTAAGGTGTTAGCCTCTAGATCGGAAGGTTCCTGGTTCGAACCCGGGTTCGGGCATGGATGTTTGTAAACGTGTGGTGTAGAGGCGGCTGGTGCACCTTAAATCTGTCGTGGCCGAAAGTCCTCACGTTGGGTTGGCGTGGAAGTTTGGAGAGTGGGGTGCCAGCTCAGGTGTTGCTTCGTCATCTGACCATGGTACAAAATTACGAGGTGTTGTCCTCGGATCTTTCCCTTAAGGGACTGATCCCGGACCGTCGTCAATAGCCCGTTGTGTTGCTCTAGTACGACGTTAACTAATAATTAAAAATTAATTACCTAGTTGAATTATTAGAATGACCAACCGGTCTGGTAATAGGTAATTTGCTATCTTTTATTTAACGTCGTACTAGAGTAACACAACGAGCTATCCAAACGGTTTGTTGGTTACGGTGCTAGCCTTTAGATCGGAGGATTCCTGATTCGAAACCAGGCCAGTGCATGTATATTTGTAAGCGTATAGTGTAGACACGTCTGGTGCACCTTATATCTGTCGTAGCTGAAAGTCCTCAAGTAGGGTTAGTGTGGAAGTTTGGAGAGTGGGGTGTCAGCTCAGGTGTTGCCTCGTAATCTGACCGTGTTTCAAAATTAAGTGGTATTATTCTCGATAATTTTTAGTTAACGTCGTACTAGAGCAACACAACGGGCTATTGACAACTGTCCGGGATCAGTCCCTTAAGGGAAAGAACCGAGGACGACATCTTGTAATTTTGAACCACGGTCGGATGACGAAGCATCACCTGAGCTGGCATCCCACTCTCCAAACTTCCACACCAACCCAACGTGAGGACTTTCGTCCACGACAGACTTGAGTTGCACCGGCCGCCTCTACACCATACGCTTACAAATATCCATGCCCGACGTGTTGCTTCAGTGCGGCGTTAATTAAATGCCTACCTACATACTTGGTATTGCAGATTGTATTTTTTTTGTAAGGGGGGGGGGTTATAGCGCAAGATTCAAAAACGGACAAGATAACTTCTTGATATTGTGTCTGGCGCAACATTACCAAACATGGCCCATGTGCCATAAGATGGCAAAACCGATCAACCTGGTAATTCGACTATAGCGGCCTTAAGGAAGTGAAATGATGCAAAGAATACATGCAAGAAACACTGACCGGCACAGATACACCACCGCCACCCACACCTGTCTTCTGATAAATAGGCTCCATGACCGATCAATAAGAATGATTTAACAATATAGTACTCCAAAAGTTTTGATTCCTCATATTTTTTATGAAGTTTTATTTACATTGGACATGGAAATTGACTCTCCGAAATCGGTTGAAATAATATATGAATCTCTAATGCATGTTGGTTTAAATCTTCTGATCGAAGAACAGAACTTTAGAAAACTTTTTTCCTGTGAAACAACCAACAACATTCTTCACAAAACGTACCTTCCGGAAAGTGAAGCAAAATCTGCATTGTGGAACAATCAAAGTGGGAATTTTCCGGTTCAGAGAGATAAACAAGATACTGGTGAACCCTCTACTAATGAAGCAACCATCAATTTCCAACCCAAAATCTTTTTATCGAAAGATGAAGCAAAATCTGCATCGTGGGAGAATCAGAGTGGACGTCTTCCGTTTGACCAACATGAAAGTGGTAAACCCTCTATCTATAAATCAACCATCAATTTCCAACACCAACCCGGAGATGAAGCAAACTCGCCATTGCTGGACAGTCAATGCATATGTCCCTTTCCGATTGACAAACAGTACACTTTCAAACCTTCTACATGTGAAGAAACCGTCAATTTCCAGTATCAAACGCGAAATGAAGCAAACTCAGGAATGTGGGAGAATCCTGAATATTTTACGAGAGTAAACAGTGTTGCAGTGCAAATGGATATCCAACTTGCAGAAAAATGGAACATTGCAAGGAGACATTTTCAAAACACATATTCCGACTACTTTTTCAACCTTCTCACAACCGAAAGGGATTGGAGGGAGCTTAGGAGTGCTTTACAGTATAGCAGAAAACATTTACCTGTCACACATACACCCTGTTCCGCTTACATGCGAATTGAAAATGATTTCGAGGAAATATCTAAGCGTCTTAAGATTTTGCAAGTAGTTTACAATGTAGCACGCATGGACAATACAAGATTAGAATCAATCATGAGTTTCTGTTTCACCCTATATCATTCCTTAAGCGATTTCCGTTCAAGTGAAATTATACAGGGTGGTCCCGAATTCATGGTACAAACTTTAATTTTAGGTACAGGACATTGTAACAATGATTTATTGTATAGGAATGTATAGTCGCAAGTGACGCGGTGAGGCGTAAACAGGGGAAATAAAAGGAAAGAGAAATGGAGTGATCGGTTGGTATCATTGCCGGTAGAGGGCAGTAGATGTCTAGCCGCTGTTGAACATCGACTTTTTGATTGGCCCATACTTACTACCCACGCGGCTCACTGGCGGAAGCTATCTTATTTTTCTGAAAGAAGTGTTACCACAACTGCTGCATGATGTTCCGATCGCCATTCGTAACCGCATGTGGTTTCAGCACGATGGGGCGCCAGCACACTTCAGCATTGATGTACGGAATTACCTGAATGCCACGTTTGGTACTCGATGGATTGGGCGTGGTGGACCAGTCCCTTGGCCACCCCGATCTCCCGATTTATCGAGCCTCGATTACTTTTTATGGGGACATCTAAAGCATCTTGTTTATGAGACTCCAGTTGACTCAGATGAGGATCTCGTCGCTCGCTTATCTGTAGCTGCTGCAGGTGTGCGTGAAATACCAGGCATCTTTGAACGTGTACGCCAATCGCTCCAACGACGCTGTCAAGCATGTATCGATACTGGTGGACGCAATTTTGAACAATTACTGTAAACATGACACTTGTCAACAACGCTTTCAATAAAATCTTTGTTTTTCCTTTCGGCCGTTATTTCCCCTGTTTTCGCCTCACCGCGTCACTTGCGACTATACATTCCTATACAATAAATCATTGTTACAATGTCCTGTACCTACCATTAAAGTTTGTACCATGAATTCGGGACCACCCTGTATATTCAGACCTCTAGCATTGCAATAACAGTAAAAGAGTTCTGGGAGCTTGTGCTGAATTAACGATAAATTTGAATGTTGTTAATGCTTTAATGGAAAGGAACAGAGACAGGTTAAACTTATACTTGAAACACAGGAATCGTGTTTTTACTTGGCTTGATATGATATAAATATATACTTTTATTCAAACGACTGTTCTAATGCATTTCATATATGGATGTCACTGTAATCAAATAAATCAGTCGTTCTGATTTTCTGGTGGACGCTTGATTTTAATCTTCCACGTGATTCGACTAGACATCCCGTCCCCCAAGACAAGATCATTGTGTTGCTAAAGTGCAACCTTAATTAAATACTTTCATACCTCAGTCACTAAGATCAGACGATATCTCGTCATCAAGATATTGCCGATTTTCTTATGAGGTGAACCACATGACAGTTATCTTCTAACGATGAAATAATAAATAGTTAACACCGCCTCAGCCTAAGCCATTCGGTGTGAATTTGGGTTGAGACAGTAACCCAGATTCTTGAAATAGAACTCGCTATTCATTAGTATCAATTTGCTCAATTCTGAGCTCCAGTAATTTTCTTGTAATTTCTTTCAGTCCTTCACTGGATCTTTTATTTGTCCAGAATAGTTTTTTGTCTATATTAAGGTATTCCTTAGGAAACTTACCGTCCCTGATGGTCTGAAAGTTTTTACAGTGGTAAACTACGTGGTTTACACTTTGCATGTCTTCCTGGCTGTCACATAAGTCGCTTTTGTTGTAGAAACGTTTCTGGTATGTGCCAAAAACCCTATGTCTCATTATGATCTGTTTATGCTCGAAGGATTTCATCAGTTGCTTTGGTGAGACTTTTTTTTTATAAGCCTTAAAGACTTCTCGTCCTTTAATTGGTCTGCGACTATCTGTCTTGCCAGTCTGTTCGTTGTTTTTTCCTGATATTTTTTTTTATATAATTAATTTATTTCTTAATATATTGTTTAGTTTTTTATTTTGCTCGTTGTCAATTTGCTCTTTAGTAGTGGCTTCTTTGCCTATTGCATCCAATCATCTGTCTTGCCAGTCTGTTCGTTGTTATTTCCTGCTTAATTTCTTAATATATTCTTTAGTTCTTTGTTTTGCTCGTTGTCAATTTGCTCTTTATTAGTGGCTTCTTTAGCTATTGCATCCAACCATCTGTCTTGCCAGTCTGTTCGTTGTTCTTTCCTGATTAATTTCTTAATATATTCTTTAGTTTCTTTATTTTGCTCGTTGTTAATTTGTTCTTTAGTAGCGGCTTCTTTGGCTATTGCATTCAACCATCTGTCTTTCCAGTCTGTTCGT